>VONZ01000821.1:0-324581 GCA_012976165.1 Labeo catla | reverse complement strand
CACCATTTACAAGCGAAAAAAAAAGTCCAAAACAGTTTTAAACAAATATGTCAGTAGATGTGAGAAGACAGGGAATGGACTTTTTCACTGGAGAAAGCATTATTATGAATTGTGGATTTGTTATGCTGTTTTAGCCAGAAGCAATGGTTTAAGGTTATGAAGATGGATTTAGTGATGTTTGTTTTTTAGAAAAACACAGCTTTTCACTTCACAAGCCATTAACTGATGGACTGGAGTTGGGTGGGTTACTTGTAGGTTATTGTGATGTTTTTATCAGCTGTTTGGATTCTCATTCTTATGGCACCCATTCACTGCAGAGGATCCATTGGTGAGCAAGTGATGTAATGCTAAATTTTTCCAAATCTGTTCAGATGAACAAGCAAACAATTACATTTTAATGGCCTGAGGATGAGTACATTTTAAGCAAACTTTCATTTTTGGATGAACTATTCCTTTAAAAGACTAGATTCATTAGCAATGAGCAGTTATGTCTGTCTGCATATGCGAATAAGAAAATATAAGAATAATAGCAGAGTTAGTGAATAACAGAGTTAGTGCATTACACTCAGCGTGGTGGCCGCAATCTCCAGTCATTTCCTGTGTGATCCATAACTTACACACATAGATAATATTACCTGAAAATCCATTCAAATTGAATGCATTAGCAGTAAGTGTGTTTCCGTGCATTTGTGTGCGAGTGTATCGCCAAAGTCTGGCTTGAAAAAGACAGAGCGAGAGATAAGTAGAGGAAAAACACGACAGAGGGAGAAGATAGAATAGAATAGAATGTGACAGGCACTATCCTCTATGTTCAGCAGTAAAATAATGAAATGATAACAGAGTGCGATGCACCTCTTGGGCATTTTGCTTAATGCAGATCTGACGTGAATCTGATGTATAATGCGAGCGTAATCTCGACATGATGTAAGTGCACTGAAGCACAGGAAAAGTGAAGGACTCCAGGACGTACCGCTGGGAGGAAGCATGTTAAATGTTAATCAGCTGACACATCAGGACACTGGAACGCTCTGCAAAAAATGTTAGTTGCAATATATATATCATTACACATTTTGTCAAATGTCATTTCAAGCATGCTAAAAATGTGCGTACTATTCACAATATATATACTTTGTTCTGCAGAAGCTTCACAAGTGATATAGTAACGTAACCTTACAGCTCACACATTCCCATGGCCGCATGTTCAAGGTTTCAGTCTGCTATGTCCTCCCAGATCTCGCATCTCTGTTTTAGCTGCAGGATATTGGTTCTGTAAGACGATTACATGCATAGCTAGCACAAGGTCTAGTACACACACAGGACAATTATTGAACAGAAGCTCAATCCCCCAAGATTGTTGCTGGGGTCAGCAGAAGACACTGTAAGATACAGAAGCTTCATGTTTTTGAACATTTGTTAAGCTGCATATCACATACTGACAGATTCCACTGCCAAAGGTCCATTTCTGGGGCCCCAAAAAGGCAATAATGCATTTACGCTTTTTCAGCAATGATCGGTCTAGCAATATGAGAAAAAAAGGTTTCCTCAAATCTTTGTTTGCAGTGTAGATTATAAAATCTTTTGAATAAGTTAATGCATTAGTTGCACGGTACTAAATCAGGGTCAGTGTAAATTCTTGTGCCACATAATCTTTTCTCAGAAAAGAAAAACCATGTTCACAAAGATAATCACACATACCTGCACCCAAAACTCACATTCAGTCACAACTGCAAGAAATAAAGTCAATTTAACATTTAAAAATGTAATTAAAATTCATTTAGTTCAGAGAAACTGTTACAAATAACAAGAAATAATTTACAGTCACATGTGAGATATAATCACGGAAAAAATTAGAAGATAATATATTTAATGACTACAATTCTTATTTATTAGTTAAATTAATAAAATTAGTGCTGTGCAATGATTAATCATGATTAATCGCATCCAAAATAAAAGTTTGTTTACACAATATATGCGTGTACTGTAAATATTTATTATGTATATTAAATACACACACAAGCATGGATATATTTCAAAAATATGTTGTTTATATATTAAATATATTTATATATAATATTAGTTAATAAAAATTTACATGTAAATTCAGTATATATTTTGAAAATATTTTCATGTATGTGTGTGTATTTATATGTACATAATAAATATACACAGTATACACATTTTATATAAACAAAAGCACTAAATAAAATAAAATTAATTAATTAAAAATGAGAAAAATAAATAAATTAAAATAAATAATAATTTAAAATAATAGATAAAATGCATTTAAATGCAATTTAACTAACACAATTTAAATAAAATTAAATAAAATCCAATCAAAATAAGTGTTAAAATAAATAAAATAAAAAAATCTAAAATAAAAAGCAAAAGCTCACTGCCAACCCATAATTATGGAATCCCGTTTCTTCCACTGAATAAAAAAAAAATTATTAAATAAATTTAAAAAAGGTTATTGCAACAATTCAGAATTTTTTTCTCAGAATTGTGAGACATAAACTTGCAATTGCGAGTTATAAAGTCAGAATTGTGTGACGTTTTTCTCGCAATTCTACATTTTCTTTCTCAGAACTGAGATATATACTCACAACAGCGAGTTATAAAGTCAGATTTTGAGGGGGGGAAAAGACTGACATGCTCTCAGAATTTATATCTTACAATTCTGAATTAATAACTTATAATTGTGTGTTATAAAGTCAGAATAGCGAGATATAAACTCACAATTCTGAGAAAAAAAGTCAGAATTGTGACTTTATAACACAAAATAGTTATTAATTCAGAATTTCTCAGAATTGCGAGTTTATGTCTTGCAATCTAATTTTAAAACTTGCAGAGATAAAGAAAAGTTGTTGTGATAGATAAAAAGTCGCAATTACCTTTTTTTTATTCAGTGGCGGAAACAGACTTCCATACATAACCACAATCGTGGAATGTATGAATACAAAAAATAAAAAATTAAAAATTAAAATAAAATGCATCTCTGAAAAACCCTAAAACATGCAGTCCCAATAAGAGACAAGATGCACTTCATAAATCAGCCAGAATGAGATTGTTACGCAGTCACTGCATGGATGCTTTCTTACCTCCATATACTAAGGAGGTGAGTATCTTCAAAGCAGATTTCAAAGACTCTTGTTTTCATGAAAGGTTCAGGAGTTCCCTGTTGACCTGATAATTACACACCAAGGTAATTGATAATTAGTGTTAGTGAGTGTGAGTCACACATGGAAGGAGAACAGAAAGAGCACGTTAGGAACACAAGTGTCTGAAGCAGGCAAACGTGTGCCCCGAGGTTCTGGATAAAAGCATATCCGATCACTCCTGGATGCTCTTTGAGTATAGCGAATATGCCCACTCACTTCTGACAGATGCTGATCGGTGGGGCATCAAAGAGAAACCAACATCTCTCGCTTTCCGACAGCAGTCTTGTTATCACACCCCACCAAATCTCCTGCGTTTGACTTCACATCACAGAACAATCCCTTCATTTAATGCTGTTTTCATTGATCCAATAGCCCACCCCCCTACTCAGGCACAATTGTACGGTGGCGCAGACAAACACATTTATCTTTTTTTACTGCCACACACTAATTCCCAAATCCACAAACACCTTATATGTCCATATATATCTCTTATTGTTCATCCATGATTCTGTCCTTCTGCTTTCTTTCTTGACATGGCACAACATCTCACTTGCTGTTCTCTCCTCTAGACTTTCATTATTGGTAAAAGCTTCTTTCCCTGTGATCATCATGTGGACATACCACATTTCCTCCAGTTTAACTGACAAAACTAAATGCTAAATAAATAAAATAATACAATATGACCAACAAATAAACAACAAAATACCATGGAATATCATTCAAAAGTTTTGTCTCAGAATTTCTTTTTTATGTTTTTGAAAGAAATGTCTTTCAAAAAAGCTTATTAAAGACTGCATTCATCTGATTAAAATCAGTTAAAAAAAGTGATATAGTAAAATATTATTGGAATTTTAATTGCAAGTGTTTAAAAGTGTTTTCTGTGTTAATATATTTTAAAATGTAATTTTTTCCTATGATAGCCATTACATTTTCAGCAGTCTTTACTATATGTAGTCAGTAGTCAACATTTGAGATGGATCAAAAAAGTTCATAGAACAGGCATTGTTTTAGTTTTAGGACAACTTTGAAGAAAGGTTTTGATCCACTTCAAATGTTTTTTTTTTTTTTTTCAATTCAATTCAATTCAAATTTATTTGTATAGCGCTTTTCACGATACATATTGTTGCAAAGCAGCTTTACACCAAATTGACATTTTTACAATATATGTAGTAGTAGCTTGATGTACATATGGCAGAGATGTGTGGTAAAGATCAATTAATGATGTAATCAAACAGACAAAGATCACTATAAATTAGCAGCAGAATTCGGTAGTGCTGTATGTTTTCAGGGTTGGTATCATCTGAAGTCCTCTGAGGGGTTGGCATCATCTTTTCTTAAGTGTTCTGGATCAAGACTGGAGCTTGTGAATTACTAGTTACCATGGGATGTCAATCCCATGGCAGGAACAGAGAACAAATAGGAACATAATTAGCGTAGCTGCTGTTCAAACTAAGAAAAGAAAGATTTGTTAACCAGAGCTTAAAGATTGATAATGAATATTTGATCAGATATAGCTGCAGAAAAAGTTTGAGAGATGCATTATTTGAATGCTTGGCTAAAAAGATGTGTCTTTAATCTAGATTTAAACAGAGAGAGTGTGTCCGAACCCCGAACGTTATCAGGAAGGCTGTTCCAGAGTTTGGGTGCCAAATGTGAAAAAGCTCTACCTCCTTTAGTGGACTTTGCTATCCTAGGTACTACCAACAGTCCAGAGTTTTGTGACCTTAGGGATCGTGATGGATTGTAGCGTGGTAGAAGACTAGTTAGGTACGCAGGAGCTAAACCGTTAAGTGCCTTATAGGTAAGAAGTGCTATTTTGTAGCTGATGCGGAACCTAATAGGTAGCCAGTGCAGAGACTTTAAAATTGGGGTAATATGATCATATTTTCTTGACCTTGTAAGGACTCTAGCAGCTGCATTTTGGACTATCTGTAGCTTGTTTATTGAAGATGCAGGACAACCACCTAATAGTGCATTACAATAGTCCAGTCTAGAGCTCATGAATGCATGAACTAGCTTTCTGCATCAGAAACAGGTAACATGTTTCGCAGCTTGGCAATGTTTCTAAGATGGAAGAATGCTGTTTTTGTAACATGAGAAATATGATTTTCAAAAGACAAGTTGCTGTCTAATATAACACCCAGGCTTTTGACTGTAGTGGAAGTAACAGTACATCCGTCTAGTTGTAAATTGTAAGTCAAAAGATTCTGTGTATTGTTTTTAGGTCCAATAAGTAATATCACTGTCTTATCTGAATTTAATAGCAGAAAATTGTTGGTCATCCAATCTTTTACATTTTTAACGCACTCTGTTAACTTTGATAATTCAGGAGTTTCATCTGGTCTTGTTGAGATATATAGTTGAGTATCATCAGCATAACAATGGAAACTAATCCCGTGTTTTCTAATAATATTACCAAGGGGCAGCATGTATATTGAAAATAGTAGAGGACCTAGAACAGATCCTTGTGGCACTCCATACTTTACTGGTGATAACTGAGATGACTCCCCATTCAAATAAACAAAGTGGTAGCGATCAGACAGGTAGGATCTAAACCATTTTAAAGCCTGCCCTTGGATACCTGCATAATTTTGTAGTCGATCTATTAGTATGTCATGATCTATAGTGTCGAACGCAGCACTAAGATCAAGTAAAACTAGCAGTGAGATGCAGCCTTGGTCTGACGCAAGAAGCAAGTCATTAGTGATTTTAACAAGTGCAGTTTCTGTGCTGTGATGGGGCCTGAAGCCTGACTGAAATTCTTCATAGATATCATTTTTTTGCAAGAATGAGCACAGTTGAACAGATATAACTTTCTCTAAAATTTTAGACATAAATGGAAGATTAGAAATGGGTCTGTAATTTGCCAGTTCACTAGGGTCTAGTTGTGGTTTCTTAATAAGAGGCTTAATAACCGCCAGCTTGAATGGTTTAGGGACGTGACCTAAAGATAACGATGAGTTGATAATATTGAGCAGCGGTTCTTCTGCCACAGGTAACAATTCTTTTAGTAATTTAGTGGGTACGGGATCTAATAGGCATGTTGTTGGTTTAGACACAGTGATGAGTTTATTTAACTCTTCCTGTCCTATAGCGGTAAAGTACTGCAGTTTTTCTTTGGGTGTGACGAAAGAAGTTGACATATTAGATGCAGTATAATCTACATTGGTTATTGTATTTCTGATGTTATCTATTTTATCAGTGAAGAAATTCATAAAGTCATTGCTATTAAACTGTAAAGGAATATTTAGATCAGGTGGTGTCTGGTTATTTGTTAATCTAGCCACTGTGCTAAATAAAAACCTAGGATTGTTTTGGTTATTTTCTATGAGTTCGCGGAAATGCTCAGCCCTAGCAGCTTTTAAAGCCTGTCTATATCTGGACATACAGTTTTTCCATGCAATTCTAAAAACTTCCAAGTTAGTTTTTCTCCATTTGCGCTCAAGATTGCGAGTTTCTTTTTTGAGGGAATGGGTATTACTGTTGTACCATGGTGCAATACGTTTTTCTCTAACTTTTTTCAATTTGATGGGGCAACAGCTTCTAACGTATCGGAGAAGATGGTGCCCATATTGCTAGTCATTTTGTCTAGATCCTGTGTATTAAGGGGTACACAGAGCAGTTGAGATAAATCAGGCAGGTTATTTGTAAATCTATCTTTGGTGGCTGGAACAATAGTTCTGCCAAGACGATAACGCGGAGCCATACAGTTAATATCAGTGATACGCAGCATGCACGATACAAGGAAATGGTCAGAAACATCATCACTTTGAGGTACGATATCTATATCAGTAAGATCAATTCCATGCGATATAATTAAATCTAGCGTATGATTAAAACGATGAGTGGGCCCAGTGACATTTTGCTTGACTCCAAAAGAGTTTATTAGGTCAGTAAACGCAAGTCCTAACGCATCATTTGTATTATCAACGTGAATGTTAAAATCTCCGACAATTAGCACTTTATCAAAATTAACCAATAGTTCTGAAAGGAATTCTGCAAATTCTTTTAGGAAATCTGTATATGGTCCTGGCGGTCTATACACAGTAGCTAAAACAAGAGATAGGAGAGATTTCTTTTGCATATCTGGCAGAGTAACATTAAGCAAAAGTATTTCAAATGAAGTAAACCTGTATCCTGTTTTCTGAGTAACACTGAAAATATCACTATATATTGTTGCAACACCACCACCACGACCACTCTGACGGGGCTCATGCTTATAGTAGTAGTTTGGTGGAGTAGACCCATTTAGACCAATATAATCATTAGGTTTTAGCCAGGTTTCAGTTAAGCAGAGTACATCAAAACTATTATCTGTGATCATTTCATTCACAATAACTGCTTTGGGTGCAAGTGATCTAATGTTTAGGAGCCCAAGCTTTAAAAATGGTTTCTGTTCGTGTATTTTGCTTTTTTCTGGTTTAATTACGATCAGATTTTTTCTAGATCCTGCATTAAATTTATGTTTTGATCTCACTATTCGAAGAACAGACACAGTCTTTATAGATTGCACAGTGCAACTACTATCATTTAAGCGTTCAGAACAAAAGCCATCATAGCAATCATTTGAGAATGTACTTACTAGTCAAATGGAGCGTAGTGTCCTGGAGATGTTGTCCGACAGCAGCTCCGCTCCGACTCTGCTGGGGTGCAGGCCATCCGCACGGAAAAGCCTAGGACGTTCCCAGAAAAGATTCCAATTATTAACAAAGAGCAGTTTCTGTTCTTTACACCATGTCAATAACCATTCATTTAGAGCAAGGAGTCTACTGAACCTTTCGTGCCCACGTCGATACGTGGGAAGCGGTCCTGACACGATGATCCTCGTCGCGGGCGACGTGCTGCGAACCGTCTCGATCAGGCTGCTGAAGTCCCTCTTCAGAACCTCCGTCTGCCGCAGCCTGGTGTCGTTCACCCCCGCGTGCAGGACGATCGCGCCGACGCTCTCGCCGTCCTTCAGGATTGCGGGTATCTGCGCAGAAACATCGAGAACGCGAGCACCAGGAAAACAGTGGGTGTGGACTTTACCTTTAGCTAAAGTAGCACCTACGTACCGGACAATGGAGTCTCCAACGATCACAGCGTCGCGTTCCGTCTCGCGGAGGGGAGCGAAGCGGTTCCGGGTGGAGATCTCGAAGACCGGAGGCGGCGGAGGGGGCGAGGTCCTCGGCCGGGGCCTGGCTCGCGTCTTCCGCTGCTGCTGCACCCAGGGTCCGTGGTGTCCCGGCGCCGGAGTGAAGGACATCTGGGAAGATCGCGTCCAGGGTGCACGGGAGCTGTGCAGAGAAGCACACGGAGTAGAGGTGGTCAGAGTGTTAGTATCGCGCTGTATACTCACCCGGGAGGATTCCAGAGCGGCCCTCCGCTCTCTCAGCTCCGTCTGCCGCACCAACAGCTCCTGGATCTGCTTCTCCACGGCCTCCAGCTCGAGCTGCAACGAGTGCAGCTCGAACGTGTCCTCACCTGCACTCAAAGGTGGACACAAATTCGCCATTAAAGCAAGTAACAGTGAGTAAACAATGGAAATGTGTGTAAGCAGTGTGTAAACAATGCAATCAGGATTAGCGGCAACCACGCTGGTGCTGCTAACCGGCTATAAGCTAGCGACTCGGGAAATCTAGACAAAACTAGTGATAACAAAGCAATCCGGATGTTTTAGTTGTAGAATACAATGGGGGGTATATTCACACGTTATAAGAAACGAGAATGATGGTGTATAAAATTGATTTTGAATTGAAAAACAGACAATAACAAATTAACTCGACGGAGCTCAAACTCTAAGCGTGCAACCGCAACAAACGGGAAGTGACGTCCAGTAATGTTGACTACTGTATATATATACAGGTGCATCTCAATAAATTAGAATGTCGTGGAAAAGTTCATTTATTTCAGTAATTCAACTCAAATTGTGAAACTCGTGTAGAGTAAAGTAGACTGAAGTAGTTTAAGTCTTTGGTTCTTTTAATTGTGATGATTTTGGCTCACATTTAACAAAAACCCACCAATTCACTATCTCAAATTAGAATACCCAAATCATCACAGACTGTGGAAACTTAACACTGGACTTCAAGCAACTTGGGCTATGAGCTTCTCCACCCTTCCTCCAGACTCTAGGACCTTGGTTTCCAAATGAAAAATAAAACTTGCTCTCGTCTGAAAAGAGGACTTCGGACCACTGGGCAACAGTCCATTTCTTCTTCTCCTTAGCCCAGGGAAGACGCCTCTGACGTTGTCTGTGGTTCAGGAGTGGCTTAACAAGAGGAATTTGAGAACTGTAGCCAAATTCCTTGACACGTCTGTGTGTGGTGGCTCTTGATGCCTTGACCCCAGCCTCAGTCCATTCCTTGTGAAGTTCACCCAAATTCTTGAATCGATTTTGCTTGACAAGCCTCTGCGGTTCTCTCGGTTGGTTGTGCATCTTTTTCTTCCACACTTCTTCCACTCAACTTTCTGTTAACATACTTGGATACAGTACTCTGTGAACAGCCAGTTTCTTTGGCAATAAATGTTTGTGGCTTCCCCTCCTTGTGAAGGGTGTCAATGATTGTCTTCTGGACAACTGTCAGATCAGCAGTCTTCCCCATGAGTGTCTAGCCTAGTGAACCAAACTGAGACCAATTTGAAGGCTCAGGAAACTTTTGGAGGTATTTTGAGTTGATTAACTGATTGGCTGATTGGCATGTCACCATATTCTAATTTGTTGAGTGAATTGGTAACTTTTTGTTAAATGTGAGCCAAAATCATCACAATTAAAAGAACCAAAGACTTAAGCTACTTCAGTCTGTGTGCATTTAATTTATGTAATACATGAGTTTCACACTTTGAGTTGAATTACTGAAATAAACTTTTCCACGACATTCTAATTTATTGAGATGTATATTTGAAAAAAATAAAGTTCAAAACAATAGCATTTATTTGACTACAACTCTTATTTCTTGATTAAAAATTAATCATTGGTGCTGGGCAACGATTAAGTTGATTAAGTCGCGACCAAAATAAGTTTTTATGTACACAATACAGTGCCCTCCACTAATATTGGCACCCTTGGTAAATATGAGCTAAGGTGGCTGTGAAAATAAATGTGCATTGTTTATCCTTTTGATCTTTCATTCAAATTTAAAATATATATATATATATATATATTACAAAATTCTAACCTATCATTGAAGTAAAATAATCAAAAGTGGGGGGAAAATCTCATTGTGAAATGCTTTCTCTAGTTCATGTTGGACACAATTATTGGCACCCAATTATTGCAATATCCTTTTCCCAAGATAACAGCTCTGACTTTTCTTCTATAATGCCTGAAGAGTTTAGAGAACATTTGACAAGAGATCAGAGACTATTCCTTTATGCAGAATCTCTCCAGATGCTTCAGATTCACAGCTCCATGTTGGTGCTTTCCTCTCTTCAGTTCACCCCACTCATTTTCTATTGGGGTCAGAGGACTGGGATGGCCATGGCAGAAGCATCATTCATTTTCTGTGTAGATTTTGATGTTTGTTTTGGATTATTGTCCTGGTGGAACATCTAACCATGACCCATTATAAGATTTCTAACAGAGGCAGTCAGGTTTAGATTTTTTATCTTTTGGTATTTGATAGAATCCACGATGCCATGCATCTGAACAAGACGTCCAGGACCTCTGGCAGAAAAACAGGCCCACAACATTAACGATCCAGCAGTATATTAAACCGTGGGCATGGGGTGCTTTTTATCCCTGTTTGCATCAAACCCATCTGGTGGGTTTGCTTCCAAAAAGCTTGTTTCTTAGTTTCATCTGACCACAGAAGCCAGTCCCGTTTGAAGTTCCAGTCATGTCTGACAACTGAATATGCTGGAGTTTGTTTTTGGATGAGCAAGGAGGAACAACATGTGGTGATGTAGGGGCTGTTTGATTTTTTTTTTTTAAAGGTTTCTGACCCCAAGACACAATTAATCTCTGCAATTCTCCAGCTGTAATCTTTGGAGAGTCTTTGGCCACTCAAACTCTCCTCCTCACCGTGCATTAGGACTATATAGACACACGTCCTCTTTCAGGCAGATTTGTAAAATCTTTAGTTGATTGGAACTTCTTAATTATTGCCACTTTTACAGCCACTTTTTTTTTGTGAATCTCAACAATCTTGTTCTGCACATCAGAACTACATTTTTTGATTTTACTCCTTGTGATGGATGATCAAGGAAATTTGACTTTTGCGTTCCTCATACTTATAATCCTGTGGAACAGGAAGTCATGGCTGGACAATTTCACGCTCCTAATCATCCTGGTGTGCTAAAAATGTAAGTATGAATGGGAATATACTTCAGAGATATTTTACTCATAAGAATTTCTAAGGGTGCCAATAATTGTGGCCAACATGCATTAGCGAAAAACATTTATTTCATCATGAGATTATCTCCTCAACTTTCAGTTGTTTTACTTCAGTGATAGTTTAGAATTTTGTGTATTTTTTGAATGAAAGATCAAAAGGAAGTGATTTTTTTAATAAAACAAAAATTAATTCAATAAATAAATAATTTAAAACAGTACATAAATGCATTTAAATGCAATTTAACTAATTAATTTAATAAAAAATGTTTTTTCTAACATCTTTTTTGTTGCTTTTGATTAAATAAGCTCTTGTTGAATAAATGTAAATAAATTATTTGAAAAAAAAATTACTGTTTTGAACAGTAATATGCAGTCATAATTACAAGAACTAATATCGCAATTATGAACAAAAATAAAGCCAATTTGTTAGATTTAAAATTAAATTAAGGAAAACAGTGGAATGTAAATTTATAATCAAAGTTAACATTTTGAGCAATAAATTAAAAGAAGTCAATTTTTAAATATACAGTAAAGTTATAGAATATTTAAGAAATAAACACATTGTAAAATCACAATCACAAAGTCGCAATTATTAAAAATAAACCTAAAATGACTAGAACAAACACTGCAAATGAGAGATATGTTTTTTTTACCCGGCAGGTATAATCATGCTTCTATTCAAAACACAAATATTTTAACAAAAATATGATTTTGGATGTTTCTCCACTCTATCTTTATTAACAGAAACTGTTTTTCGATCACCATGCTGTGTCACAACAACTTTTTGTTTCTTTTCCATTTTCACCATTCAAGTGTTGCATTAGAAACTGCCAGTGAATTACTAAAAGCCCGAATGGCTGGAAATAGATTAGCATTTATATGAAAGTCTCTCTCTCGGCAGGACTGGAAGAGAAAGAAAGTCTTCCAGAAGTATCGCTGCATCTGTGACGTTTGAAAAGAGGGTAAGCGGGGTAGCAAAAACAGCCAGAAAAAATGGCACGTCCACCAAAAAGAAGTAATGGATGATTACTATGGAACAAATGTTTTTAAGAGGAAATGCATTTAAACTGAAAAGAAAATAAGCAAAGGAAATTGAGACCAAGAAATAGACTAAAGGTTTGCTGTTTTCTCCATCCTTTTTATCTGACCAGATGATGAGAAGGAGCTTTATGGGAAGCTCATGTAGTTCTTCGGGCACCATGCTGTTTGCTGGGACAGAAGACATGTTTGGCAAAAGCATTTGATTGCACACTGAAAGAAGTGTTTACCATGACAAAGTGTTTCTGAGTAGAGCCCGAGAAAAAAGCCTGAGGGATAGAGTTTTTGCCTTAGATGCTTTCTGAAATTCATAAATCTTTCAAAAGACTTTCAAGTCCACCTGGAGTCCAGTAAAGAAGCGTAACTGCCATTATCCGTTGCTGAGTTTACGAGAGAAGGTCTACACAGGAACACTGACATACTTGAAATGGGTTTGATCTTGGGCTGAATGTAGGTAATGAATTATTCATGATATTAGTCTAAACACTTTACAAAGAGAGGGAGAGAGATTCAAAACATATTAGTATTTATTTGGAGGAAAAAAAATCTTTTGAATAAATTATTTACTGGACACATGGATACGCTGCTGTAAAATGCCAGAGAGTCTCTCCAGACTAATGGTGTCTAAGTATTCAAGCTCTTTTTTCTCAGTGTGTGTCAGCATGAGATCCGTGCTTTCTATCCTGCCGCACGGCTTTATAAGCATTGTGTGGGAACATTAGGCTACTTTCATAAGTATGACATTAAATTCCTCTTAAAAGTTTCAGTTCCTTAGCAATTCTAATATTAATTCTTTTGCATTTGAGGGAAAATATCTGGAAAACAAAAATCCAATTTTGTTGCCAAATAACAATTATTCATTGAAAAAAAGCTACAACTGATTTACAACTTTTATGATTCAATAAATAGACCCAGCTCATGAGAGCCATTAAGGCAGGGATTAGACTTAAACAGTCACATTTGTCAATCAGACTTCATTATGCCTTATAGACCCTGATAGATCATTCAGTAAAAAAATAAAGAGGTTAATAAGTCATTCACTCTTAATGTACTTAAAGTATTCCAAATGAGTAATTTGCTTGAGAATTCGACTTCACTGGTCACACTGTATATTTTTGATTCACTAAAAAGAACCAGCTCAAAAGAGTCATCAGCTTGAGACTCAAACTTCACTGGTCACGCTGTATTTACTCATTTTTTTACCTATAAAAAGAAGCAGCTCATAAGAGTCAAAATATGGACTTTACTGGTCATGCTGTATATTTCTGCTCGTAAGAGTCATTCACTCTTAGACATCACTAATTGCGTTGGGGTTTTTTCACTAAGAAGAATCGCCCCATAAGACTCATTAATTCGAGAATCGGACATCACTGGTTGCGCTGTATATTTATGATTCACTAAAACGAAGCGGCTCATAAGATTCATTAATTCAAGAATCAGACATCACTGTTTGCGCTGTACATTTATGACTCACTAAAACGAAGCGGCTCATAAGAGTCATTCACTCAAGAATCAGACATCACTGGTTTGCGTTATATATTTTTTCACTAAGAAGAATCGCCCCATAAGAATCATTAATTCGAGAATCAGACATCACTGGTTGTGCTGTATATTTATGATTCACTAAAACGAAGCGGCTCACAAGAGTCATTCATTCGAAAATCAGACATCACTGGTTGTGCTGTATATTTATGATTCACTACAATGAAGCGACTCATAAGAGTCATTCAATTGAGAATCAGACATCACTGGTTGCACTGTATATTTATGATTCACTAAAACGAAGCGGCTCATAAGAGTCATTAATTCGAGAATCAGACATCACTGGTTGCACTGTATTTTTTTTTTCCACTAACAAGAACCAGCTCGTAAGAATTATTCCCTCAAGATTTGGACTTCACTGGTCACACTGTATATTTCTGATACAATAAAAAGCGATTCACTAAGAACCAGATCACAAGAGTTCGAGAATTGTATTTGGTAATACTGTATTGACCCTGTGTTTCATTCACTAAAAAAAAAAAATACAGTAAGAGTCATTTGCACGAGAATCAGACTTCACGTCACATTTACATTTTTTCACTAAAGACATCTCATAAGAGTCATTCAACTTCACTGGTTATGCTGTATATTTTTGATTCACTAAAAAGAAGCAGCTCATAAGAGTCATTCCCTCCAGAATTGGACTTGACTGGTTACGCTGTATATATATATTTTTTTTTCACTAAAAAGATTTGCCTCATAAGAGTCATTCACTCAAGATTCTGACTTCACTGGTCAGGCTGTATATTTTTGATTTACTGAAAAGTGAGAATCAGACATCACTGTATTTTGTTTTTGTTCAGTAGCAAAAACCAGCTCATCATTCGCTCAAGATTTGGATTTGGACTTTAATGGTCACACTGTATATTTTTGATTCACTAAAAAGAAGCGGATCATTCGCATGAGAATCGGACTTGTCACACTAACTTTTTTTCACTAAAAAGAATTGTCTCCTAGAAGTCATTATATTTTTGATTCACTAAAAAGAACACCTCATAAGAGTCATTCGCTCAAGAATCGCACTTCACTGGTTGCGCAGTACGTTTTCACACTGACTTTCACAGGTGGCTAAGGAATCCACATGCGTTCACATTAATTATATTATAAATAATATAAATATTCATGCTGAGTTTATACACATCTGGTTGAAAGCCCTGCTCACTTATCTTTCCTGAATTGAGCATACTCGCACATAACCCGACAGCAAGAAAGGGAGGAAGGACAGAAGCGGCACTACCAGACCGAAGATTTATCTTCCGTGTGATCTATAGCATCCTGAGCTCTGAGTGTTTATCTGATCAATACCGAGCGCTCGCCCATCATGCATTATAGAAGATCCATAACTCCCCGGCTACCCGCAGAAGCTTACCGGGACACCAGGGTACATTGTTGCCCTGGACTTTTAGCGTTCCCCTTTTTAATAAGAATCAGATTCACAATGTTTGGAACCTAATACTGTCTCTAATTGGAGCGGATGGAGTGGGCGGAAAATGCCATCAGCAGCCTAAATGAGCTTTAATTACAGCTGATATACAGAAATAGCCAATCTGTCAATCTGCACACTTGCCTCTGTCAGGTGGAGATGGGGGCAAAAAGACGGGATGTATATAGTGATCCATTAATTATATCTGCCCCCAAGAATACCGCTGAGAGTCGAAAACAGAAGAAAGGATGAACCCAATCTTACAAAGCCTTTAAAACTGTTTCAATGCAGTCTGCGTGTTATGGACTGTGGAGCGCTGCTGCCCTCTGTAGGTCATGATCAACATGATGGCCATGTAGATGATCACTGGAATAGAGAAAAATAAAAAATGTATTAATGTCTTTTACAGAAAACATTATAAAACTGTACATTTAAATTTCACTGTTTACTTAATCCATAAAGTGTTGTAAAAAAGTTCCCAGTCATGAAAAACCTAAAAATATCAGGAAATTAACAACACATTATGAAAACATTTATAATGACTATAGGTTTTTCTACTGAGCTGAGCTTTAAAAGCTTTAAAAATACTAAAAATAAATGAATCAGGTTATATTAAAATATCAATATTTAAGTTAATATTTAAAATATGTAAAACATTTAATATTTTAACAAATATTATTAATTATAAATACACAGTAAGAAAATAATGTAATTAAAAACGGTACATATAAAATCTCTTCACATCGGCATGGTACAATAAGCCACATTTTTACAGACTTTCCCTAGAGTATGAATAATGTCACCACGTCGTGCATAAATAAATAACTAGTGAATAGTGCATAAGCAAGTTTCTGCATATTGACTGCCTCTATAACTCACTGTGTTATTCACACATTCACACATATCTACAGTGTTTCATATAAGAAATAAAAGAGTAGGTGATCACTGGTCACTGGGAATTTGACTATAAGTTGTTTTTTTCTTTAAAAAGGAAGCTGAAATCATTCTGAAGCAGGCATATATCATTAATAATCTCAACGCTCATGGAAGATCTGCCTTGAAAGGTTTATACGTTATCTCCAAAAATCCATATCTCTTTGGAGAAAATGAAAGGGATTTTTAATTCCAGAAGCTTACTGTTGCGCACTATTGGAAACCGCAAGAACATGACTGATCTGGAAATCAACACATGAAGGAGGGCCAGATAAAAGCACAATCAATCAATCTATCTCTCCTTCTATGCGACGTCCTTTACCATTCCTTATTCTGCACTGATTGGCCCATTACATTCAGAACACACATATACACTCAACCCACACAAATCCACCCAAAGCACATCGCATGTCCTTTTCACAGCATGCCAGGCACATTTGTGGAATATTAATTTTACATGGGATCATACATCTTTGTGACACTTGTATTTCCCCAGCTACAATATGAGAACTGTTTTGATGAGTGTAGAATAATGTCACCATGTTCCAAGAGTGTGCATAAATGAATAACTAAGTGAATAACTAAGTTTATGCACATATTCGATCAAAATGTGGACCAGTGAAAGAACAGAGGGAGTTATGAAAAGCACATGTTTTGCATGCACTTATGAGACATTAAACCCCCAAGGTGCTTTTTAAAAGCGCTGCAATATTTTTTCCCTCAGTTTCATATGCATTTGCTTGGCCCAGAGCAGGGAGCTAATGAAGCTTGTCATCGGGAAACATTAAAAATCATCTAACCTGAACCTTGCTGTAGCATGAACTGCATGCATGTATATTACCTGGCCCCCATAGTGAAAATCAAAATAAGTTCAGCTTTCTAGTAAGCCTTCTGATATAAATCCAGAGTAACAAACCAATGCACAGGAAAAAAAGGACATCCGTGGGATAGAATGTGATTGAAACAGCATGTCATTTTCATTGCTATTAATGCACTGGATTGCCAATGAATTGCACTGCACGGGGTCTTCATTGACACTGCCAGTTCTATCATAATATCATGTCGGCATGAATGCATGATGGTTGAACGGGAGGGGTTGAGGTTGCATTTTCATAGATTTGAATTTGGTAAGTATTTTGTGAGCATGGAAACATTTTTCATCAAGCACGCCTGACAAGGTATAATAATGTGTGATAGCATGTTGCTGTTCTAAATTCCATTTTTCTCCTGGGAAAGGTAGAGGTATCAGTAAGAGGGGAAAATATAGAGATCGTTCTCACAGTCATGACAAATGCTTTCACCCCTGGAGACTCCTTTCTCTGGAGACGACGATGACTTCGGTGCACTTAAGAGGGGAAAACGTGTGAGAGGAGAGAAAACAACTACGTACAGTTCTCTTACAGGTCACTGAGAGCAAGTAAATGAAAGTGAATCCAAACTCGATGGCAAATCCCACATTTGAATGAACTACTTCTGGGTGTCTATTAAAAGGCAAAATACAGAGATCAACCACTTACGGAGCAAAACATGGATGGCAGTCAAATGCTTGCTTCCCTGGTGTACATGGGGGTTGCTGCTCAGACGTTTCTTTCATAGCTCATTTGACTTAATGGTAGTTCTCAGTCATATTTCATATCAACTTTGTCACAGATGTCTCCTAAAATTCCTAAAATAAACGAATGAGACGAGGATTTCTACACCGCCTTTCAGCAATATTTAGTGGCAAGACAAAACAAATTAACGTTATATTTTACCTGAGTTGAACGCGAGATGGTCTGTGTTGAATACAGTAAAATGACCGCGAAATAATGGCAAAAATGTCTTTTAATTGAGCGTTCCTCGCTGTACACCAAAAACAACGTGCCTACAACGCCACAGTGACGTTCATGAACAAAATTACTCTTATCAGCCGG
Source organism: Labeo catla (assembly GCA_012976165.1). Lineage (NCBI taxonomy): Eukaryota > Metazoa > Chordata > Actinopteri > Cypriniformes > Cyprinidae > Labeo > Labeo catla. The sequence continues at coordinate 306,260 of VONZ01000821.1, read as the reverse complement.
ATCTTTTTTAGTGATTCAGACACAATTAGCGCGACAAGTGTGGTCCGTTTTTCCTCCCACACATTTTAATGTACAGCCAGCGATTCACGAACAATTTACTAATTTGGGCTGGTTGTTTTAGTGAATTGTTCAAAAAGGCTAGTTAGGTTTGAATCTTTAACTGAACTGAATCGGTTATTGAATTAAGACTCACATGACTTAATGGTGTTCTCAGTCATTTGTCATATAAACTTTGTCAACCGATGTCTCCTGAAAATCCTAAAAGGACCCTGGACCACTTTTCAGCAATCTTCAGTGCCAAGACAAATAAAAATTATATTTTACCTGATCTGAATACGAGGTGGACGTTTGTGTTGAATGTAATCTAGTAAAAAGACGGCGAGATAACGGCAAGAAATGTCTTTAAATTGAGCTTTCCTCGCTGTACGCAAAAACAACATGCGCCTACAACGCGAAAGTGAATGAACAAAAATGATTCTTATGAGCCGGATCTTTTTATTGTGCGATTTTTAATGTGTGATTCAGACACATTTAGTGCGACAAATGTGGTCCGCTGTTAGAGCCAGCGATTCACTAATTTGAGCCGGTTGTTTAGTTAATTGTTAAAAAAGGCGAGTGAATCTTTAACGGAACTGAATCAGGATGACTCACTTGACTTAACGTTGTCAAAAATGTCTCCTAAAATTCCTAAAATAAACGAATAAGACGAATGACTGTTTCCTGCACTACTTTTCAGCAATCTTCAGTTACAAGACCAAATAAATTATATTTTACTTCAGTTAAATGCAAGATGCCCATCGTTTGTTAAATGTAATTCACTAAAATGAAATAACGAAATAATGGCAAAAAATGCCTTTTAATTTAGTTTTTCTCACTGTACGCAAAAACAACATGGGCCTACAACGCCACAGGGACATTAATGAACAAAAATGACTCTTATGAGCCGGTTCTTTTTTAGTGATTCAGACACATTTAGCGCTACGAGTGTGGTCCGTTTTTCTTCCCGCTTATTTTTTTAAAGCACAGCCAGAGATTCACGAACAATTGACTCATTTGAGCTGGCTGTTTTAGTGAATTGTTCAAAAAGGTTAGTTAGCTTTGAATCTTTAACTGAAATGATTCAGTTACTGAATCAAGATTTCACTTGACTGGCGTTCTCAGTATATCAAAACCAAGAAACCAGTGAGACGAATGACTGTTTCCTGCACCACTTTTTAGCAGAATACCGTTCCCAAGTCCAAATAAATTATATTTTACCTGAGCTGAATGCGAGATGGCCGTCTGTTAAACGTAAATAATGCTATAAAAAGCGGTAAGAATATGTTTTAATTGAGCTCTCCTTGCAAGCTGTTCGTAGAAACAACATACTCGACAACCTAAGACTCGACAAGTTAAGTGTTGATTGTATTCCAGTAAAAACACCACAAAATAATGCAAAGAAATGTCTTTTAATTGAGCTTTCCTCACTACGCAAAAACAACATTGGCCTACAACGCCATAATGACATTCATGAACAAAAATGACTCCTATGAGCCAGTTCTTTTTTAGTGATTCAGAAGCATTTAGCGCCCCAAGTGTAGTCTAGAGCCCATGTGCGAGACTTCCGGTTCATTAGCCACTATAGGAAAATTAGGACAAGCAGGGGCCTAGAATTAGGGGGTATGCCAAGGACATGTCCCTGCCAATATCCAGCAACTGCCCACCTGTCCCTAGCAATAATTTTGATCAAACAATTAAATACATGTATATGTTTTTGCAATTTCGGATGCATCTGAAACATCATACCATTGATATTACGTAAAAGAAGTTAAAGTAAATAGGCCACGTTAGAAAACTGTGCGCTTTCAAGGTCGCACATTTAATACATGAATTCTCAATATTATAAGCTATAAGTAAAGATTTTAGTTTAGGTGACATGAAACTGGTCAAAGATCTATCATAAATGCAAAAATTATTGGGCGTGTTAGGTGATTTGGTACCTGGATTTATGTCCCCACCAATGTCAAAAGCAAACCTGGCTTCCGGTTTCATCTACGTTCAGCTATTTTTAGCTGTCCAAAACAGCTAATTTTGCTGCTTGATATTGCAAATTGGTGTGTCTTGCCATATTATTCTAATGTATTATATTAATTATGAGCACACTGGTTTGTAGTGCAAAAAGTTTTACCATTTACTGCATGTTGTTATTTTTTTCATTATTTCCCTATATCGGATGGCAAACCAGAAGTCTCACCCACAGGCTTATTTCTGCTTTACATAATTCTGGCTTTAAAATAACTAAGTTGTTTGCAGTTTATCCCTGTTGGTGTAAACCAGAGCATTTGTTTAAAAGTCTTGTTAAGTTTCTGCTACATCATTGTGGAGAGACATAAAAGAGCAGTCCAGCCACCCGCTGTCTCCTGACCACCCAATCACAAAACACATCCCTCTTTTGTCAGGCAATTTCCTTTGGGATGTTGAAAACTTCCCCACCTGATTAAAGAACAAAAGGAAATGGTGAATTATTTTTAGATGTGGAATGGGTTCCCACATAGATGAGTTTAATCAATTGTAATTAATTCTCCTGGTTATGAGCAGTGGAGCTTGACGACTCAAAGAAGGGGTTGAGGATATTGAACTCCATTGAAAACCCATTAATGCCTAATAAGAGAGGGGAAGTGGGAAAAACTACGGTTGAGATATGAAAGGCGACTAATGTGAGAATCTAAATTTGCTGTTCCTCCTAGACAGATCTGATACTTGAAGGCTCACCTTTGCACATGCTTTCATCAGGATGATTGTTACAGATGAGAACGAAAGGTTGACGGACTAATGCTTACAGTGACTCTGTCTTCAGGTTGCTCTCATTCTGTCAGTCTGTCCTCTGCTTAGAAAACTCTGGACAGCGCAGGCTCAGCTAATTATCAAACATTTATTCTGTCTTTCAGGCTGAACAAAGAGGAATCGGTCCACACAGCACACACGCACCACCTTCAAAGACATCCTGACCTTGCCTTCACTTTGCTTTCCATTAATTCGTTTTGTTTCAAAACGGGAGGGATGCAGACAGACAATAGCACTTGAGAAATAATTAGGCTCTCTCAAAGATGCTAATCATATTCCATATCAAGTGTCTCTAATAACTCCAGGCTTACAGCAGCATTTCATAAACAGCCCTATATAAAGGAATGATAGCTAAGGACAGGCGTAAGGTGCTGCATATCAACTTGAGAGTGGTGGCCTGGTGCTAAAGTTATTGAGAAACAAGCAAATGATGCAGTTTCATCAAAAAGTTCTGTTCTTTTTCTACATGACACTCCCTGAACTTTATAACGTCACTCTGAAAATATGTTGACTTCAGTGGAATTCAGTTTCCTCCCATAAAAGTGGATACATAATAACATCTTGACATTATTAAAAATCATAAAAGATTATTTTTATGAATAAAACAATTAATTTTCCAGTATGACGTCAGTAGAATGTTAAAACACACACTGACTAAATATGAATACATTGCACTGTTAAATAAAATAAAATAAAATAAAAATAGACCTTGTTGGACCTTGCCCTATTTAATCTGGGGGAAAAAATAATAAAATATAAAATAAAATAAAATAAAAGAGACTTTGTTAGACCTTATACTATTTAACCTGGGGAAAAATAAAATAATAAAATAAAATAAAATTTAAAAAAATAATAAAAATACAGTGCAATGCAATGCAATAAAATAAAATAAAATAAATACAATACATTAAAAAATAAAATAAAATAAAATAAATACAATACAATAAAAAAATAAAAATGCAGTGCAATAACAAATGCAGTGCAATGCAAAGCAATGCAATACAATAAAATAAAAAGACACATGGTTACTTACAATGTTTAACCTGGGGAAAAATAAATAACTAAATAAATAAAATAAAATAAAATACAAAATTAACTGAAATAAAATTAACTAAAATAAAAAAATACAGTGCAATAAAAAATAAAATACAATAAAACAAAATAAAAATTAATTAAATTAAATTAAATTAAAATAAAAACACCTAACACTGTTAGAGCTTACACTATTTAACCTGGGGAAAAATAATAAAATCAAATAAAATAAAATAAAATAAAATAAAATAAAATAAAAAGTACAATCCAATAAAAAATAAAATACAATAAAATAAAAATAAATTAAAAAAATAAAATAAAGTCAAACCATTCCATATTATTTAATGCTGAGTTTCTTATACTATACATCTTTCACCTGGAAAGCATTAAGAGGCCAATGAGTGGAAGACATCCTAGTACACAGAACTGGTTTTGAGAGCCACAGGCATGCAGGGATAGAAAGTACACTGTATGCCCATTGATATTGTCAGTAGAGACTTCACACACTTAACATTAAAAGGCAAGAGGAAAACACCCTTTTATGGCCTTTTAAGCCTTTCATTCATATGACTGTTCAAAGAGAAGAGAAAGTTATATAATAAGACATGACTCAGGCCGGACTCTTACACATCATAAGGACTTGCACTGCTACACATTTCATTTCTCTGCTTTCAAAAGCCTGCATATTCCTGTCTTTGAGATATCAAGATACCCAAAACATTAAAGAGTGTATATAAAAGAGAATGATATTGATAAATATATGGCTGAAGCTTGAAAGAGACAGAATAATCAGACACAGACAAGATTCTTGAGAGAAGGCCTATAAATGTAGAAATGGGCATCAAAGACTTGCTTTAAAAGATGGATAAGTAGACACAGGGATAAAACCTTGTGAATTATTTCTCTCTTTTTTTATCTGATGGACTGAGATTTGTTAACCACGGTCTGAAATAACAGTAGGCGAAATCTGAAATGTATGTTATGTGAGCGCCATCTAATGGTGGGAGGCGCTTTAATTTACGTGCCAAATGACATGCCAAGGCACAGAAGGTCTGGGCCAATTTAATACACTATAAAAGGTTTTATACTTGGTAAAGGGTATATCCTACAGACTCTAATTAAAATCTCCTCTTTATATTCCGTTGAAATACGCATGAATCACCAGAATTAAAGGGAATAGCTCTGCCCTCTTTACGATAATTGGCACAGCTGATCAGTGCCACAAACGGGTGTTAAATCACCATATAGCTCTCTGTTAATGAAAGATTAATTCAATGCTCTTTCTCGTCTCACTCATTCACATCTTTGAGGTCACCGGTGCTCATAAATCAACACCTCTCCTCAGATTTTTCTTCGGCCCGTCAATGCGTCAGCTTAATTCTCTTTCTTTTCATGCATAAAGGACAGATTTGTCCACTGTACGCTTTCTTGTGACAAACCTCTTCTCTCATAATGTCCTGACAGGAACCTGTGATTGATGACGCGTTTAATGACTAAGCAACAGAGGGATTTACTGTCCTATAAATGTTTCATTAAAATGCATTACAGCTGTGCAAGAGTGGCTGTTTCAAAGAAATGAATCTGGGCTCTAAATGAAAACTGAAATTAATCACAATGTGACATTTACCTAAAGGGAAATCCCATGAGTATACATATAAATCTGCAGTACTTTTTATCCTCATGTGGTACATTAATGCTGTAGTAAGGATATTTTTTATTTCTTTTACCTTGAAATACTCTTCACTGCTTGTCGAGCTTATTAAACTCACTATTAATTTCATGTATTCACATTTTCACTGCTACATTTACAAGACGCTATTCATTCTGTGAAACCGTTGTGAATTATGAAAAGTGCTTTTCTTTAACGCGAAAGTAAGCCTATGGGCGAGACTTCCGGTTCATTTTCCGCTATAGGCATGGTTGAAAGGTTTTCACAACAAAACCCGCCCAATTTCTACTCAAAACTAGCCCAAAACTAGCCCAATTGCATTTATATGGGGTTACCCAGTTAAAAATCGCGTTCTGCGAGGTAAAATACACGTTTTTTGGCGGGGTTCCTCTTGGTAAAATTCTCATTCCAGAGGACAAGTATCACGTTTTTAGGGTCGCTTCAACCCGCGGACATGAAAAACAACCCGCGTTTAAGTAGTAATGTTAAAGTAGCCCAATTCCGCGGGAAAACCGGAATAACAACATGCTGTAAACGGTAAAACTGTTTGCACTACAAACCAGGGTGTTCATAATTTAGATGATACATACTCTAGATAAATAATACATAAATAAATAATATGGTAAGACGAGGTGTTTTGTACAGCTAAAAATGTCTGGTGGCGGATGAGCCTGGAAACCAGACCCATAAAATTTGCAAGTGGTAAAAAATAAAGTGGATAAATTGTCTACATTTGAGTAGAATGGAATGAAATAGAATAAAACAGAACAGAATATTAAAGCACACACGTGTTTTCGGCTTGCATTTTAAATGTAAATACGTATATACTGTAAAAATGATTTTTCCAAGTTGTAAAACAACGATTATTTAAGCACGCTTGTAGGAAAAAAATATTTCAGTATTTCACGTTTAATTCAACGTGTTACTTTTGTAATTATTTGTGACGTTTACTAACAATTTATGAGTATAAACTGCTTTAAAGTAAATTTTACACCAGTTTTGTTTATGTGTGTAAATGTAACTGACTTTACTTCGTTTCTCTCTCTCTTTTTTTAGAAAGATGCTTGTTTGCATTAGGCGGACTGTAAAATGTAAAGTATTTTTTAAAAATAATGAAAACATATGAAGTAAAATTTATATCTATGTGGCATTTCAGACATGAATTGTGATATATGCTGTTTGCGTGATAACCTTTATCAGTAATCCATACTAAATAAAATAATAAAACACACACTTCAAACAGCATTTGAACATTTATTTGGATGCTATGAATAAAGATCATAGCCTTAAATATTTTATTAAAATTGCCTAATTAAAATAAACGATCGTATTTTCTGTTATCATTTCCTAGACGTTTCTAAATTCAACTGCGTGCTCTATTTAGGACAAAATAACTTTTATTATGAAAAACAAAACGCGCTTCCTGGTGACGTCAAGTAGCGTCATTAACCTGCCGAATTGTTTTTCTGCATTGTGCGCTGCTCTGACACAGACAACTGATTATGAGCAGGTGAAGTTACAGCGAGCATCAAGAACAAGTTTATTTCAAGTACACTGGAGTGAGTTTGAATGATTTAAAGCTGTAATTCTGTTTATATAAGACAAGCATGACCCATGTTGCTGCTGCAGCTGCTGCTGTTGTTGTTGTTGTGTTAACAGATCATGTCTGTCTGTCCTAACAGCATGTCAGGACCTAAAACAGCTGGAGCTGGAGCTGATGCTGGATCAGTGGTGTCTGACCCTCAACACTCCCAAAAGCTTCTAAGGGTCCTTCAGTCTTTAAGACAAGAGGATTGTTTTCAAGATGCAGTGTTGGTTTTGGAGGGTGAACAGATTCCTGTTCAGAAAAACATCCTGGCTGCTGCAAGTCCTTACATCAGGTATAAGAATATGCTTGACGCTAGGATACATTTGCATGAAATTGGATCAGATTAGTAGAGCTGGTATGTTTTGCTCAGACATGTAACAGACCCTTGAGCAATGTGTCATATGGGTGTGCCAAACAGCTCCACCTCGCCAGTTGCTCGGGTCAGTTAAAGAAACAGTTCACCCAAAAACAAAGTAATTTACACACCCTCGTGAGAGTTCTGTGGGACAAAAAAGAAGACATTTTATAGAATGTCCCAGTCAGTCTTTTCTATGCATTGACTGGCTTGTGACTGAAAGCCTTGGAAAGGAAACCAAATAGAAAAGTTTAAAGAAGTGTTCAAATGGCCGTGAGTTTATGGATGCTGTGATATTCAGTTAATATACTAAAACCACAAAAAAAGCCATTACTTTAAAATAACTAAAATAAACATGAACTGAAACAAAAAGTTATTTTAGCTAGTTTACAAAGCAACGTTTCTCTTTTTCATTTAGTTTAATAGACTAAAACATAAAAACTATAAATATAAAAAAAAAAATACAAAAAAATACAACATTATAAAACACAAAAATTACTAAAACTTTAAACAAAATAAAATCGAATAGTGTATCAATTAGTTTTTCATTTAGTTTAAGTACTAAAATAACTAAAAGTTTAAACTAAAACTTTAAAACTATACATACTTAAATAAAAATAAATATAAAAAATAATACTAAATTATAAAACACAAAATGACTAAACTTTAAACAAAATAAAAAATAAAATCTAATAGTATATAAATTTAGTATTTCATTTAGTATAAGTACTAAAATAACTAAAAGCATAAACTAAAATTTTAAAACTGTAACTACTTAAATAAAATAAATATAAAAATATATATAATAACGTATAAAACACAAAATTACTAAAACTTTAAACAAACAAAAACAATAAAGTCTAATGGTATATCAATTAGTTTTTAATTTAGTTTAAGTACTAAAATAACTAAAACCATAGTCTAAAACTTAAAAATTATATAAATATTAAAATATAATAAAAAATGGGTAACACTTTACAATAAGTTTCATTAGTTAAGTGCATTAGTTAACATAAACTAAGAATGAACAATACTTCTACAGCATTTATTAATCTCAGTTAATGTTAATTTCAGGATTTACTAATTTACTAATTAAAATCTTTATTAAAAAGTTGTGTTTGTTAACATTAGTTAATGCACTTTGAGCTAACATAAGCTAACAATGAACGACTGTATTTTTATTAGTTAACATTAACAAAGATTATAAATACTGTAATAAATGTATAGTTCATTAGTCGTTCATGGTAGTTAATACTGACAAATGACATCTTATTGTAAAGTGTTACCAAAAACACAAAATTACTAAAACTTAAACCAAAATAATACAAATAAATAATGCAAACTAATAGTATATTAATAATACTAAAATAACATGAAAATAAAAAACAACATTCTGTGAACTATTCACAAACTATTTGATTAATGTACTGTTCATGTAAAGCTAATCATTTTAAAGAAACAGTTGATGCAAATCTTCCAAATTAAGTATCAGACAGAATCGTTTTTCAAATTCAGTACGCTGATTCAATTATCCAGGGTCTCAACTGTTGTTCCCAAAAGTTCACTGATAACTCAATAATTCCAGTTCCCAAACCTCATTCATCCTTAATATTCAAGTTTTCACAATAGGCATGTTATCACACATCATAATCCAAGCTTACTTGATTGAATCACTGCAATGAAAGAAATGGTGAGCTGGAAACATTATATTAAGGCCCTTTTGCCCTTATTGGCTTGAGTGCTTGTAGAGAAACATCCAGCATTTTTTGGGTCATTTTTTAGGTGAGAATTCTGTTACAAAAGTAAAAATTTTTTTAATGTGAACAAGAAAGAAATGGAATGCAACCAGCTGAAAAACCCAAATTTTTAGAACATTTGTAGCGCTTTTTATATAGCAATTCTCTGAGATATTAGGTCAGTCCTTTTATTAGCTCTAAAGTGAATGCAAACTCATGTTACTTCATGTTTCCAGGACCAAATTAAATTACAACCCACAAAAGGAGGATGGATCTGTATACAAAATCGAGTTGCAAGGAATCTCTGTCACAATCATGAGGCAGATATTGGACTACATTTTCAGTGGGCAGGTAATTATATTACTCACAAATGCTATATAAATGTTATGGAAACCTTTTAAAATTGATGGTTTTCAGGCCCAGAAAAGTAATAGAAATTCTAATTTATATATATATATATATTATTATTATTATTTTTTAACACGTTTTTTATTGCAAATGTAATTTTTTTTTTAAATTTCCTGTACAACAATTAATTGTTGTTATTAATTATTTCCATTATAATTAATTATAATTACAAAGGGCTGGAAAGTTTATGGAAAAGTAATAAATGGAAACCAAAAAGAAAGGTTTGAAAAAGGGTTCAAATGACTGTGAGTTTATGGATGCTGTGGTATTCAATTAATATACTAAAACTAAAACCACTAAAAAAGCCATTACTTTAAAATAAAATAACAAAAATAAACATGAACTGAAATAAAATAAAATGCTTTAAAAAGTTAAACCTATTTTATTTCAGCTAGTTTACAAAGCAACATTTCTGTTTTTCATTTAGTTTAAGTGCTAAAATAGCTAAAAGCATAGACTAAAACATAAAAACTATAAATATAAAAATAATAATAATACAAAATTACATTACTAAAAAATACTAAAAATGCTTGAAATTACTAAAATTTTAAACAAAAAAAATCTAATAGTATATCTGTTAGTTTTCCATTTAGTTTAAGTAATAAAACAACTAAAAGCATAGACTAAAACAAAAACTATAAATATAAAAAAATAAAAATAAATATAAAAAATACTAAATTATAAAACACTTTAAATTACTAAAAGTTTAAACAAAAATTAAAAAAAAATAAATATAATAGTATATCAGTTAGTTTTTCATTTAGTTTAAGTACTAAAATAACTAAAAGCACAGACTAAAATAAAAACTGTAAATATTAATAAAACTAAAAATAAATATAAAAAATACTAAATTATAAAACACTTTAAATTACTAAAACTTTAAACAAAATAAAATCTAATAGTATATCCATTATTTTTTTCATTTAGTTTAAGTACTAACATAACTAAAAATATAAACTAAAACTTTAAAACTATAAATACTTAAAAAAAATAATAATAATAAATGTTAAAAAATAATACTAAAAAACACAAAATTACTAAAACTGTATTTTTAGTTATTTTAGTGTGTACTATTAGATTTTATTTTGTTTAAAGTTTTAGTAATTTTTGTTTTTATAATTTAGTATTATTTTTTAATATTTATTTTTATTTATTTATTTTTTAAATTTGAATTTAAGTTTTAGTCTATGCTTTTAGTTATTTTAGTATCAAATCTAATCGTATATAAATTAGTATTTAATTTAGTATAAGTACTAAAATAACTAAAAGCATAAATTAAAACTGTAACTACTTAAAAAAGAAATATTCAAAAATAATACTAAATTATAAAACACAAAATTACTAAAACTTTAAATAATAATAAATGCTTTTATAGTTGTCTGTTTGCTAGTAACGCCCAACAAAACTTTTCTCTTTGGCTCTCTGATTTCTAGATTACCCTAAATGAAGACACCATCCAGGATGTGGTCCAGGCTGCTGATCTTCTGCTCCTCACTGATCTCAAATCCCTGTGCTGTCAGTTCCTGGAGAGCTGCATCACTGCAGAGAACTGCATTGGTATTCGGGTCTTTTCTTTGCATTACTGCCTGCACCATGTCTACCATGTGGCCACCGAGTACCTGCAGACGCATTTTCGAGATGTGGCCAATACGGAGGAGTTCCTGGAGCAGCCGCCAGATCGCCTGTGTGAACTCCTGTCTATAGAAAAGCTCAACGTGGGGAATGAAAAGCACGTTCTGGAGGCTGTGGTCCGCTGGATCGCACATGACACTGAAGCTCGGCGAGTGAGTGGAACAAGTGTTTTGGAAGGGTTCCATATGCACAGGCATAGAAAAACCTCAAACATCTTTATAATTATTTAATCTAGGTTTACTTTCGTTAATCAGAAAAACCTAAAAGTCTCTTGAAATAAAATAAATGTTGACTGAAAGTAAATTAAAATTAATGTTTAAAAATTAAACTTTAAATTTCAACTAGTCTCATTTTTGTTTTATTTAACTTGAAGTACTAAAATAACAAACTAAACTAAAACAAATAACTAAAAATTAAAATAAAAAAAACAGGCATGTTTAAAAAAAAACACACACAACAAAATTACTAAAACTTTAAAGTTGTTAAAACAGAAAATATACAAATAAAATCTAACAAAAAATATTACCAAAAAATTATATTATATATTTCATTTACATAAATACTGCTGTTTGTGTTCAGTAAGATTTTTGAAATGTTACAAGTCACTTGAAATAAAATACACATTAAATGAAAGTAAGATAAAATGTAAAAAAAAATTCAGTTAGTCTCATTTTTGTTTTGTTTTAACGTGAAGTACTAAAATAACAAACTAAATTAAAACAAATAACTAAAAATTACAAAAAAAAGGCATATTTATAGGCATAGGCATATTTAAAAAAAAATAAACTTTTTTGCAAAAACTTTAAAATGAACGTCGAAACAGAAAATATAGAAATAAAATCTAATTAAAAATATTAGCAAAAATATATATATAATATGATAAATTTTAAATAAATAAATAAACTTTTATGCTTACCCAAGGCTGCATGTATTTGATCAAAGATGGAAACAAAACGGTAACATTGTGAAGTATTATGACAATTTAAAAAACCTTTTTTAAGAGTAGAATATTCAAAAATCATTTTTTGTAACATTGTATTTTTCTTTACTGTCACTTTTGATCATTCATCATCCTTGCTGAATAAAACTGTTAATTTCTTTCATATAAAAACTTACTGACTCCAAACTTTTCAACTGTTTGTTATCTCTTAATATTTATTTGAGCTGATATTCATATCAGTCCTTTTTAAATAGGATACCTTTCTTCCAGGTCCATATGAAAGAGGTGATGTCCGCCGTGTGGGTTCAGGGCCTGGACCAGAGCTACCTCCAGGAGCAGATGCTCGGAGACTCCCTCATGAGGGAAGTAATACGGAATTATTGTATGGAGTCTCTGGGAGGAGCAGCGCAGCAGGGGGAGGCGCTGCTCGCTGCGTTTAAACCCCGCGGCTACTCTGAGTGTATCGTCACTGTAGGGGGTGAGGAGAGGATGTGAGTACAAACATGCGTAATATAAAACTAACTAGATTTTACTGTTTTTTTTTATGTTGCGCTGAATTCCTGTGCGTTTCTAATGCAGCTCGCGGAGGCCTACGGCAGCAGCGCGATGCATGTGTCCGCTTTATGACCGAAACAGACAGCTCTGGATTGAACTGAAGCCAATGAATGAGAGGCGTGTTGGCCACAGGGTTGTGTCAGCAGGTTTGTACTGTCTCAGCATTGTTTTGATGCTGATTGTTTTTAACAATAATAATGAGAAATATTTTAAAGCAACAAATAAGGATATGAGAATGGTTTCTAAAGGATCATGTGACACTGAAGTCTATAGTAATGATGCTGAAAATTCAATTTTGCATCACAGGAATAACTTACAATTTAATATATATTTAACTAGAAAACAGGTAATTCTTCTGCAAAAAAAACATAATTAAAAAAACATAGTTATTAAAATAATTGTTGATTGAAGGTAAAATAAAATGTAAAAAAAAATATCAGCTTTATTTGTTTTGTTTAGCTTGAAGTACTAAAATAACTAAAACTAACCTAAAACAAATAACTAAAAGTGGTGTATGTGTGTAAAATTATGTAATGATGTAAATGAATGTATATATATATTTTTTAAAACATAATAAAAGTAGCAAAAACACAAAATTAATACAGCTTTAAAATTAATGTTAAAACTGAAAATATAAAAATAAATTTTAATTTAAAAATTAGCAAAAAATGTTTATAGTATATATTTAAATTAAATAAATAAATACTGCTGTTCAAAGGTTTGGGGTAAGTAAGTTATAAAAAGCCTCTTGAAATAAAATAAATGTTGACTGAAAGTCAAAAGTTTGGGGTAAGTACGATTTTGAAAACATTAATAAGTATTTTAAATTGTAGTAACATTTCACAATATTACCATTTTATTTCAATTCCATTTTTGTTTCAAATCAAAGAAATGTCATTTTGATGAGCATAAGAGACTTTTTTCAAAAACATTAAAAAATCAATCTGTTATTCGGTTAGTATGCGGTCTAGAAAGATGTAGAATCACATCCTGTCTTAGATTTTAGTGCATTCACAGCAATAAAAATCCATTATATGCTCTCCTGAGCTTTTCCAAAAATCCTTTGAATCTGTTAATGGATTTAAATAGATTAAACTACATATAACTGTTATGAAATGAATTGCAGAGTCTGACTTGTTTCTCATAGTTCATCCTGAGGATTATTGGGATTTCTGTGTACTGTTATTTATTGACTGACTGTAATTAACTGATAATCTATCTGTCCAATCCAGAGGGATACCTGTTTGCAATAGGAGGAATGGATGAGAATAAAACTGTCTTGAGCAGTGGAGAGAAATATGACCCAGAGACCAACACCTGGACTCAAATCCCATCAATGATGCAGGTATTCCTCTTTCCTCATAGTACATAAGTACATATTGTCATTATCAACTAGTTGATGGGTTGGCTGAATGACTGTGATTTGAAATAAAATGTATTAATCAGAATGAAGACTGCATGTTACAGTACCAGTCAAAAAGTTTTGAACAGTAAGATTTTGAATGTTTTTAAAGGAGAAGTTCACTTCCACAACAACAATTTAAAGATAATGTACTCACCCCATTGTCATCCAAAAGCTTCATGTCTTTCTGTCTTCAGTCGTAAAGAAAATGTGTTTTTTGAAGAAATTTCAGCATTTTTCTCCATATAATGGGCTGATATGGTACCCCGAGTTTGAACTCCTAAAATGCAGTTTAAATGCGGCTTCAAACTATCCCAAATGCGGTTGTAAATGATTCCAGCCAAGAAAAAAGGGTCTTATCTAGCGAAACGATCGGTTGTTTTCATTAAAAAAAAATACAATTTAAATACTTTTTAATCCCAAATGCTCGTCTTGTCTTGCTCTCCATGAACTCTGTGTATTCTGACTCAAGACAGTTAGGGTATGCTGAAAAACTCCAATTGTATTTTCTCCCTCAACTTCAAAAATCATTTCAAAATCATCCTACATCGCTGCAGAAGTACCAACACATCCTTTGCAAAGTGAACATGCAAAGATCAAACTATTTAAAATAACTGTTTTCTATTTGAATATATTATAAAATGTAATTTATTCCTGTGATTTCAAAGCTGAATTTTTAGCATCATTACTGCAGTCACATGATCCTTCAGAAATCATTCTAATATTCTGATTTGCTGCTCAAAAACATTTATTTATAATTATTTTTGATAACAACTTATTAGTATTTTTTTCAAGTTTCTTTGATGAATAGAAAGAAGAAGAACGCAATTATCTGGAATAGAAATCTTTTGTAACATTATAAATGTTATCATCACTTTTTTGATCAATTTAAAGCATCCTTGCTAAATAGTGTTAATTTCTATCATATATATATATATATATATATATAATTAAGTTATAATAATATAATTTAGTTTTTTTAATGGTATAGTCAGTGTGTAATGTTACAAAAGATTTTTTATTTCAGATAAATGCTGATCTTTCGATCTTTCTATTCATCAAAGAATCCTGACAAATAGTACGCAACTGTTTTATATATTGATAATAATAATAATAATAAATGTTTCTTGAACAGCAAATCATCATATTACAATGATTTCTGAAGGATCATGTGACACTGAAGACTGGAGTAATGATGCTGAAAATTCATCTTTAATTAAAGGAATAAATTACATTTTAAAATATATTTAAATACAAACCAGCTATCTTAAATAGTAAAAACATGTCGCAATATGACTTATTTTGCTGTATTTTGGATCAAATAAATGCAGGCTTGGTGAGCAGAAGAGACTTCTTTAAAAAACATAAAAAATCTTACTGTTCAAAAACTTTTGACTGGTAGTGTGTATTTCTGACTCTATGAAGCTTTCCGAATTACATAAGTGATTAAAAAAACATAAAATTATTGATTAAAGTCAACTAATATCTCATTTTAATTGTAAAAACAATACATTTAAAGTTTTTGCAACATATTTAGATACAGGAGGCTATGTTATCATCTTTGTGGAAAAATTATGACAGATTTCTTTGTGATTTTTTTTCTCATTTGTAGTCGCTTTGAATAAAACCTGCCAAGTGAATGAATGTAAATGGAGAAATTTGAATAGGAATGTTACTGTTGGACTAACATTAACTAAATTAACAGTCATAGTTTATTTAATCTATTTAGAGATGAAATAATAACCAATTTGGTATAAAGACACTTGTTTATTGATTTTAATTGGTTGAAAATGGTAGATACTGTATAATCTCATCTTTACAATACAGTTCTTACATGAACCACCAGATGTCACTATTGTGATATTGTATTTTCTTATGTCTTTCCAGGCCAGGCAGCACTTTGCCATTGCAGAGTTGGATGGGATGATCTACGTCTTGGGTGGAGAGAACAAGGACACTGAGGTCCTCCTCACGATGGAGGTGTTTGACCCCCATTGCAATGTTTGGCGAACACAACCACAAATGACCACAGTGCGCAAGGTCAGGTTTAACTCCTTTTTTGTTGTTGTGGTTCAAATCCACACACTTTCACTGCAATACTCTCATGCTTTTCACACTTTGTCTTTCAGTTCGGTTGCTGTGCCACCATGAAGAAGAAACTGTATGTGATGGGCGGAGGATCATTCGGGAAGATTTACGACTCTGTGGAGTGCTATGACCCCAAAACCCAGCAGTGGACAACAGTCTGCCCTCTTAAGGAAAGGAGGTAAAGTGTATAAATGGACGTATGTTCATTTAGGAGATTCTATTCAAAACAAAATAAAAAACACTCACATAAACTACCAGTCAAAAGTCAAAAACAGTAAGATTTTTAATGTTTTTTGAAGAAGTCTCTTCTGCTCACCCTTCATTTATTTGATCCAAAATACAGCTAAAAAAAACAGTAAAGTTTTTAAATATTTCTACTATTTAAAATAACTGCTTTTATTTGAATATATTTTAAAATTTAATTTATTCCTGTGATTTCAAAGCTGATTTTTAGCATCATTACTCCAGTCACATGATCCTTAAGAAATAATTCTAATATTCTGATTTGCTGCTCAAAAAACATTCATTATTATTATGTTGAAAACAGCTGAGTAGAATTTTTCAAGTTTCTTTGATGAATAGAAAGTTCAGAAGAACAGCATTTATCTGAAATAGAACTCTCTTGTAACATTGTAAATGTTATTATCGTCACTTTTGATCAATTTAAAGCATCCTCGCTAAATAAAAGTATTAATTTCTATAATTTCTCCAAAAAAAAAAAATATATATATATATATATATATATATATATATACTGACTCCAAGCTTTTGAATGGTATAGTGTATAATGTTACAAAAGCTTTTTATTTTCGATAAATGCTGATCTTTGGATCTTTCTATTCATCAAAGAATTATTGAATTAAAGTGTTATTATGAATTATGGTCTCGAATTTTTGCCAGAAGTGCTGGTTTAAAGATAAACACCTTATTGGTGGATTTGTTTCTTAGAAACACAAAGCTGTTTACTTCACAAGACATTAAATGATAGACTGAAGTCATGTAAAATACTTGATTACTTGTGAATCATTGTGATGTTTTTATCAGCTGTTTGAACTATTATTCTGACGGCACCTATTCACTGCAGAGGATCCATTGGTGAGCAAGTGATGTAATGCTGAGTTTCTCCAATTCTGTTCCAATGAGGAAACAAACTCATCTAAGTGAATCTAAAGCAATTTTTCCCTTTAGATACACTGTTTGTTAAAAATGTAAACAAAGAGTTTGCACTGGAATACAGGCTTGTATAGCCAACATTTTGTCTAAGGGGTCTGTATTTTTATATAACATAGGAAAAGTGTGTCAGTGTGCCCTTGCAATTTGTTTCATAACATTTTAACCTTAAAAGACGGTGATGTAATTTTATTACATTTAGGTAACCAGGTTTTTATTGAATAGGTGTGAAAGAGGTTACATTATTATTTGATAATAGGAAATGGCAGAAACGTCATTCAGCATAACTTGGCCCCCATGCATTCAAACCGCAAACACTGGATGATCAAAGCAGCGTGGTCTTTGCAAATGTGAATTTGAAGAATGTTTTTTTCACATCCTGCGTATGACGCAGACAAACATCAAAAGTTAAACAGATTACATTTTAAGGCAAAGGCAGCACATCTTCAACAGCTATGAGAACTGAGACACACCCCACGATCTGTGATGTTTTACAGATGTGTAGTTAGAACAATAGTAGTCTAGGGACCTATCGGTCTAGCCCATGTAACTGGAAACAATTGATCACCATCTGGAGGAACATAAATAGTCATTTTTCTTGGTGTTCTTATCTTGTTTGGAGTATGATTTTGTTCACAGTTCTGTTACACAATCTAATGAACTGCCTGGCTGCCTACTGCCTTCTAAGGCAGCATCCTAACCGCCATGAAACCTCATAAGTAACTAATTTGAGGCACAATGCATCGGCACTAACTACTGACGCAATACAAATAGCACTTTGCACAGAGGACTTGACTCCTCCAATTGACCCTTCGCAAAGACCCGCCCCCTTTGTTACCGTTGGCAAGCCATGACGCGCTCACGCAGTGTTGCCAAGTCCGCGGAATTAAGATACTTTAACACTATTGCCGCGGGTTGTTTTTGATATCCGTGGGTTGAAGCGACCCCAATAACGTGATATTTAGCCGCTGGAATGCGAATTTTACCAGGGGAACCCCGCCAGAAAGGTGTTTTTTAACGCCCCTCGAAACGCGATTGGGCTACTTTTGGACTCCTTTTGAGTAGCAAGTGGGCGGGTTTTGTTGTGACACCTTGGCAACCGTGCTCTTACGCCACACAGAGAAAACTACATCACGGAGCAAAGAGGAAACTGACAACACATCGACAGACAAGATAGAACAGGTTATTTGTGGTATAAAACAAACTCTCTGTTTTTAAGTCATTTTTTTTAAGAAATTCAAACAATAAATACCGTTTTGTGGCCCTTTGATGTGTCCTGACAGATCGCTGTAGCACCTCAGTTCAAGCGGCAAGTGAACCGATTATCTCTTCCTCTTAGTTGTTAGCGTTAAATAAATATAAATGAACACAATAAGCTATCTTGTTTCAATGACGAAAAGACGTAAGTACACGCCATTTTTCAAGGTTAAGTCCACCGACGTTAATGTAACGTTACTAGTGATGGGTCGTTCTTGAACGGTTCATTCATTTTGAACGAATCTTTCATGTGACTGGAGACGAACGAGTCATCTCGGGGAGTGATTCGTTCAGTCGCGCATGCGCAACATCCTATTAGGATTTGTACTGAAATTAGTTCACCTGTCTCGAGTCTTCGGGTTTGTGGAGTCGTTCGTTCATCTTATGGGGTGTTCACGTGATGAACGAACGACTCGAACCCGAAATCTTGTCAGATAAGAGGTGAGGTGAGCTAATCATAGACTTAAGAAAGACCCAGGTAAACAATGAATTAATCTTTTCTGTTTCTTGTAGCATTATATTTTTGTCTTGTTTGTAGTGTGATCAAAGTTTGTGTAAGCAGTAGATGTGTTAGGGAGGTAACACGTAACATTTTAATTATATTGTGCTAGAATGAACAAAATGACTCGGAAAAAACATTCGTTCATTTTGATGAACGAGACTCAAAGGTCCGAGTCGGTAAAATGATCCGAACTTCCCATCACAATAATCTACTCTCCGGTCTGGTTTGTTTGTCGGAAAAAAGGAAGATTCGGCATTATAATTGGTCCGAATCGCCTGTCAGTCAAACTCACTGCAAAGGGTTAATTGGTTCAAGACTTTAGTCAAGGTAGTGCCATATTTAATGTTAGGAAGAGATTACAGTGCGTTTATTGGATTTTATTGTTTAACGACATGGCGATTGTTCAGCTGACCAAACATAGTTCTCATAAAAAAAAACTTGAAATAGAAACCTTTAATATATATGTATAGACATTTATAGTGTTACAAAAATGTCATAAAAAATTCTGTGAATTGGATGTGAATGATTTCTGAAGAATCATGTGACACTGAAAACTGGAGTAATGACTGCTAAGAAGTCAGCTTTGCCATCACAGGAATAAATTACATTTTATAACACATTAATCTAATTACCCTGCATTATCAGCTATTTGCTAATTGACGTAATTGTGATTTGTGCGCTACTCCTTGATGACAACCTGACTTTGTAATTTCCTCAGGTTTGGCGCGGTAGCTTGTGGCATTGGACAAGAGCTCTATGTATTTGGTGGTGTGAGGAACCGAGACGCTGACAATCCAGAGTCCAGTCAAATGACCATCTGCAAGTCTGAGTTCTTCCATGATGAACTAAAAAGGTGTGCTCTTCAAAGCTGCATTAGTACAGAGCAATACTAGAGTGATGTGTATGTTCATGCATGTCTTTGTTTTCTCTCAGGTGGGTGGATTTAGATGACCAGAACCTCTGCATACAGGCCACGTCGTCTTTTGTTTATGGAGCTGTTCCTATTGGTGCCAGCATATATGTGATTGGAGAACTTGACACTGGTAAGCTGATAAAGGACTTCTAATCGCATTTTATCCTCTGTCTAGGAATATCTTTTTATACGTATATCTTCAAATTCCGTCCTTGAGAAGGTCAACATTTTCTGTGCTATGATAACATATACATTCAAGCTACAACGAGTGCAGATTTGAACTTTATTGAAGGGATAGTTCAACCAAAAATGAAAATTCTGTCATTAATTACTCACCCTCATGTCATTCCAAATTCGTAATACCTTCATTTCATTTTCGGAACACAAATTTTTGATGAAATCCAAGAGCTTTCTGACCCTGCATAGAAAGCAACACAACTGATACATTTAAGGCCCAGAAAGGTAGTAAGGACATCATTAAAATAGTTCATGTGACATCAGTGGTAAAACAAAAACAAAAATAGAAACTATATAGACATTAACAAATGTATTATTATTATTATTATTATTAATGCAGACAAAATTACTAAAACTAAAATAAAGAAAAATAGCAAATCTAAAAATAAAAACTAATTCAAAATATTAATAAAAACTACAACAGTATCTATAATAGTAGTATTAACTATAATAGTAATGATACTATAGTAATATTGTTAAATTATGAGTTATATACTGTATAAGAACAGTCAGACCAGTATTTATTGCTCTCAAAATCAATGATAATCTGAATTAGGGTGTTTAAATACAGCACTTTTACTCTTAAACAACTAATTACAGTATGTAATGCACTTTTAAATTTAAATAGTTTTATAAATGAATAAAAAAAAATTATAAACAGCAGTACTGAAGTATTCAAATAATATTACAATATATTTTACTGCAAAAATGCCACCAAGGTTTGATTTCTGGGAATACTACTAAATGATGAATGAATGATGATTTTGAATGGAGTTGATTACGTTTATATATATATAAACTGTTTAAATTGAACAGATTTGCTAAAATGCTGTATTATACAAAAATGCATGCTATTTATGTAGACTAGAACTTAAAATACTCACTGCATGATATATATATATATATATATATATTTTTTAATGTTTGGTCTGCAGGCACCAGTTTTGACTATGTGCGGGAGTTCCGCCGAAGCACGGGTACCTGGCACCCCACCAGACCCCTCATGCCCTCTGATCTGAGCAAGACTAGCTGCGCTGCCCTACGCATCGCTAACTGTAAGCTGTTCCGCCTGCAGCTCCAGCAGGGACAGTTCCGCATCCGGGTTCAATCCACATAAACAACCCGCATCCTCACCACTGGCTTTATGTCACTCCTCCGTCGTCTGCTGGGCTGGAGGAGGATGCAGAGGATTGTGGGCTTACACTGGCAACAGCAGAGGTTTGGTTATAACGTGGGAAAGCTTGAATTAATGGTCCTGTTTTTTATGTTTGATGCCTTTCAAGGATGAATTGTACATCTTTTTTTGATTCTTTTTTTTTTACATGACTCCCAGGCACAGGAAATGCTGTTACATTAGATAGGACCTGCTCACTATAGGTTAAAATAGATTTTACCTAGCTGTTGTTGCAGCTTGTTATTTGACGCTTTTGAACATTGGTGAAGGAGGTCAAAATTGCCTATTTTATACAGTAGTTGAGTCTTAAATGTGGGTTCGGTAAGGGAACAAATTAAATCAAGAACTAATCAGGGCTAGTGGTATGTTCATATCAAGCACAATTATGTTGCTAATGCAAGTGTCTGTCTAGCTACTGTACAATCAAAACTGAAATGACATGCTAGATTACTAAAATGATTTAAAATGTCATCTCATTGCTCTTTTGCTGATAATTAATCTTGAATTTTAAGTTTTCTGTTATATATGTATTTATAATTTTAAATATTCTAATAATAAGTATACATATAATACACACAATTATTTATATATATATATATATATATATATATATGTGTATATATAATATTAAATATTATATAAATAGTAAAATATTTACATAATATTTAAATGTTTTATATATATATATATATATATATATATATGTGTGTATATATATATATATATATATATATATATATATATATAACAGATTCCAAACATATATTTATATAATTATTACTGTAAGTGCATAAGTTGACTGGATGCCTTCTTTTGACTGGAAGGCCGCCTTATGAGAAATTCCAGTCTTGTTAAACTTTGCCAATACGTACATTATGCCTTACAAATTGCGAGTAACATTACTTTTTTTCTTTTTAAGTCCCATCTGTGTTTCATTTATGAAAAGAAAAATTGCTGGTAAACGCCCAGCTGTGGGACTGTTTTTACTGAATTTGGATACCTACTCTTGTTCTGAAAATGAACTTAAAGTAGCCAGTTTTAATATTACATTTGTTTAATAAATGCGGTTAAATATTTAATTAGTCTCAACAGTTAACTTGGTAGCCTTAGTTAATAGTCAGACTAAGTTTTCTGAATGGTGTTATACAAGCAAGAATATATGAGTTTACATTTTAGTTTAGACTAATCTTTATGCACTGTATTGTCAAAGTTGAAAGCGAAAATGGTGGATATTTGCATATTTCATGTGTCTTTCTCTGGCTGCGTGCTGGTCTGCCTATCTTAACTGATCAAATTTTGCTGTTGGTCTTGTATCCAGGGACTCAAAACACCACAGCATGTCAGAAATAGATGCAAGTTGCTGGTCTCACCCTTATGTGGCGAGATGTATTTTGTGAATGACCTCTGAACTGGCTTTCCTGTCAGTGTGGACGGTTTTGGCATCTGGTGACCCCATTTGTTCTGTGCATGATTCAGCTGCTGCTGTCTGTTCTAATTGAAGGGACGAACATTGCATATTCACCACCATGGAAATGCAATCCAATAGCAGGAATAAATACACACTTTCACACACTAGACACTAACATTTGTCTCAAACTATGAGAATGTGGGCGAAAAAATGTTACAGGACCAATTTGTGGTATTTGCACCAATGCACTGGTCACTAGATTGAAGATGTGAACTTACCAAGGTTTGTGTAAGTTGTACTTTCTATATCACCACAAAATTTGCTGTTGTTATTGACGTGGAAGTGCTGTCAGAATGCAGAGTATATTAACTATGCATGATAAGTAGTGTGTTCCTCGCCAAGACTTCACACACAATACATGCTCATGAAAATGATCAACACACTCACTTTACTGTAAACACTGTCATGAGTCCATTTGCACACAAAACTAAAACACTTGGCGTCTGCCAGAACATTGTGATTAATAAAATGTAGCACATAATGTTTATATTTTGCAAAGTGGTGTTCTGGTACTAAAGGGACATTTTCACTGTGGAATTCTTATTCCATGTTTTTGATGTTTTGGAATTTAGATTGTTAGATCTGCCTCCGAGGTCATGTTGAAATATGCCTCGTAATAAAATCTTATGCGGAAGTTGGTGGTGTGTCTTTTATTTGGTTATTAAAACATACATGAAATTAAAGTAATTATTACAGTGTATTATTCCAGTTAATTACATTTTCACTTACTTATATTTAAATTATATATGAGCAATATCACACTCGTAGCCATGAGATACAGCTGTATATCGGCACGGCTGTGATTCGGCCATAGGTGAACAGCGTGCTGATATACAGCCAAATCTCACAGCTACTAGTGTGATATTGCGTTTATTCAACAGTTAGATGTCACTATTGTGTAAATGCATAAGAAACAACAACTTTTGTGCGAACGACATCCTTCCATGGATTCAAATCTAATTTTGACAGTTTAACAGCTGAGCCCAGGCCTCCATTACTAATTCAAAAGCGTCACTTTAGAACTAGTAAGAAAGGAACATGAGTTGCTTCATTGAATTGTATTACTGTATTAAAAGCTCAATGTATTATGTAGAGTATTATGAGAAAGAGATGGACTGTGCAAGTGAGATTACCTGCATCTGATCCAGCATTCATTCTTCAGCTCGTCTCATATTAACAATAAAACAATAATTTAAATGTCTGCTGCATCTTACAATGTGTTGTTGAAAGTAAAAATAACTTCCTTGTTTATAACAGCATTTCAGTCTCTTTTAATATTAGTCTTTACTGCTGACTCACTCATAAAAACAGTCTCTTGTCGCCATCTAATGACATAAATACTACTATTAAATACTGTTATATAAAATGTTATTTCTGGAATAATATTATATGATAAACAACAACATTCATCATAAAAGTTGCTAGGCAAACCAGTCAAAAGTACAAAGGCAGCACTCTGATATGCCGCATTATATTTACATACAATATAACGTGATGAGATTTTGCTTCAGCCAAAACTATTTGCTCTGGAACAAATAATAGAACAATGAGAACAAGACTTCCTGTTACATGTACTTAAAATGAATTATATCTCATGTTTAACCGCCATAGTGACATCAGAACCAGCCGAAAATTCCAGAAGATCTGGCCAAGATGAGGCTACTCTCTGAGGCTTCTTTATGCCCACAGATATATATAGAATGACTAGATGTGTTACGTCGAGGTCTAGAGCGTCCGCACAGGTCGGCCATCTTACCACAGGCTGGCTTTCTGGCGGGATCAGTCTGTCGAACCTGAGGTAAACGGAGGTAACCTGATGTAAGGTAAGTGACCTGCACAAACGTTAATACTCTTATCTCGCTGAAATCTTGATGGATTTACAAACTGTTTGTTTTCTTACAAACATTATTAACGTGGTTATAATTCTGGATGCTTGAACATGTTGAAATCGAAGCTTTTCTCCTTGAAAAAAAACTGACTTAATCGTGCAGTGTAGTTGTGTATCATGGCTAGCTAGGCTACTAGCTACCCAGTAATTTGGGGCGAGGCAGAATTACGCTTTCTTTTCAATATAATACACACATTATAAACATGATTTAACTGAATTTACACATGATTTCCTGTCTGGTCGGTTTGTTAAAACATCTTACATTATGATTTCTACAGGAAATTGCTGACAAGATGCCAGACTTTTGTGCCGCCTATGGCTGCTGTAACCGCCGTTGTCTCGAAACGAGAACCCGAGGGATCACCTTTCACCTGTAGGATATTACAATATTAAGAATTATTTTTAGGATGTATTATTTAAGTGTGCATATTGTATTATTGACTTCCTGGCCTGCACAGCCTAGCGACCCACAACCTGCCAACCTATTCACTTATCACTTCATCATCACTTATCAGGACCAGCCGGATGAGGACCAGAACCAGCACCACTGGGACACCTTCGTTACTTCGCTAAATTTTTAATGAAAATGTAAAAAAAAAAAAAATCCATCAAATGTCTCTAACACCTCTGTCCAAACATTGATTTTAATAAATCTTCAAAAATCTTTGAAAAGTGCCTTTATAATGTCTAAACAAACTGGTTTACTATCATTTTATGTGTAAAAATATTTTTATTAACAATTTGGAAGTATGGGCTTTAGTTCTTTGTGCTGTGTTATTGTCATCACTGTACAGGGTGGGGATTTCAACATGCAGCGTTTCTTGATGTATATTAAGGAAAATCTTGTAGGCTTAGTATACCTATTCTAGAACATTATTCTATTTTTTAGAACATAAGATAATTATTCAAAAGTATTCAGTGTCATAACTACATATTTGACGTTTATAATAAATCAAACCGTTTGAAAATCGGTTAAAAATTGAGCACGTTATGGCTATTTAAAAATTACATGTTTTACTATCAACACAATATTTTGGGTGAGCGAGCAGCCTGTGGTAAGATGGCCGCCATATGCGGACGTTCGACTCCGTTGGCCAGCAACGCAGACGAGACATCTAGTCATTCTATATATATCTATGTTTATGCCCGCTGAGTAGTGATGGGTCGTTCTTGAACGATTCGTTCATTTTGAACGAATCTTTCATGTGACTCGTGACGAACGAGTCGTCTTGGGGAGTGATTCGTTCAGTCGCGCATACGCAACACCCTATTACGTTCTGTACTGAAATTAGTTCACCTGTTTCGAGTCTTCTGGTTTTTGGAGTCGTTCGTTCATCTTATGGGGTTGTCACGTGATGAACGAACGACTCGAGAGATGAACTAATCAATTTTTTTCCTTTCACACTGCATTGGTTGAGCTTATTGGGCTGTCACGTGATGAACGAACGACTCAAACCCGAAATCTTGTCAGATAGGAGGTGAGGTGAGCTAATCATAGACTAAAGACCCAGGTAAACAATTAATTAATCTTTTCTGTTTTTTATTGCATCATAGTTTTGTCTTTGTAGTGTGATCAACGTTTGTGTAAGCAGTAGATGTGTTAGGGAGGTAACAGTAACATTTTAAATTTATATTGTGCTAAAATGAACGAAATGACTCGACAATAGATTCGTCCATTTTGCTGAACGAGACTCAAAGGTCCGAGTCGGTAAAATGATCCGAACTTCCCATCACTACTACGAATCACGTGTAAGTTCGTCGTCTGCGTACTGAATATGGCAAAAACTCCATCTTATTTTCTTCTACAACTTGAGAGAAGGACATTGGTGTACTTACTTGCACTTTCTTAGTCTTTTTGCGTTCGCTTTGTAAACTCTAGGTCTGTAGTTCCGCGTGACCTTTCAACGTGATTCAATAGTACGTAGCGTCATGAACGCGCATCCCAGACCCTGTGCTACACAAGCTTTTGTGCTTAAAAAGTAAAAAAATATATATTTTCCGAAAAAAAGACAGATCATTTTGCTAGATAAGACCCTTCTTCCTCGGCTGGAATTGTTTAGACCCCTTGAAGCTGCATTTACAGTCATGTGAAAAAGTTAGGACACCCTATTGAATTTTCATTGTTTTCTGTATCAGGACATAATAAAAAATTATCTGGTCCTTGGCAGGTCTTAAAATTTAGAAAATAAATCCTCAGATAAACATCATGACATGACATATCACACAGTGTCATTATTTATTTAAGAAAAATACAACCAAGAGGAAAAGGCACCCTATGAGAAAAGACACCCTATGAGTCAATTACCTGTAGCAGCAATAACTTGAAGCATTCATTTTCTATATGACTTCATCAGTCTCTCACATTGTTCTGGAGGAATTTGGACCACTCTTCTTTTCAATGTTGCTCCAGTTTATTGAGGTTTGTGGGCATTTGCTTATGCACAGCTCTCACCACAGCATTTGAGTCAGGATGAGCTCTGGACTTGGACTGGGCTGTCGCAACACCTTGATTATTTTCTTTTCAGCCATTCTGTTGTAGATTTGATGGTGTGCTTGGGATCATTGTCCTGTTGCAAGACCCAATTTTGGCCCAACATTAGATGTCGGACAAATGCCTTCGCATTTGTCTCTAGAATACTTTGATATACAGAGGAGTTCATGGCCAACTCAATGACTGTGAGGTGCCCAGGTCCTGTGGCTACAAAACAAGCCCAAAATGATCAGCCCTCCTCCAGCATGCTTGTCTTTTGGTATGAGGTGTTTGTGCTGATATGCTCTTTAGGTTTTCACCAAACGTGGCGCTGTGCATTATGGCCAAACATCTCCACTTCGGTCTCGTCTGTTCAAAGGACATTATTCTAGAAGACTTGTGTTTTGTTCAGATGTAACTTTGCAGACCTAAACTGTGCTGCATTGTTTTTTTTATATAGAAGATGCTTTCTTCTGCCAAGCCTTCCAAACATGCCATTTTTGTCTCATATTTTTGTAATGGTATTGTCATGAACTTTATCATTTAACATGTTAACTGAGGTCTGTAGAGTCTGAGATGTAGTTCTTGGGTTGTCTGCCATTTCTCTGAGCTTTACACGGTCTGATCTTGGGGTGAATTTTCTGGGACGTCCACTCCTGGAAGGAGAGGTGTCTGTTTTAGATGTCTTCCACCTGTGAATAAACTTCAAATTGTTTGGAAATGGCCGTATTACTCTTCTCTGATTAATGGCAGCAACAATTGCTTCTCTAAGATGATTGCTGATGTCTTACCTCCTTGGCATTGTGTTAACACACACCTGAAGGCTCCAGATCCGCAAACTGCCAAAGCTTTTGCGTTTATAGAAGCGCTCAGACTTGCTGATGATCAATTAATCAAAGGTATTTGATTAGCAGTGCTTGACTGTTATTTACCCTCTTAATTCCAGTGTTAACAGTAAAGGTGTCCTTACTTTGTCACACATGGCTTTTCCATTTTGGCTTTATTTTTGTTCAGTAAATAATGACACGGTGCAATTTGTCATGCGTTGTTGTTCATCTGAGGTTTTATTTTCCAAATTTTAAGAGCGGCCAAGGACCAGTTTTGTTTTAATAATGTCCTGATTCGGAAAACCATGGAATTCAGTAGGGTGTCCTAACTTTTTCACATGACTGTAAACTACATTTTGGAAGTTCAAAATCCAAAATGCAGTTGTCAATCCCAAAAACATACAGTGTGAACATAGCCTACAGTGAAACGGTTGGAGTTCAGATATCACTAGACACCTTTTTATCATATTCTGATAATAGAAACAATAATGATAAAAAGAAAATATGTTCTTTTTTTTTTAGTTTTTTGTGAAAGCATGCTTTATGGCTTAAATGCACTACAGTGTTTTCACACCAGTAACTTTGAAATCTTTCAGGTGCTTTTAAACTTCTACCAGTGTTTAATATTGATTCAGTTATAGAGATTAATAATTAACAAGAGGCATTCCATTTAGGAAGGTGACGGTGGGTATTTGAGTCAGTACAACATCCGTTCTCTCGGTATACAAGTCATAACAACGTCTTGTAAAACTGAAACATGCCGGGGAATTTAGTCTCTCGCAAGCAAGCCTTGATTATTGCATAACTCTGGTATGTTAGCAAAGTTTGGGATTTTCTGTGGCGTAATGGGTGTCTCATCAAAAGTTAAATGAGTTTGGTCTCGTGTGTGTGAATAAACAGTGGAGGACAGGCATGGGATTAACAGGATTACTGAAGATAAACAGGATGGGGTAAATTCACCCAAACTGGGCTGCTCACATGATAGGACTTACATTTAACCAGAGATCTTGTGACTTGGGCCATTGATGGGTAGCTAGTGCTGCTCAGATAGGCATACTGGGTGTGTCCTGTATAGTAGACGTCCCAACGATATTTGTAATCTCAGATCAGACCTGCAAATCATTTGTGTATATGAAAAAAGGCAGGTGTTGATTTCCAAGCATATACCATATGCATAGTCATAGGCTTTGCGGTCTACAGTATGCTAGTAATTTAATATATATTTTATATTTAATATATATAATTTATACTTAGATACTATAAAAATGTTTATTAATATTTTTAAGTTAACTTAAATATTTATGTTTTCAGTTTTCATTTTAATTTTAGTTTAATTTTGAGTCATTTTGTTACATGCTTCTGTCATTTTTATTTGTTTGATTAATAATAAATAATGATTATAAATAAATTATTTATTATGAATTATTGTTTATACATTTTTAATTGAATAAAACTTAACTAATTAATTTAACTAATTAATATTTATTTAGATTTTATTTCAGCTTCATTTTAATGAAAAAAAGATTTTTGTTAAAATAGTTTACCTTTAGTTATTAATGATAATTCTGGTCTGCTACAGCTGAAAGTAATGAAAACTGAAGAACATGCCTAAAAAGTTTACCCCAAAATTATTTATTTTATTTTATTAAATAATAAAAATGAAATTAAAACAAAACATATTTTGGACCAATAATATTTTTTAAATTATTTTCATGTAAATTACTGTAAATCTTCCCCAATTCTTACTGTACTATGAATACTCTAATATTAAAAAAATATAATTCTTATTAGTATGCAAAAATATAATATTACTTAAGGCTATTTATGTTATTATTTAAATGCATAAAAGTACTTATACATTGTGTTAGTATTTATTGTATTGCCTTCAATTTGTGCCGATTAAAATAAGATAAAATTTTTTTTTTTTTTGCTTGTTTACTGGGCAGTAGAGTTTTGCACCAAAATAAGAATCACAACTGAGAATTATGAAGGAGGAACCTAAAACGCAAAACACCGGCATAACTGGGGAGAAAAATGTGCTTCATTTTCATGAAAATAATGTCATAATTCAAAAGTCTTAATGGTCCCAAAATAGACTTAGCTTGAAGAAAAAGTGACACTTTGAAATGAAACCACTACGCATATTGAAGAAAAAAGTTACTTGCATACAAGAGGGTTTTCCTGTAAAGGCCCCATCATCAAAGACCCAAACAACCACAGACAGCTGTTTCACTTTCAGCTTAAGTTTACAGCATGTGACTCTATTTGCAGTTTGTGACCAAGTGTTGCATATACGGTCCAAACAAGAGACTTTTTATAATCCGTTGGTCAGATTGAGTAATGCGAGTATGACGGGAAAAGACAGGAGCGAGGAAATTCTTTGTCCCAGTTGGAATGCATGCAAACCTCATTTGAATGTAGTTTAAGTTTTTTCAACACCTCTTACATCAACCCACCATTTTCACTGACAACATAAACAAAAGACTTCCTTCTTTCCATTTGATTTGATTTGCGAATGACTTTGTACGTCCTGATTCACTTCCTCGTCAAGGGGCTGGTCAGGAGTTATGCAGATCATTTGATTGGGGAAGTCAAGTGATGCAGTTTGCTTTTCTTACTCACCATTTTGGCTGCTTACACAGCACAACATTACCACAGTATTCCCAGCAAGGATGTGATGCCTTCAACCCAGCAACCAACCGTCAGCGGAAAAGCGGGACAGTGTGAGAATGTTTAGATCTTTCCCCTGGGATTAATCAGACTGGTATCAGTCCTTGAGGTGATCTCATTGTCTGTACTGACTCCACAGACCGTACACACTTTATACATCAGCAGAATTCACAGTGTGAGATACGGAAGTCCCACCCTCTACAAGTATGTCATCAGAAATGATTGTGCGATTGTTATAATGGGACACTGTACACCAAAATCTGTCTTTTAGAAAACTAAACAAGTCAGATAACTTTGTAGGTCAAAGTTGTTAAAGGAACAGTTCATCTGTAAAATGAACTTCACCTTTATTTACTAACCATTGTGTCAAAACAAACCCGCCAGACTGTCTTCTGTGGAAAGTGAATTTCGTTAGAATGTTCTGCCCACTTATTTCCTAATACAATAAAAGATATTTTCATATATGGAAAAAGTGAGTAGTATATTCCTAAAAAAGGAATCCAGGCTTGGACAGATTAAATTATTGATTAAAATAAATGTGTGATTTTTTTCTATATTTAAAAGAGTGACTATGATATTTACAAGAAAGTCAAACAGATTTTGGCTGATTATATTACTGAGTGTTATAGAATTGTGAAATTCTATTATATGGAAAAGAGTGATTAAGAAAAGTCATACAGGCTTGGACTGATTGTATTACTCATATATAATGAAAATGTAAAATTTTACTATATGGAAAAGATTGACTCTTACGAAAGAAAGTATACAGGTCATACAGGTATGGACCGATTATATTATTGAATAAAGTGTGAAATGTTACTATATGGAAAAGATTATTCCAAAACAAGCAAAGTGTGAAATTTTACTATATGGAAAATACTGACTCTTACAAAAAAAAAAAAATGTTATACAAGTATGGACCAATTATATTACTGAATATAGTAAAAGAGTAAAATTTAACGATATAGAAAAGACTGACTCTTATGAAAAAAAGTCATACAGGTATGGACCAATTATTGAATAGTAAAAGTGCAAAATCTGCAATATAGAAAAGATTGACTCTTACTAAAAAAAATAGACAGATATGCACCAATTATATTGTTTAACATAGTAAAATTGTGAAATTTTATGATATGGAAAAGATTAACTCCTACGAAAAAAGTCATACTGGTATGGACCAAGTATTGAATATAGTAAATGTAAAAATTTATGGTATGGTAAAGATTGACTCTCATAAAAGAAAGTCATACAGATATGGACCAATTATATTAATAAATATAGTAAAAGTGTGAAATTTTACTATACAGAAAAACATTAACTCTTGCGCAAGAAAGTCATATAGGTGTGGACCGATTATATAATTGTATATAGTAAGAGAGTGAAATTTTACGATATGGAAAAGACCGACTCTAATGGAAAGAAGTCATACAGGTGTGGACTGATTATATTATTGAATATATTAAAAGTGTAAAATTTTACAATTATTATTGTTTAATATAGTAAAATTGTGTAATTTTATGATATGAAAAAAATTAACTCTTACGAAAAAAAGTCATATAGGTATGGACCAATTACATTATTGAATATAGTAAAAGTGTGAAATTTTATAATATAGAAAAGATTGACTCTTGCGCAAGAAAGTCGTATAGGTGTGGACTAGGGCTGTCACGATATTAAATTTTTCACACCACGGTTATTGCCGTAAAAAAATATCACGATATCGATATATCGCGATATTTATAAAAAACTTCAGTCAGTCAGTAAATTTTTACTTTATTTATTTTGTTTTTCTTTTTTATCCAACAAACATAACAATACTTAGAAATACAGGGGAAATGCATTTTCACATCTTGAATTTTTAATCTATGGCAAATTTTTGTGAAGGAAGACAAGCATGTTAAGTTTATCTGGTTTCAAACTGGAGCGAAACACTGTCTGAATGTTTCCTGAAGAGCTGAAAAGTCTTTCTGATGCAACACTGGTGGCGGGAATGCAAAGGATCTTTTGTGCCACTTTTGCCAACCTTGGAAATGTCCTTTGCTATGAAGTAGGCTAGTGACTTAGTGATAGCTGTGTCTTCACATGCACTAGTCATGTCTGCTTTCCTTTTCCTTTCCACAGACTCAAAAATTGTTAGCTGACCTGAGGCTCTGGCTTGCTCTCTCTTCTTGAAAGCTCCCTATGAAATAACAAGACAGAAAATGCTGTAAAGTTCAACAGTACAATAAATAAACATTAACATCAAAACTGATACGTATTAACTAATGTACACGTAATGTTATTTTAAGCTATTTAACGTATGGTTGCGCCGGCGCCACCGCAGATGTTCAACTTAAAGTAGAAATGTGGTCACTCAGCGTTTATAAATCATTTTTAGTCATGTAATAGATTTGAACAAAGAAATCAAGTGTGAGGCACAGGCCGTATTGGCCGTGACTTGATTGCAAATACAAATACAGAAACAAAACGAATAAAGAAACCGTGATACTTATTATAAGAATCACCGTTAATTTAAGTATGTGAACACCGAAAACTGCTGTTAACAGGTTAATGGAACATTTCCAATTCTATAACTAGTAAAATAATAGCAACTTACTTTCTGTAAAATGGCGTAATCCAGAGGGTGATGGACACGGAGGTGGGTAAAAAGGTTGGTGGTGTTGCCCCCCTTCGCACTGACTGTAGCGTGACACTTTCTGCAGATTGGGCTGTCTAAGGAGCTGTTTTCTTTGAAACCGAAAAACTCCCATACTGGCGAGCTTACTTTTTTCGGGTGTGGACAGAGCCTCTCACTCTCCTGCTCCGACGACATGACAGTAGCTGCGCATTTTCTTGTTTGACGGGTGTCAAATGCAGCAAGGCGCATTACTGCCACCTGGAAGGTCAACCAGGTACTGGCGCTGTACATTTACGTGCCGTGTCATCATTAGAGTCCTATTTATTTTAAATATTGTGGTTATTGCCAATACCGGTATATCGTCGAACCCTAAATTAACACGATGTCGATATTTCATGATTTGAATATCACGATTATCGTGAAAACCGGTATATTGCGACACCCCTAGTGTGGACCGATTATATTATGGTATATAGTAAGAGAGTGAAATTTTACGATATGGAAAAGACCGACTCGAATGGAAAGAAGTCATACAGGTATGGACCGATTATATTATTGAATATATTAAAAGTGTAAAATTTTACAATATAGAAAAGATTGACTCTTATGAAAGAAAGTCATACAGGTATGGACCAAGAGATTATTCCAACACAAGCAAAGTGTAAAATTTTACTATATGGAAAACACTGACTCTTACAGAAAAGAAATGTCATATAGATATGCACCAATTATATTGTTTAATATAGTAAAATTGTGAAGTTTTATGATATGGAAAATATTAACTCCTACGAAAAAAGTCACAGGTTTATTGAAACAATTATTGAAAATAGTAAATGTGTAAAATGTTTACAATATGGAAAAGACTGACTCTTATGAATGTAAGTCATACAGGTATGGACCAATTATATTACTGAATATAGTAAAAGTGTAAAATTTTAATATACTGGAAAACATTGACTCTTGCTCAAGAAAGTCATACAGGTATGGCCTGATTATATTATTGAATATAGTAAAATTGCGAAATTTAACTATATGGACTTCTACAGAAAAAATCATACAGGTATGAACTGATTATATATTACTGAATATAGTAAAAGTGTGACATTTTGCTATACAAAAAAAAAAAAACATTGACTCTTTGAGAAAAACATTGAGAAAGTCATATAGGTATGGACTGATTATATTATTATTTAATAATCTAAATCTATAATAATTCTATAATATTATTATAGAATTATTATACTAGAAAAGAGTGACTAGAATATTCTTTAGAAAGACTGTCATACAGGTTTAGATTAATGTGTGGGTGAACGATGACATACTGTTCATTTTATGATCTATTCCTTTAAGTAAAACAAATCCGTTCCGCTAGTGCACCTATAGTCAGTGACAGAACGAAAGAGCAGATAAGAATCTCACTTCCCTTTAACTTGCTGATACAAAGACCATTTCATAAGTCATTTAGCATTTGAGCGCTGATTCATTTCAGTGAAAAATTTTAACACTTGGAAGCCTGAAAGTGCATGAACAAACATTATCTCTGTTGGTTTTGGTCATCTGCTCCGCACCACCATGGCTCATTCTGATTATGTTGTCACTAATGCGTTAGGAAAGATTACAAGCACAATAACAATGTTGTCAGAGGCGGGGGAGTATTTAATTTTGTGACTGAGGCTTTGTTTAGAGTGTGGGTGGCCCCGTTTGCTTCGGCCTCCCAAGAAATCTTGTGCACTTCATGCGGAATGAGCGCAAGCGGTCAGAAGTAGTATCCCAGTTGAATAAATATCAAACTCAAATGACCAAATGTGGGCCTATTTATTTTCAGAGTTTGCTGTTTAAGCCAAACAAAAGTCGGATTGAGGGCTGTGAATGAGAACACAATGAGGGGAATTTCAAACTTCTTAATTTTGCATGCATTTTCATGAACATGTAAATGTTTGTATGCTAGAGTCTAATTCAGTTACATTCAAATTCTAAAATCATCATAATTTTAGTAATATCATTTGAGTACAAAAAAACAATACAATACAGCAAAGTAGGCATTTTCAACTGTACAATAAAAATCTTCCCACTGTGACAACTAACCCTGCTAAAAAAGTTATTAGCCACAAAAGGTCAATGTGCATCTAGTGAGCAGTATTTTTTTTATGTTTGATTGCTCTTTTGTAGAAAGTGACTTTAAATTATACCCACATTCTGAGAAATTAATATAAGCCTAGTTGATTTCTGGTTCATGAAAACACAACTGAAAAAGAAAACATTAAGATGACATTAAAAGTATGCCCATCTTCCTTCAAAAATCAACTTTTATTCAGGTGAACTGGTTATATTTTATGAAAGCTTGTGAACCACAGGACAGATGGCTCATCTTCTGCAACAAAGAAGCCTTACAGAACGAATGTGTACAGAAAATGACAGTATGACATAAACTGTGTCCACTATGGCAGGCCATTTTAATATTGTCTTTAAATTAAATTAATGAATTACCTTTTTAAATTTTTTTATTCCATGGTGAAAACAGACTTCAATACTTGTCAATATAATGTTAATGAGTAGTAACAAAGAAGTAAGCACAAAGAAGCTAACTTAAGTGTTTTAGTGCCGTATTAAAAAATAAAAAGTCGAAATTACAAGATTAAAGCTGAATATTTCAAGAATAAAGTCGAAATTACAAGAATAAATTCAAAATTACGTGAATGAAGTCAATATATTTCGACAATAAAGTCAAAATGATGAGAATGAATTTGAAATGTTGCGAGAATAAAGTCGAAGTGTTACGAGAATAAAGTCAAAATATTTTGAAAATAAAGTCAAAATTAGGAGAATTCATTCGTAGCAATTACGAGATTAATAATATTTATAGTCATATAAATATATAGTTATATAATTATATTTAT
Source organism: Labeo catla (assembly GCA_012976165.1). Taxonomy (NCBI): domain Eukaryota; kingdom Metazoa; phylum Chordata; class Actinopteri; order Cypriniformes; family Cyprinidae; genus Labeo; species Labeo catla. Next base: position 269,942 of record VONZ01000821.1, on the reverse strand, counting down.
AGTTATAATATTTTGAGTATAAAAAGTAGTAAAAGCACAAAGCTTATTGCTATTGGGTGGCTGGCGCACTACAAATAATAAATGCAATTCTTTATTCTTGTAATTTCGACTTTATTCTCAAAATATTTTGACTTTATTCTCTAATTATTTAGACTTTATTCTTAAATCATTTGACTTTATTCTTGAATCATTCTGACTTTATTCTCGAAACATTTTAAATTCATTTGTCATTTCAACTTTATTCTCTAATCATTTTGAATTTATTCTTGAAACATTTCAACATTATTCTCATAATTGTGACCTTATTCTCAAGTCATTTCGACTTTATTCTCATTTTAACTTTATTATTGAAACATTTCGACATTATTCTCGTAATTTTGACTTTGTTCTCAAAACATTTTGACTTTATTATGATAATTTCAACCTTATTCTCGAGTCATTATGACTTTATTCTCAAATCATTTCGACTTTATTCTCATAATTTCAACATTATTTTCAAAACATTTTAATTTTATTCTGGTAATTTCAACTTTATCTCGAAACATTTTGACGTATTCTCGTAATTTCAACTTTATTCTCAAATAATTTCGACTTTATTCTCAAATCATTTAGACTTTATTCTCATAATTTCAACTTTATTTTCAAAACATTTTGACTTTATTCTCGTAATTTCAATTTTATCTCAAAGCATTTTCACTTTATTCTTGAAACATTTTAGTTTTAATTCTTGAATCATTTCGACTTTATTCTCGAAATCATTTCGATTTTATTCTTGAATCATTTCGACTTTATTCTCAAATCATTTCGACTTTATTCTCGAATCATTTCGACTTTATTCTCAATTCATTTCGAATTTATTCTCCTAATTTCAACTTTATTCTCAAATCATTTCAACTTTTTTTTAAAAACATTTAGATTTTATTCTCGTAATTTTAACTTTATCTCGAAACATTTTGACTATATTCTCAAATCATTTCGAATTTATTCTCGAAACATTTTAGTTTTAATTCTTGAATCATTTCGACTTTATTCTCGAAATACTTAGACTTTATTCTAAAAATATTACAACTTTAATCTCGAAAGTTAGATTTTTATTTTTTAAGGTCATAGCTATATACTTCCTGGTTTGAAACTGAAAATGTATACCATCTTAATTCATCCACATACTAGTTCTCAAAACCAAGTATTTGCAACTTAAAATCGATGCGAGATTTCAGACATAAATGATAAAACGGTTTGCCACATGCCCTCTTTCTTTTCACCATTTTGCTGAGAGAAGGGAAGTGCGCGCTCCCTATCAAACAGAGACGCGCATCCGTTCGCCTCCCCATTGACGTCACTCCGGTATCACATGAACGAGCCGGGACCAATCCACACGCAGCCCTATCGAAGCACTCGGTTCCTCCACCGAGATAGGGAGGAAAAAAAAAGACAGAAAAGGGAACCATGACTCCGAGCATCTGAAGAACAAATAAAATTGAACACAGTGTGGATCTTATACCTGGTTACTGTTTCGCATTCGTAGCGGAAGACTGGAATAATATGCAGCGGAGAGAGACGGAATGGATACGGCAATGGCTCGAACATATTGAATAGCTCACGACGCGAAAAGGAAAGACATTATACTTCATCGAACCTTCCTCATCTTGACGGGCTTTTTTAATGGCTTCAATCCTCGCCGCCACCGACCCTTGTGTTTCTCTTGAGGTCGAATCGCGGTGGATCGTGTGAGCCTCTATATGCCAAACACTGGAACGACCATTATTCGGCCTCGAAATCTAAAGACAGCCACCTGATCTGATTCAACGCCGTCGATTTTCGCTGAGGGGAATCATGGATTTTAACGGGAGCGGTGGGGGAAACGAGCTGCACAACAATCAGTTTTATCCGTCCGAAGAAAGTAAGCCTCTGCTGGGGGAAATGTCCGCGCAGCAGCCGCCGCCGCCGGAGGGGAATAATAATCACAAAGCGGGGCCCTGCAGCAAGAGGAGCCTTCTACACAGCAGCAGCGGCATGAGATACAAACTGCTCCAGGAGGGGGACATCCAGGTGTGCGTGGTCAAGCACCCGCGGACCTTCCTCAGTAAGCTCCTCACCTCCAAATATTTACGGAGGTGGGAGCCTCACCACCTCACCTTGACGGACAGCAGCCTGGTGTCTGCCACGGTAAGAACCGCTCTGCAGGGGTCGCTTTTGAATGGCCATATTTGAAACTGTGTATCATTTTGTGCTCAATATTCAGTATGCATTGTGTTCAGTTAAGTGGGGAGCGCAACAAATATCTCACATGTGTAATGGCAATTTAGACATTGAGCAAAAGCAAAATACTAAGTTTAGCAATGCAACAGCACAAAACATGAATTAAAATAAAATACGGTCATATGAAAATCCTGAATAATTCTAATGATGGATTGTTTGGCGTTCCTGTATTTAGGAATGGAAGAATTCTTCTAAAAAATAAAAATAAAACGTTCATAAAACGTTTTTATTTATGAATGACATTCATTATTCGTTAACAAATAAGTCTTGCTATCCAGCAGCATCCCAAAAACAACGGTGTTTTTAAAACTTGGGCAACATTTGACTTGAAAATAAAACATCTTCGAAAAATGCATCATTCTGAGCGGATGTATTTCGAAATGGGTCTGAAAACACACCGTGACGTCATAATAATAACAACTTAACAGCTTCCTCTCCATTATTTTCCTTTTTCCGGGTTTATTTTGAGATGGGGTCTTCTGTGAAATTGGTGCCTGTTTTATTTTGACAAAAACTAAATGTTTTAAAGAAAAGATTGTGTTTAAGGGTGACAGAACTGCATTGCACCATCACAAACTAAATCCCCAAATTTTTATAGATGTATAGACATAGACCGTATGGATATAACTGTTGGGGTTAAAAAGTTAATATAACCAAAAAAGGTCATTATAGTGTGTTATAGAAAGAGAACTTAATCATATTGCTTTTATAGATTTTGAGTTTTCCATAAATTAGTGTACATATGCATATAAACAGATTAGTTCACACAACCACAGGATGATGATGTTGTTTGTTTATTGCAGAAATGTGAACTGGGGAGTTTTGATGGTGACATGGTTGACGTGTAACTTTTGAACACGTAAAATGCTTTTTATTAATTAGCCTATGTCAATCAAAATCTAAAAATATTACAAAAGAGAAAATGATAGCATTTATTTACATTTCCATCTAAAGGCGTATTGGCCAATTTGAATGAGAAGGTTTTGGCTATAAAAACAAGCCATGAAAGCTTGTGTCAACTATTCTTTGTTAAAGCCACTGTTTACATACGTCCATAAGATACACACAAGCACTCTACCATGGAATTAGCTTGTTGTAAATATGTATATCATTTTAATATTTCATAACTTTGTTAATGAGTTGTCATTGCATCATAAATAAAAGTAGATGTTCAGGGTTTTCAACTCAGGGACTCCCAGCGAATGACTTTCTTTAGGAGTATTATAATTATTAAATTGAATGTTGAAATGTTAAAGGGTTTGGACCTACTAATTTCTGTATGCAGTGCAATGAAGGTGTTTTTAGGTCAGCAGAGTTATTAAAATAATATGTGAGTCTTTTGTAGGTGCGTGAGCTGTTCGTATTCGTCAGGATACCTTAATACGGATGTGTCAGAATTGAATTGTGTTACAACAACAGTTGTTAAATGTGACACGTTGAATCACATTTTGTCCACGTGTCCTGTTGTCTTGTTGTTTTCCTTGCTGATGTGCATTCGGATTTTAAGCCTCATCTGATGCTCAGATATTCGAAAACATCACTGCATACATCTTAATTGCTGCTCGAGAGGCTTATCTATGGAAAAGTAGTGTCACGGTCACAAGCGATTCACCCACCTGGGAAATTTCTGGGAATCCGCTCAATGGCGGTTATTTTTAAAAAGCCAAAACATGAAACTGCACAGGCAGTGACCTGTTATTCATCGACGTTTGGTTTGCATGTGGAGAGTACAGTCATATTTTACCCTCTGTCTGTTTTGGATGAGTAAATCATATCTGTGGTGTGCCCGTGGAGTCTTGTAGAGTCTCCTAGTTCAGGACATCCTCACAGGATGCCATCATCAAATGGCTGATTAAATTAAAGGTTTAAATTTTACAGCTATATTTCATCGTTCTGATATGATCGAATTAGCCGTTGACTTCTTCCTGAAATGAATGCTTCAGAATGAATTAGATTGCTTGTTTAACAACGGTCTGACTGTCGGATGAAGCTCAGCCGCTGACACTGAGAGGCCCTCGGGATTTCGGAGGCTAGCCGAGATTAACCCAAACCAAACACAGACCGCATGTTTATGTTCGCAACTATATGCGGAGGTTTTTGTCATTGAAAGTGTAAAAAAGTTAGGACACTTGTAGTGCTTTGACAGTCCTGTCACTCAGTATTGGTTTTCTCCTACAGTCGCAAGGTCTCTAATAGATGTTTAGCTAGTGACCCGTGTTCAGTTGACCATAGCTAATGGAGGTAGTTGTCTGTGGCTAATGGTCTCTTTTGGCAAAGACTAGCCTGTTTGTGATTCTACTGTGCATTGAAGCATTGTGCTTCAGAAAGAGGTCAGTATATCAACAGAAAGCCCTTATTGTTAATGTTAAGCGTATAAATTGTTCAATTTGGATGCTTCGGTTTCCTCACCTGGTGTTTTGCCCAGCACGAACCTTCCTAGGGTGTCATTTGGCTTGAAATTACATTATCTCGCTCACATGTTCTTAAAATATTTGACCTCGTTTGCTTTGTAGATGTACCACATGACGTCTGTCCGACGATAAATGCCTCCTTCTCCCTGAAGATTCCACAATTTTTCTTGAGAACTCGTGTGATAAGTGAAGACAAAACATTTGGCATTTTGATAGAGTATTTTCGATAAGTGTAGTCAGCTCTGTGGAAAATGATCTCACTAGAAGATATGAAAGATGTGACTCACCGCCATCTCTAAGCTCTCAGAGTCTAAATCATATTTGCGTAACAGCGAGCTATTATAAATGCTTCCTGTCACTCTTTCGTTAAAAAGACATCAAAAGCCCTACCTCTAAAGCACATTTATGGCAATGCCCTCAAGCGCACCATTTTGTTTGTTGCACGCTGTAGTTGCTGTTCAAGTCAGGTCCTGTTAATTAGGTAAAGCACCAGATGAGACAACAGCCCGTATAGATCATAACATGTCTTTTGTATAAACATCGCACAGAAAGGTGAGAGCTGCACGACTGTTTGTAGGTGGCATGTTTTGCTATTTTGTGATTGGGTTAGATGCTGAACACCTGGGTGCGTGTGAGATGATATTCCGGTTGTGAGGACAAACGCAACTCTGTACAGTACGGGTTGACGGTCTGAAGAGTCATCGCTTTTTGAGCAGCGCTAATGACTAAAGCTGAACAAGTCTGGTTGTGATGAGTTCAGCTAAATATGACCAGGTCAAGGGAACAAAAAAAACAGGTTACACTTATAACAGACCATTTTAACAGTACTGTTGGGCTTTCTGCTGTAAACAAACAGGCCTATGGTGATGACTGGGCACATAAACTATTGTGGCTCCCTGAGATCCCCTCGGCTAGCATCCAAATATGCTCTGTAATTGAGATGTAGGAGCTGGCTTTGTTTTTGTAGCACAGAAAAGCCATTAGGAGGACATTTTCAAACACTGGCAGGGTTTCAGATTAATTGCTTTGCATGTACTGGGTTGTTTGTGTCTTGATATTGTAGCGATTTTTCATTATTGTTGCTGTAAGCATGAATAAATGGATGCAACTATATTGCATCTCATAGAGATGACTTAAAACCAAGTGTTAAAGGAATGCATATTCAAGCAGAACACATGGCGGAGCCATGATGAAATATTTCAGAAATATGTTATTTATGTACAGTAAAAGTGCCAGATGTAATGTATAAGGCTTTGTCTGGGGCCATCCACATGATCAGCTTCGGGGCGTCTTGGAATGTTTTTAGCTTGCAGTGTTGGATGAACAACTTTGATGAGTTTGCTTAATGTACACTAGGGCTGCGCAATTAATAAAATTTCTATTCATGATTACAATTACAGATGTCACAATTATGTAATCGTTCAAAGGCACAATTACAAAAAGAATCCACTTACATTATTCTGCTTTCTTAAGATGTGTGTATGTGTGTGTGTGTGAGAGAGAGAGAGAGAGAGAGAGAGAGTATTTTTCCTACAGGTTATCTTAAGGTTTTTTTTTCTCGTTTTAATTTTTACATTTTTACTTTTTTATATTTAAAGAAGAAACTATAAATAAAAAAGTGTGGCATGTAGTTGCTTCAAACTATGGTATGAAGCTATTCGAAACATTGTTCAATGTAAATTGTGATAATCGTAATTAATAATCACGATTACAATTTCAAGGGAATAATCGACAGTTGTGATTTTTGTCATAATCGTGCAGCCCTAATGTACACTATCATTCATAAGTTTAATGTTTTTGAAATGAGTCTATTATGCTCAGCAAGGCTGCATTTATACGATCAGAAATACAGAATTTTATATTGTGAAATGTTATTACAGTTAGAAAAATCTGTTTATTTTAGTTAGGACTGTCAAACGATTAATCGCAATTAATCGCATACAAAATGAAACGTGTATACTTTGTGCAATAATTATGTATTTATAAATATACACAAATTAATGTATATATTTAAGAGAAATATGTTATTTATGTACAGTATATATTTATATATATATACAAATTAAGAATATAGTAAATGCATATGCTTGTACATATTTCTTGAATATATACATGAATGTGTTTGTATTTATATGTACATAATAATTACACACAGCACACACACGTTTTAGGCAAACTCAAGCTTTTATTTTGTATGTGATTAATCGTGATTAATTAGTAATGAAAGAGTTAAGCTGCTAAAAGTGTTTGTTAAAAATCTTTAAATATATTTATAATATATTGCATCTTTATAAATGATTTAATGTGTCCTTGCTGAATAAATATATTAATTTCTTTAAAAAATAATAATATTCTATTTTCTATTTTTGTTTGACCCTGAATCTGTTTTACTGCAGTTGAAAACATTTCAAAATGCAGATTTTAATCTAACTCCATCGCATATAGGTGGAGATCCAGACGCCCTTCGAGTAAACAGTGGGTTTGACTGTAACTCATGTTGCATGTAATTAAAATGACAGATGTATCATATGATATCAGTTGTGCCGATTATGTGTGAGCTTTTTAATGTGCTCAGGCTGCTGGTTGAGGTTTTGAAACAGAACTGACGTTGCCACATCCGTAATGTTAGACACTCGCGGCCAAATTTCCTTTTGTCGCATGAACCTTCTCAGATCATCAAATTTGTGGTTAGGCTGACGCATGAATGGATGGCGGTAGCCTCAAATTCGGCCTATTCAGCCCCCTGAAAAAAAACTAGTTCTAGTCCCTAGATAGCCGTCTGGCTGATTTACGAGCACACAAAGAATAGCCACATCATCTGAAGGCTGCTAGCTCTGCCATCTCTGATTTGACAGTATATTTCACATTAACTTTATTTTGGCTGTGGTAAACTTGCATGCAATAGTCATTTGCATCATAATGAGTTTCTTTGGACTAGATTTCACAAGAATGTGTTTTTGTTTTTGACTCTACACAAGTCCAAGCACTACATGTGCAGACCACATATCTGGGCGCAAGTGTGTGTGTGTTGGATTCGCATGACTTGCTGCCGTTCACGTATGTGTGTATATTTGCAGATATATGGTGTTAATTGAAGACAGCTGTCTTTGGGAATTTAGTGTTTTGCATAGAGCCCATAGGCATGCAGTTGTACCTGTCTGTACAGTAACTGAGCTTCTCTGTTGCTTCTGGTGTTTTTAGATGCTCAGAAACTAGATCACAAGTGAACTCTGGTGTACAGTTGGCTTTACTGGTTGGAGACTTTTGGGTTTTTTTTCTTTCCTGGCTTGCATTGGCTTCCTCCTCCTGGCCTGCTATGGTTTGCTGTTAATATATCATAGGTGAAGAGTTTAACTGGAAGAAGCCATGTTTACTTTGGAAGAGAGCACGTTGTCTCAGTTTTTACATGCCCATGCTGTAAATTTTTGCTCCATTTACACAACATTTGCATGGGCTTGAACAGTTAGGCAAAAGTATGTGAACTGTCAAGATTTTATGGCTTGGATATTGTCCATCCAGGTTTTTCTTTCTTTTGTTTGTAGCAAGATATAAATAAATGGCAACATTTTACAATAAGGCACATTAGTTAACATTAGTTAACATGAACTGAGAATGAACAATACTCCTACAGCATTTATTAATCTTAGTTAATGTTAGTTTTAGCATTTACTAATGTATTATTAAAATCACAAGTTGTGTTTGTTAATTTTAGTTAATGCACTGTGAATTAACATTAACTAACAATATTTTTATTAACTAACATTAACAAAGATTATAAAAAATAGGTAACACTTACAATAAGGTTTGTTAGTTAACATGAGCTAAGAATGAACAATACTTAATGTTAATTTTAGCATTTAATAATGCATTATTAAAATCACAAGTTGTGTTTGTTAACATTAATGCACTGTGAACTAACAATGAACAACTGTGTTTTTAACTAACATTAACAAAATTGATAAACAGTGTAATAAATGTATTGTTCATTGTTTGTACGTTATTTAATACTAGTGCTGTCAAATGATTAATTGCGATTAATCGCATCCAAAATAAGTTTTATGTTTACATAATGTATGTAGTGTATATTTATGTATATATAAATACACATACAGTATATATTTAGAAAATATTTACATGTATTTATATGTATAAATTTATATGAATATAATTTATATTATATATAAATATATTTAATATGTAACATTTTTTTCCTAAATATATACATGCATGTGTGTGTGTGTGTGTATATATATATATATATATATATATATATATATATATAAATATACATATACACACACAGTACATACACATATATAATATAAACAAAAACTTTCATTTTGGATGTGATTAATCGCGATTAATCGTTTAACTAATGTTAACAAATGACACTTTACTGTAAAGTATTACCAAAAATTTTAATAAATGTATTGTTCATTGTTCGTTCAAGTTAGTTTATACATTAACTAATGGAACCTTGTTGTAAAGTGTTAACAAAAATAACTAAATAAATTAAAATAAAATAAAATTTTATAAAGCAAGGATGCCAAACTGATCAAAAGTGACAGAAAAGACTTTGATAAAAAAAGACTTCTATTGTAAATAAACATTCATAATAAATGCATAATAAATATTCAGCATAACTGTTTTTAATTGATTATAATACGAAATAGTTCTTGAGCATCAAATCAGCATGTGTGTGTGACACTGCAATAGAAAAGCATTATTTTAAATTGTAAAAATGTTTTACAGTATTATGTTTTTATTCTGTTTTTGGTCAATATAATTGCAACACTGGTAATCATAAAAGTCTTTTTTCAAAAACATGAAAAAAAATCATCCTGACCTCAAACCTTTAAACAGAAGTGTATTTTTTAAAATATTGTGTAAAATAAGTATCATTTTTTTAGTGTCTGCAGTATTTCATATTTGCTGTGATTAAAATAATATAATTTTATTAATAAAATAAAATTAGATAAATTTTGCCGCAATTGCAATCATAACAAAGCATGCCATCTCATACTGTACTGCTTAAATATACATTAGTGGTCTACCATTAGTGGTTTTTAACTGTCTGATGTTAATATCAGTAACTGCAGAGTGAAATGGCAGATGTCCAAATATACATGCGATAGGCTAATGCATTTTAATTTGAGACCTCAAGATGAAGTGTTTTAAAACTATATTGAATATCGACTTTAGAAATACTTTATTTGGTCCCACTTTATATTAGGTGGCCCTAACTACTATGCACTTACATCAAAAATAAGTACAATGAACTTATTGTGTTCATATTATATTGCAAAACACTTCTGCTGTTATTTGAGGTGGGAAATGGGTAAGGTTAGGGACGGTTTTGATGGTATTTAAGGGTGGTTTTAAGGGTCAACATTGTAATTCTAAACAAACAGATGTAATTACATGCAGCTATTTTTTAAAATATAAGTACAATGTAAAAGCATGTATGTAATATTGCATTATGCATTACCAAGGAACAGTATATTTTGAATCTGTTATATGTCTATCGCTAATATACATATCTATTTGATATTCGCCACTCAGCTCTTTATACATCAAAATGAGAAGCTGCGAAATCTGTGCCTTTACAATGGTTCCTCACGGTTTAGTACTGTAGGTGCAGCGCTAACGGGAACTCTCCGAGATCAGTTTGTCAGTTATAGAGACGCCACCTGAACACACTGATGTTTTTCTCCACATCGTTTTCAATCTGGATCTCCCTGGTAACAAAAAAAAAACATATGTCTCTATTTCATCTCTTTGTTTCCATGGCAACATAGCAATGGTGAGAGGAGAGCTATTCAACTCCTCCTTAAGGAAGAATTGCACCATGAAAAACAGGCTGAATGAGACGAAGGAAGAAAGAATCAGAGGGCTTCTTGGAATGGAGAAGTGGAAAGAAGACAGATAGCGAGAGAGAAGGAGAGAGAGAGAGAGGGAAAAGAACAGCGAGTGACACAAAGATAAGCAGATGGAACGTCAAGCTCAGCGCAAGTTCATGTCACGTCGTCATACAGGATATTGTAGCTATGACATCCTTTAAAGAGGTTTTTACCATGCTGTATATATATTTAAACCCCAGTGGAGACCTATTTACCCTGATTTTATGAGAGGCAAGAAGACTTCAGCAGTGTTTCTGCCACCTCGGGGGCCTTGTTTTGCTCCACGTGTGGCATGTGTTTTAACGTACACAAGCCTGCTTGCAGACTCCTGATTGATTGCTTGAAAAATGAGGTATCATTCAAATGATACTTATCACATGGACTCTTAAAAAGAAAGACGAATGAGCCATCTCGAATCTGCAACAGAGGGGAAGGACCTCTGTTTCAGAACAGCCAGTCTGTCTATCACCTAAGAGTGGGGGATGTAAATAAAAGACAGGCCTGTTTTATTCGGTTATACGGGGACGAGCTGCCTGTTTGTTTGCGCGAGCGAGAGACGCAAAGAGAATGAGTCAAAGAAAGGAACAGCTTGTTTGCTCTGCTGAACTGGGTGGCTGACACAAATACAGGAACTGTGGTTTGGTTTGAGTCTAGAGGGAGAGCAACGCAAATAAAGCAATAGCCTGTTTGTGCAAAGAAGCCGAGGGAGGGCGGCGCTAATAACGGAAGAGCCTGTTGCTGGGCTGCAGAGGAAGGAGGGCGGCTAATAAAGGAACAGCCGCAGTGTGCTATTGTAGAGGGAAGGAGATGGGGAACAGCCTGTTGACATTTGAGGTCATGTGACCACCAACACTTCAGTCAGGAGTGGAACTGAGAAATGAGCTACAACAAGCTGTGTGATAAATAATGAAAATGAAGAAGCTCCTGCAGCCATTTAAAGATCGGTAAGAAGGGGAACCTTAAATTCACTGTAAATTTGCAGCCCAAATGGAGAACCACATGCAAGAGTTAAACCCTCTCCACAAAGGTGTTATCGATAAGTGTAACTGTAAAGTTTTGAGAGATGAATAATTCTTAGAATTCAAGTCTAAATTACAACTATAATTAAAGCTGCGAGCAGGGCCTTCGCACCCGGGCTCACCACCACCCGGTGGCTTTAGGAAAACGGCGAACAGTGAGCAACATGCATTTAAAGTGGTAAATATAGAAGGAATGTGTCAAAGTCATTTATATGTGCCAAACATCCTGCTGCCAGCTGGTGGCACTATGACTATAATTGAATATTGACATGTAAATGTCTTCAAGCCAGGACTTTGATCAAACATATGAAGTTTGGTGCAGGTATGTTTCAGTTAGTGTAAAACATGACATATCCTGTTGCTAACAGGTGGCACTATGATTATAACTGAATATTGGCATTTAGATGTCTTCAGGCCAGGACTTTTACCAAACATGCTAAGTCTAGTGCAGATTTGTGTGCATGTTTAAGTTGGTGTAAAACGAGTCATTTCCTGTTGTCAGCAGGTGGTGCTATGATTATAACAGAATATTGGCCTTTAGATGTGTTTAGGCCAGGACTCTTATTGAACGTGGACATTGTATGGCTAAGTTACTGTCTTTTACATAGCGAAACAGCAAACTTTGTTAGGCCGATATAAACATGCCCTTTAACGAAAACTCAAGATCTTCTCAATTTAATGTTGCAAAGGCCTTTAGATTAGACTGACCAAATATAATGTTGATGTCACTAAATCTCTAGGAGGAGTTTGTTAGAACGTAAAACATGCCACTTCCTGTTGCCAGCAGGTGGCGCTATGACTATAAATGAATATGGGCATGGGCTTGTGTTCAGGACAGGACTCTTATCAAAAAAGTTTGGGGCGTTGTATGTCTGAATTATAACAACTTCCTGTTTCATACCGAAAAACATCAAAGTTTGTCAGGCCACCACGAACACACCCTTCAATGAAATCTCAAGATCTTTGCAATTTAACGTCACCAAATTTGGTGTTGATCTGTTTAAATCTCTAGGACGAGTTTGTTTAAATACCATGCCTGAAAATGGCGAAAACAGCACAAAACCTCAGAGAAAATTCAAAATAACAGACGTCCTGTTGGGTTTCGGACTTCGTACCGAGGGTCTTTTTTGTAGGTATTGGTGTGTTACATGTGTCTACCGAATTTCGTACATGTATGTGAAACATAACTCGAGCGCCACTTTATTTAAATTTTATAGGAGGTGCTATCAAGCTTCTGAAACCCATATCAGATGTATATTTTCCCCACTTTTGGCATGTGTGCAAAGATTCATTAGTTTTCGAGCATGTTTAGGCCCTCAAAAATGAGTTTTGGAGAAGAAGAAGAAACTGAGCAATTCCAATAGGGTCCTCACACCTCAGTGCCCGGGTCCTAATGATAACAATACCGACACTGTGCTTTCAGAACTATAACAGCCAATTGGAATCCACCTGACTTGAAATTCTTTATTAATAATCTACTTCCATTGACAACACCTCATGACAAGATTTCTTCATATTATCATGTGAACTTGCTACTAATGCATCCGTCTATTAGCAGCGAAACTCCAAGTTCAAGCTATTTCAACTTCAACAAGTGTATTTTTTAAAAAGCAGTTGAATTTGTGCAGTTTTGTGTGTTTATAATTAAAGGGATAGTTCACCCAAAAATGAAAATTACTCCTGGATTTACTCACCCTCAAGCCATCCTAGGTGTATTTGGTTTTGTTCTTTCAGATTAATAACATTTGAGTTACATTAAAAAATGAACTGGCTTATCCAAGCTTTACAATGGCTGTGAATGGGTGTTAAGATTTTGAAGTCCAATAAAGTGCATCCATCCATCTTAAAAGTACTCTGCACTTTGCTACAACTATGCGTTCCAGCGGATGGCGTAGGATGTAGGTGAACGCAGAAGCACAGTGGAGAGAGAAAAACAAAACACTGGTCACAAATTAGAAGTACAAAACGAGAATTTGGAAAGAAAAATGTTGGAGGATTATGATATAAGCCAAGAAGAGACTGGTTTTCCTTTAAACTGTAAACTAAAGCGGAAGTTAGAGAATGCGGTATGGATATTTTTCTTACACAAATGCATCGATTTGCTTCAGATAGCGTTTATTGGAGTCGTGCAGAGTACTTTTTATGATGGATGCATGCACTTTATTGGACTCAAATCTCAACACCCATTCACTGCCATTATAAAGCTGTATCCTGGAAGAGCCAGGATATTGTTTAAATATAACTCCAATTGTATTCATCTGAAAGAAGAAAGTCATATACACCCTTAAGGGTGAGTAGGCTAATTTTTTTTTTTTTTTGGATCGTTCTGGTCCTTTCATAATGTAGACTGCGCATTGTGCCCAGCAGTACAAACCATCTCAGCTTCAGCCTTGTTTGCTACTGACCTTTGAAACTATTTGCGTGAAGCATCATTATGTGGGTGACACTGGCTCAAAGATATGTACGTCAAGAGTTCAACGCAACTTCGAAGGCGTATTATGACGTTCAGAGAGCAATCATCATATTATTCACATTGCAGATTAATAAATAGCTCAACCACCCTTCCATGACGCTGCAAGGTGGACACATGTTCGTCCTGTTAAAGCCCAGATTGTTTTCTACAAACGTGAACGTGTCTCTTCCTGTCTCTGTAGCCTACAGGATACATGGAGGCCCCTCTGTCGTACAGCACTATCGAGGACCTACAGCTGTTGTCCTGGGACAACGCACCCAAATACTGTGTCCAGCTAAGCTTCCCTGGAGGGACAGTCCTCTTGCAGGTACCTCCAGCCCCCTCACGGTTTCACGGCACTCATGTTGAGATTGCGCTCTGACTCATTTTGCGAATGTTTGTGTGCACTTTCAGGCTGCTAACAGCTATCTGCGGGACCAGTGGTTTCACTCGATACAGTGGAAGGTAAGGTCACACCTCTAGGAAGGCTAGACTTGCAAAAAGCATCGGATGACATTTTGCATGGTTTTAGTGAGAGTATTGTTTTATAAGTGTACGTATGTAGGTGGTTCTTCAACCACGGGCACTTTGATGTTCCGAGGGTAGATTTCTATTACAACTGAAATATTTTGTATATGTGACGTTAACTTGAATGAAAGGAAGAATGAAACAGTCATAAGTCATTTTATTTATAGACCGTTTTCTACACTGTTTACTACAGTTGATGTCAAAAGTTCCCCCATCCCCCTTTTTCAGAATCTGCAAAATGTTAATTATTTTACGAAAAATAAGAGTGGTCATATAAAATGCATGTCATTGTTTATTTAGTACTGACTTGAATATGATATTACATATAAAATATGTTTACATATAGTACATGAGAGAAAATAATAGTTGAATTTATACAAATTACCCTGTTCAAAAATCTACATCCCCTTGACTCTTAATACTGTGTTCTTACTAGTACTAAATGAAAAAATTATGATATTTAGGCAAAATAAGAAAAATGTACACATCTTCACTCAAATGTTTTCACCCCCCAGCTCTTTTTTTTTTTTTTTACCTTTTGGAGCATCGAGTGTTTGAACCTTCTGTAATAGTTGCATATGAGTCCCTCAGTTGTCCTAAGTGTGAAAAGATGGATCTTAAAATCATACATTCATTGTTGGTAAAGGTTCAAACACACAAAAATGCTGAACAACAGCAATCTGTTCAGGACAAACAAGGGACTCATGAACAACTATTAGTAAACAACAACAAACAATAAAAATTGTGTATCATTCAAGTAACAACATGGTATTAAGAATCAAGGGGATGTAAACTTTTAAATGGGGTAATTTTTATAAATTCAACTATTATTTTCTCTTGTGGACTATATGTAAACAGGTCAGTACTAAATAAACAACATGCAGTTTGTATGATCCCTCTTATTTTTGTTAAAATAATTGACATTTTGCAGATTCTGAGAGGGGGATGTAAACTTGACCTCAATTGTAGTAAACAGCGTCATTTACAAAAATAATAGCTTTGCTTCAATAAAGATTTATCAAAAGTTAATACTTAGTTACGAAGGAGACAGCCATATCTCTGAAAATCATGCTTGATATTAAATGAGACATGATGTTGGAAGGAAACGATAAATATCCCTGGCAAGCGAGTTTTTGCTTGTGCGTCATATCCAGTCAAGTTATAATATTGTCAAATTAGACAAATTGGCCTTAGCAGGCAGAAATCACCACCATTATTCTCACAGTATTAGAAGTAAGAATGAAAAGGTTATAAACCACAGATTTATTGTGAGAAATTATTATAATAATTTTTTACACAATTTGTAACTTCAGTTGTGACGTCTTTTCCATTACAAACCAATAATGTTTATCAAAACTTAATACTTGGTCACCAAGGAGACAGCTGTGTAAGTGAAGTGTGTGCTCGATGTGTTAAAAAAAAAAAAAAAAAAAAAAAAAGAGATGTGATGTGTATAGAGGAAACGGTAAATATAATTTCCGTTGAAGTTTCCAGTCAGCAAGTTCACGTTATTTTGAGATGCGGTGGAAATGTTTATGACTTTGAAAAAAAAAACATATATATTGACATGCATATATTTAGAGTGTAAAGGGGATTTTTGGTTTTAAGAGAAGTGCCTGTGTTTAAAAAATTATTCAAGCATGAGGGCAAAGCAAAATAAGACTCTAAATCCATAAGCCTGGTCGCCACAGATAATTTCTGGGCAAACTCTGTGATGTAATTCACACTGTAGATGCGATCAGATGTGACCACTGCTGCATTATGGTGGTTAAAAAAAACATGTGCCAGTTTCATAATTGCTGGTCGCGCTGGTAAAAGGCAGGTGTGTGCAATCTGGGTTATCTGACTCATTTGCAGAAAAAGATCTACAAGTACCGCAAGGTTCTGAATAACCCGAGCCGCTGGGATGTGGTTCTGAAGGAGATCAGGGCCCTGGTGGACATGGCCCTCACCTCACCCCTGCAGGACGAATCTATCCATCAGGCTCCGCTGCACATCATCTCCACCCTGCTCGCTGAGGTACGTCACACATGCTTGCATACATAACTAACTGGTGAGAAGACTAATTATTAATTGTTTCATTTTATGTGAGTGTAAAGCTCATTAATAGTGCTTGCTTAGGCGTGCATTACTTTTATCATTCCTCGTAATTGTTTCCACCCAAAATGTTAGTGTTTAACGCATGCTTTGGACAGTGATACTTCAAATCATGGAATAAAGTGAGCTGTTAATTTTCTAAGCGATTACACTTAAATTCACCTAATAAACAGGCAACAATACAGGTATAGAGAACAGAATTGATTCTTAATTCAAGTATGATTTTTCCTAAAATAGAAGATTTGTTTGTTTTGTTTTTTTATTGCTTTTTTTTATTTTAGTTGTTAAAAATCTTTTGGCTTGTGTTCATGAAATTATAATTAAAGGAGAAAATGATCTAATGAGAAGAACACCTTTCATTTTTACACAATTTAATTTATTAGGATTTTCCAAAAGTAGACATTATCGCATGGTTGTTTAATATCTAAAAAAGTTATTTACCCAAAATTCTGCTATGGAAACAGCTTCACTGCTAGTTAAGGCCTTATGAAATCCTTTTTATTTTTTCCGAATTCCATTTTTTCCATTTTAATTTTTCTAGTTTCCTTTTTTTCCAGTTTAATTTTTTCCGGACATTTTCACATGGATGTTTAATATATAAACAATTTTTTTACTGAAAATTCTACAGCAACAGCTACAGTACTAGTTAGGGCCCTATGAAATCCATTTTATTTTTTCTAAATTCTGTTGTTTTGCATTGTAATTTTTCTAGATTCTGTTTTTTTTCTGTTTTAATTTTTCTGGACACTTTCACATGGTTATTTAATATATAAGCAATTTCCTTTTTTATTTTTTTTTGTATTTTTTTTTTTTTTAAACTGAAAATTCTGCTACAGAAGCAGCTACATTACTACTAGTTAGGGCCCTATGAAATCCATTTTCCAAATTCAGTTTTTCCATTTTAATATTTCTAAATTCCCCATTTTATTTTATTATTATTATTATTTTATCATTTTGTTTTTTTTCTGGACATTTTCACATGACTATTTAATATATAATTTTTTTGTTTGTTTACTAAAAATTCTCTACAGAAACCGCTACACTACTAGTTAGGGTCCTATGAAATTTATTTTATTTATTATTTCCCCTTTTTTCCATATACATATATAATATGTATGTATGTATGTATGTGTGTGTGTATATATATATATATATATATATATATAATGTTTTTTGCTGAAAATTCTGCTACAGAAATAGCTACACTACTAGTTAAGGCCCTTTGAAATCTTTTTTTTTTTTTTTCCCTCCAAATTCGATTTTTTAATCAGTTTACATTGTTCTGGATTCCTTTTTAATGGTTAAATTAAATGTTTTTAATCAAAAAGCATGCTAAATAAATAAAATCTTAAAGCCTATACAATTTAACCAAGTTATTAAAAGTTTAAAAATGACATTTTTAGGGCCATATGGAATGTTTTATTTTTTCTCACAATTTCCTTGGAAATTTCACATTGTGGAAATCATAATGCCCCAGTCACTACCAAAGGTTTAATTATTTTTAAATAAATTAATTTTGTTCAGTGAGAATGCATTAAATTAATCAAAAGTTACAAAGTTATAAAAGAGTTTAATTTTGCATGACAGCCAAGATTCTATTTTATATCTAGGGGATAGAATATCATATAAACTTGGCTTCTAATTTATAAGAGTAAGTTGATAGCATCTAAAAGAAATACATTTTTGTGCATTTATGAGTCACTTTTGATCAGGTTTATCAGATGTATTATTATTCCAGCTATTCTCCTTAAAGTATAGCTTGCATTTTTAATGTTAGAGCTCGAACAGCATTCTGCTTTCATTTTTGGTTATGAGTGTCATTTGTGAATTGAGGTGTGTGATACGTCTCATTTCGAGTCTGTGTTCAGATTGAGAGTTACCTGTGGTTGTCTGCGTAGCTGTGGTTTAGTGAGACACAACGAAGATCTCCTTTTCCAGAGTGTTTGCACATAGGGAAAGATTGGTTGCATCCACACTTTGATTTGCAAATGTAGATGTCTACATATACCAAGCATTCAAAGAAGGTTTTAAAAGATCTAAAAACAGACCTCTCACTGGCCTTTGGTCAATAGGCTATATCTCTGAGTCACGCCGGCTTTCCCAAGAAGGACATTAACATTTTTAAAGCAGGGCTCGCTGGTTGTTGAGTCACGTAGCTGTGGCACAACTGGCCAATGAATTCTCAATAGTGCTTTTTGTGTCATTTCCTTCCCAGAACACTAACCTCAGCGCTCAGGACCATGAGAACATCATTGTGGTAAGTGAAGCTGTTTTTTTTTTTTTTATAATATGAAGACGCATATAGCCTTAACACAACAGTGTGTTAAAAACCATTGCTAACAAAGGCAGTTTTACATAATGTGTCTTAAGGCTCACACTCTAGAATAAAATTGTCTTGAAAATGTAGTGGACTGCCATAGAAACAGGACATGCACATGCAGATGTGCTCTCTGAAGGTTGTGCACTTCCGTACAATGTGGATGAAAGCAACAAGACTCTACATGTCTGTGGGGAAGTGACTAATAGTTTGAATCTGTCTGTAGGCCATCGCACCCCTGCTAGAGAATAACCATCCTCCCCCTGACCTGTGTGAATTCTTCTGCAAGGTAAATGTGACAGTTCTGGCTATTCTTCAGGCGAACGATTGAATTTAGTATTGCAACTCCTATTTTATTTTATTTTATTTTATTTTATTTTATTTTGTTGCTGTTTTTAATCTTTCATTTTTTTATTTGTTTAAACTCTTTTGGTTTGTGTTTCTGAAATTGCACTTAAGGGACTAAAAGGTCATTTGGGAAGTATCGTTCATTTGTGTGATATTAATGCGCTAGAATTTTCAAAAAATAGGCATTGTTACATGTTTTTTTTGTATAAACCAATTTTACAAAATTAAGTAAAAAAATTAAAAAAAAAAAAAAAAGAAATTACACATTAATTTGATCAGAAGTGATGGCAAATACATTTATAATGTTACAAAACATTACTATTTTTTTGTTTTTAAATCCAGTTCTTTTGAATTTTGTATATTTTGTAAAAAGTGTCACGTTTCCTCAAAAATAATAAGCAATACAACTGTTTTCAACATTATAAGATATACAGTTGAGGTCAAACGTTTACATACACCTTGCAGAATCTGTAAAATGTTACCAAAATAAGAGGGATCATACAAAATGCATGTTATTTTTTTATGTAGCACTGACCTGAATAAGATATTTCACATAATAAAACATTTACATATAATCCTCAAGAGAAAATAATAGTTGAATTTATAAAAATTACCATGTTCAAAAGTTTACATACGCCTGATTCTTAATACTGTGTTGTTACCTGAAAGATTCACAGTTGTGTTTTTTTTTGTTGTTTTTGTTTTTTTTAGTTTAGTGATTAGAGTTAGTGAGAGAACAAACTGCCTGCTGTTTTTCAGAAAAATCCCTCAGGTCCCTCAAATTCTTTGGTTTTTCAGCATTTTTGTGTATTTGAACCCTTTCCAACAATGACTGTATGATTTTGAGATCCATCTTTTCACAGTTAGGACAACTGAGGAACTCATATGCAACTATTACAAAAGCTTCAAATGCTCACTGATGCTTCAGAAGGGAAAAAACAATGTGTTGAGCTGGGGGGTGAAAACTTTTGAAACATGAGGGTAAATTTAACTTATTTAGTCTTCTGGGAAACATAAGTATCTTCTGAAGCTTCTGAAGGGCAGTACTAAATGAAAAAATATGATATTTAGACAAAATAAGAAAAATGTACACATCTTCACTCTGTTCAAAAGTTTTCACCCCCTGGTTCTCAATGCGTTGTTTCTCCTTCTGGAGCATCAGTGAGTGTTTGAACCTATTGTAGCAGTTGCATATGAACAAATATCACTAAACCAAAAAAACAGCTGTGGATCATTCAGAATCAAGTGTATGTAAACTTTGGAACAGTGTCTTTTTTTTCATAAATTCACCTATTATTTTCTCTTGTGGACTTTATGTAAACATCTTTTATGTGAAATATCTTATTCTGGTCAGTACTATATAAAAAATAACATGCATTTTGTCTGATCCCTCTTATTTTTTGTAAAATAATGAACATTTTGCGGACTCTGCATGGTGTATCTAAACTTTTAACCTCAAAAGTACTTTTTAAAGAAGAGGATTAGCTATAATTTTTTATTTTGATTATTAATATTTGCATTCGGTTTTTGTGTTCCTCTACACAGCACTGTAGGGAGCGTCCTCGGTCGATGGTGGTGATTGAAGTGTTCACTCCTGTGGTTCAGAGAATCCTCAAACACAACATGGTGGGTCTGCGCACTACACCGGACGTGCTCTCGAACTCACGCGTCACCGCACCCTCGTTTACTGACACTCCTGGTTTACTCTTCTCATTCCAGGACTTTGGGAAATGCCCCAGACTCCGTCTATTTACTCAGGAGTATATTTTGGCTCTGAACGAGCTTAACGCTGGCATGGAAGTGGTCAAGAAGTTCATTCACAGGTGAGTGACGTTTTTTTTCCCCTTGTACAAACACACATCACTTTCCTTGTGCAAGCGAAACTATGTAGTAACGACAACAACGCTGTCCTAACAGCGTGAAAGGAGATAAAAGCTTGGAATCTCTTCACGCTGTGCCTGGTTTGGACTCGGTGTTACCTCATCCTGGCTCCGCCTCACTTACGTACAAAGAACAGGCCTTCATATGTACACAAACTAAAACATCCTTTTATCTATCAGACGGTGTCATTTTAATGGTTTGTTTAGGACCAAGCCCTGTGCTTACTTCCTGTTACAGCTTTGTTTTCTTTTAGCTGTCATTCTGCGCTAACCTGCCTGATCTTTCTTTACTTGTTATGATTTCAGCATGCACGGTCCCACCGGACAATGCCCTCATCCTCGGGTTCTCCCCAATCTCGTGGCGGTGTGCCTGGCTGCCATCTACTCTTGCTATGAAGAGTTCATCAACAGGTGTGTCCGATTCACTGGTTTTGCAACCCATGAGATGCAATTTACCCTTAAGACCTGAGCTCAAAACATTTCTCTGAATCATATTTGCTGACTTCATGACTCCATCCATCCTGTTTTCTTAAATTCTCCTTAAATACGCATGCTTTTATTTCCACCTGTCAGTTCCTCGGTCAGTGTTTTTTGGTGACAAACAACAGTGACGTGGCTGTAGTGACATTTTTGGTCTCACCTGACACCATTTGTGTCATTACTGTGAGCATCTGGGCCGCGGTGTGGCCACCTGAGAGGAATAAGGAACTATTTTCAAAAGTTTCCGTGATTTGTTACAGCTCAAGGGAGTGGGACGTGTCAAAGCTCACTCCCTAGGCTTGCTTGCGCTGCTCCCTTTTGGATTTTTGTTGCGATCTGTTCTCTCATTCACTCTCCAATGGCCTTTTGACAAATTTCCATAACTACAGTTCATGGATATTTTAAAGGTGTACATTTACATGTGTTGACGTAACCAGAATCATATGTCCCATAGTTACTTGTTAGTCAAATAAGGTATTTCAAATACTGTGGCTATGTAGCAAAGTAAACAGCTGGTGTTTTGTATATGACACCATGCAAATATGGCAGTTTCCATGGAATGTGCCTGAAACACTCTGAACGCCATATTATTACTATTTTTTGATTAACTTTTTGCTTAATTTTTGCTTAACTCGCAGAAAAGTTGATTGTCAACAGGCTATTTTGTAGGTTTATGAAATCGTGTTAGTAAAATTTTGAATTTTGTATAGTATTTATTTAATCTAAAATCCAGAAAAAAACTGTAATATTGTAAAATATTATTTCAGTGTAAAATAATGTAAAATGTATTGTATATGTCTAATAGTTTCCCCAACCAAAAAAATCTTTTTTTTTTTTTTTTTAAATACATAAATAATAGGACACCAGTGTTTTGAATTTGAGAAAAGTGGTATACATCTTATCTTTTTTTGTTAGTCGGGACAACTCTCCCAGTCTCAAGGAAATCCGAAACGGTTGCCAGCAGCAGAGTGAGAGGAAGCCTCCCATGCCTTTGCGCCTGCTGCGGCCCGAGCCGCCCACGCCACCCCCGACCACCACCCTGTCCCCACCCCCGCCCCTGCCCCTCTCACCTCCACCTTCCATCGTCAATTCCAGCGAGATCCTGGTAGAGCTGGAGCGCAACAACAACACCACTAACGCACTGCGCAAGGCACCCGCAGAAGGCGACAGTGAGCCCAACCTGATCGACTGTCTACTGGTCAGCCCCGCGCTCAACGCCCTGTCCATTCAGCTGCCTGCCCACGCCGACAGAGTGCTGGGATGTTTCGCCCTCATCCTTAAAATGCTGTGAGTCATTGGATCTTTCTGTTACTATTCCACAGTAATTATACCTCCGTCCAGTTTAAAAAAGTTCCTTGAGGCAAAAATGGCTGCCAGACCTTCCCACTTGGTAGATGTAAATGCTGGCATCTTCGCAGGACCTTAAACAAATATTGCTCAATTAATTTTATTTTAATTAGTGAGATTGCATATATAAGTTTACTTACACCTTACAGAATCTGCAAAATGTTAATTATTTTACCAAAATAAGAGGGATCTTAAAAAATGCATGTTTTTTTTTTTGTTTTTTTTTTTATTTTGTACTGACCTAAATAAGATATTTCACATAAAAACATTTACATATAGTCCACAAGAGAAAATAATAGTTGAATTTAGAGAAAATTACCCGGTTTACATGGGGGTGAAAACTTTTGAACAGAATGAAGATGTGTACATTTTTTAAATTTTGCATAATATTTTTTTCATTTTGTCCTGCCTTTCAGAAGCTACATAAGATACTTACATGTTTTCCAGAAGACAAAATAAGTTAAATTTACCCTAATCTTCAAATCAAAAGTTTTCACCCTCCTTGCTCTTAATGCATTGTGTTTCCTTCTGAAGCATAAGTAAGCATTTGAACCTTCTGTAATAGTTGCATATGAGTTCCTCAGTTGTCCTTAGTGTGAAAAAATGGATCTCAAAATCATACAGTCGTTGGAAAGGGTTCAAATACACAAAAATGCTGAAAAGCCAAAGAATTTGTGGAATAGTGTAACTGTTCAGGACAAACAAGGGACTGTATGATCCCTCTTATTTTGGTAAAATAATTGACATTTTGCAGATTCTGCAACTGTATGTGTATATATATATATATATATATATATATATATATATATATATATATATATATATATATATATATATATATATATGTATACTGTATATGAATACTGCTTTATCACGTCAGTGTTTTTTAGTTTTATTATTCTAGTTATATTTTTACTTTTCATGTAATTTAACTAAATATTTCACTACCAAAAAACACCCCCAACATGCAGGGAATTCCGGGAAGTTTTAGGAGGGTGAGTTTATTCGTCCATTTTGTTGCACAACACTGCTGCGTGTTGGAATAATTAGCTTACAGAAAAAGCCATGCTATTTTAATAACAGCAGAGCTACTGAAAAATGTACTTATTCTCCAACACTGTAATTGTCCCACATTGTGCGATTCAGCCACTGAGAAGTGACCTTAAACCAGTTCCCATATTTTTATAACAGATTTATTGAACCAAATCTGTTTTTAGGCTTTATTTACCTCCTTTACCTGATCCTATTGTGCACCATCCGGTTGCAGATCACAACAGAGCCTCTGAGGTTTCAGCTTTCACTGGCCAATCTTACATAAGGTTCTTATTTTCTCCCGTTCTCGCTCTTCCTGTCTCCGAATCTCTAATTTCTCCTCTGGCCTTTTCTCTCCACAGATCAGACTATGATGACTGGAGACCAGCACTGGCCAGCTTGCTTCAACCAATCCCCTTCCCGAAAGAGTAAGGGCATTTAACTTCCCTCTCATCGTGTTCACAGTTGCTTTCTTTCTAACCTTTTGCTTACCGCCCGTTTCGGCCTCAAAAACGAATGGAATCCAGTACGATTAGTAATCTAATCTAACTGGTTCTAATGAGACAATTAAGAAAATTTCAAACGGTTGTGTATGAGAAACTTTAATTCATGTTTTGGATGTGTAGCATACATGACTATATCAGGGGTTTTCTGTGTACGTGCGGTGGGCTGGTTTCTCGTGGGATGGCGTGCAGGGGAGAGTACTGACGTGGGCGAGCCGCAGCAGGGCTCAGCAGTGGGATTGTGGGTATTGGGTGAGGCATTGTGGGTCCTCTGTGGCTGCTGTAATTGGCCCTGCAGGACGGAGCACATCATTACAGGTCTTCTGCAGAGCCCTGCGGTTGCCACAGGTGGGGGGCTCACCTGCGTTTGTACGCTACGCCGAGCTTCCAGCCTTCATTAGAAAAAGTTAACAACAGCCAGGCGCATCCCAGAGCATTCGTGACACACATGCAAAACATTTGATGAAGTCCTCCCAGATGTACACACACAACGCTTTAGATGACTTGAAATTGTATCATCATGCATGTCGAGGCAAGCACGCCTACATATAGACTCAGAAAGCAACTTGTGTAATTATGTGGAATGACGACACTAGCTTTTTCGAGTGCCTGAATTAAGTCAGTGTTTTTCTCTGTTTGCTTTCTCCTCTCCAGGGCCCTTGCGCATGCCAAATTCACAAAGTAAGTGACTTTGTTTTTGCCCCTAATGTATATAAAGCCATTTAGAGAGACACTTAAATGAAACTGGTGTGCTGTCATTAAAGGTTAAAGGAATAGTTTAACTAGAATTTACAATTCTGTCATCATTTACTCATCTAAATGCCATTCCAAATCTATATGACTGACTCTTTTATCTGTGGAACATGCACTACTTTGAAGAACTTTTGGAGCTCATTTACGTCCATTATATTGACAAAAAATATTTTTCAAAATATCTTCTCTTATGTTCCACAGAAGAAAGTAGGTCTTACAGGTATGGAACAACATGAAGGAATTTTCATTTTTGAGTGAACTGTTCCTTTAAGTGTTGTTGTAAAGTTTTGAAACTGTTGAGTCATTATGAAACTTAAAGTGACGGTTCGTACAAAATTCAGTAATCATTTTCTCACCCTCATTTTTTTCAAGCCTGTATGAAATAACATGAGGGTCATGTTATTCCATCACAACAAAACTAATGTTATTTCATAAATAATAAAAAAGCTTTTGACATTCATGCTAGCTCTCCTTGGCAGATCAGTTTGATCAGCTTCATGAAATGAATCATGAATCTTTTTAATGAGTCTTTTTAGTGAATTGATTCATCTTGTGCACAAAAATTGTCTGAATGATTAATTCACAAATCACACTGATTCTATCTCGGTTAACAGTGAATATTAAATTAAATTTCAGCCTATTATTCACATAAAGCTATCAGATGACTTCAGAAGATTTAAAATAAGCCCAAGAGTCATTTTAACCCAATTTTTATTATGCTTGTATGATGCTTTTGCATCTTTTTGAGACTTCCAATCCCTTTTAATTGTAACTGCATAGAAAAGACCAACCTGTTGTTCATAAAAAATAATTAAAATGAGTTTAGAACAACATCAAAGTGACTAAATGACTACCAAATTAAAGTCATTATTTACTGAAAATTTTGACATTCACTTTAGCTCTCCTTGGCAGATCAGTTCGACCAGCTTCATGAAATGAATCATGAATGTTTCAAATGAATCTTTTTAGTGAATTGATTCATCCAGTGCACAAAAATGGTCTGAATGATTAATTTACAAATCACACTGATACTATCTTCATTAGCAGTGAATACTGAATTAAATTTCAGCCCGTTTACCACACAAAGCTAGCCAAGGAGTCATTTTAACCCACTTTTATTATACTGGTATGATGCTATTGCATTTTTTTGACACTTCCAATCACTTTTAATTGTAACTGAATATAAAAGCGCAACCTGTTGTTCAGAAAAATTAATTATTATGAGTTTAGAACAACATTAAAATGACTAAATTACCCGCTTCATGAAATGAATCATGAATCCTTTGAATGAATCTGTTTAGTGAATTGATTCATCCTGTGCACAAATATTGTCTGGATGATTAATTCACAAATCACACTGATACGATGTCGGTTAACGGTGAATATCAAGTTAAATTTCAGCCTGTTAATCACATGAAGCTATCAAGTGACTTCAGAAGATATAAAAGAAACCCAGGAGTCATTTTAACCCATTTTTATTGTATTGTATGACGCTTTTTGCATCTTTTTGACACTTTCCAATCTCTTTCAATTGTAACAGCATAGAAAAGAACAACCTGTTGTTCAGAAAAATTAATTAATATGAATATAGAACAATATTAAAGTGACTAAATGAACAAATTGTTGTCATTATTCACTGAAAATTGTGACATTCACATTAGCTCTCCTTGGCAGATCAGTTCAATAAGCTTCATGAAATGAATCATGAATCTTTGTAGTGAATCAGTTCATTCAGTGCACAAAAAATAATCTGAATGATTAATTCACAGATCACTCTGTTAACAGTGAATATTGAATTAAATTTTAACCTGTTTATGGGCACAAAGCTCTCATATGCCCAATAGTCATTTTAACTCATTTTTATGATGCTTTTGCGTCTTTTTGACTCTTCCAATCACTTTTAATTGTAACTGCATAGAAAAGAGCAACATGTTGTTGAGAAAAAATAATTAATATGGTTTACAACAACATTAAAGTGACTAAATGATGACTGAATTATACTTTTGGGGGTGAATTTTTACTTAAAGTGTTTACGTTGACAAGTTTCATGTCATCTAACAGATCGCTGTTTTTTATTTTTGTAACAGAGAGCTGAAATATGTTATTCAGAGGTTTGCTGAAGATCCCAGACAAGAGGTGAGACAGGAAACTGCTGTTTGCAGAAGGTGTTGTTAGGCTTGCAGTTTCATTCGAATGCTTACTTAATATTGCCACTGTAGACTTAGTAAACAATGCGTTGTTGAGCTTCAGCCATTGTGATTCTATATGCATGTTTGTGTGTCTCACAGGTCCACTCCTGTTTGCTCAGCGTGCGCTCTGGAAAAGATGGGTGGTTCCAGCTCTACAGTCCAGGAGGCGTAGCTTGCGACGATGACGGAGAGTTGTTTGCTAGCATGGTATGAAAGTGTTTGTATGAAATACGAGATGTCCCATTTAGTTTAGTCATTTGTCCTGCCACTATATCGACTTTTATGGTCTGATGTCGTTCGTCCTTGCAGGTCCACATCCTCATGGGCTCCTGCTACAAGACAAAGAAATTTCTCCTGTCGCTGGCTGAAAATAAACTGGGACCCTGCATGCTCTTGGCCCTGCGGGGGAACCAGACCATGGTGGAGGTACATATGACCGACTGTTGCTTTGAGCTGAAATATAGTGAGCTGCCCACCTAAATATCATTTTTAGGCATCATAGATGGTTCAACCCAAAGATTTAGATTTGATAGTCTCAGCCTTTGAAGGGCACGTACACAGAACGCCCACAGTCCGTTCACTGACCATATGATGAATATTGCACACAAAACAGTAAGGGCAGACTGAAAATTAGCAGTTTTTATCTGATTGGCAAGTATTATGCAACTTCCTGTGAAACGAAGTTGTGTTTACAAGGTACTAATGAACACTTTTGAGGACAAGCTAATGACTAGACTAAGAAAACTATAATATCCACAAGCAGAATTGTATATTCCATTTTAAAACATCTGTATTTTTGTACAGACAGAAATTTTAAGCATTTTCTGCCCATTTTTTTCCATTTTCTCTAAAATCATCTGCAGAAACGGTTGCTTTTTTCCCCAGTCATTTATAGTTGTAGCATAATACATTTTAATTAAAATCAGCTTAGCAACATCGAATTCCATCGAAATCAACCATGAATGTTAGGGTGTGGTCATATTTAATGTTGTTCTGCAAATATAATTAGTTTCAGTTAAACTTGCCCCTAAATGTCACGTAATAAAACAAAAGGTAATTTTCGAATCTAAGTTGCCAGTTCTAGGCTAGGATAAACTGCAAAGTGAACCATAGTCTGACTGCATGTATGCTTTATGGATTTGGCAACCATAGAATGCATCGTAATGATTAAAATGAATTAAAATGTCATCCAGTATTTTACTGTTTCATCCAGTATTTGAATGCAGTATGTTTTTGTGTTTATTAGAGTAGCACTTGTTAGCTTAGCAACATGTTAATGTTAAATTCCATCTAACTTAATGTTTTTTGGCAAATTGAAATCAGTTTCAGTTAAACTTGCTCCTAAATGTCACGTAAAAAACAAAACAAATGTGGTTGATCACTTTAAATGTTGATTTTTGAATCTTAAGTTGGCAGATCTAGACTACATTAAACTGCAAAGTGCACCAGATAGCTGATAATCTGACTGCATGTATCTTTTGTGGATTTGGCAACCCTAAAATGCATTGTAATGATTAAAATTTAATTAAAATGTCATCAAATATGTTATTGTTTCATGCAGTATTTGTATGCGCTATGTTTTTGTGTTTGTTAGAGTAGTGCTTGTTAGCTTAGCAACATGCTAACGTAAAATTCCATTGAATTTAATGTTTTTCTGCAACTCATAATCAGTTTTAGTTAAACTTGCCCCCAAATGTCATGTAAAAAAACAAAAGAAAAGGTAGTTGATCACTTTAAATGTAGATTTTCGAAACTTATGTTGACAGTTCTAGACTAGAATAAACTACAAGGCGAACCAGATAGTTGATAGTCTGACTGCATGTATGCTTTGTGGATTTGGCAACCCTAGAATGCATTGTAATGATTAAAATTGAATTAAAATGTCATCCAGTATTTTACAGTTTCATAAAGTATTTGTATGCACTATATTTTTGTGCTTGTTAAAGTAGCACTTGTTAGCTTAGCAACATGCTAACGTCAGTTCCATCGCAGTCAAACTTAAATGTTAGGGTTTGGTCGTTCCTAATTTGGTTCAGCAAATTACAGTCCTTTTCGATTTAACTTGCCTGTAAATGTTACGTAAAAAACAATAAAAGATTGTTGATAACTTTAAATGTCGATTTTGAATCTTAAGTTGGCAGTTCTAGACTAGAATAAACTGCAAAGTGCACCAGATAATACTACAGTCTGACTGCATGTATCCTTTGTGGATTTGGCAACCCTAGAATGCATTGCAATGATTAAAATTTAATTAAAATGTCATCCAGTATTTTGCAGTTTCATCAAGTATTTGTATGCGCTATATTTTTGTGCTTACTAGAGTAGCACTTGTTAGCTTAGCAACATGCTAACGTCAAATTCCATCAAAATCAACCTTGAATGTTAGGGTGTGGTCATATTTAATGTTGTTCCGCAAATTATAATCCATTTCGGTTAAACTTGCCCATAAATGTCATGTAAAAAACTAAATAAAAGGTAGTTGATAACTTTAAATGTCGATTTTGAATCTTAAGTTGGCAGTTCTAGACTAGAATAAACTGCAAAGTGCACCAGATAATACTACAATCTGACTGCATGTATCCTTTGTGGATTTGGCAACCCTAGAATGCATTGCAATGATTAAAATTTAATTAAAATGTCATCCTGTATTTTGTTTGCACAATGACCATTTTAAACGTTGATTTACTAATCCAAGCTTCCAGTTCTAGACTAGAATAAACTGCAAAGTGCACCAGATAGTTGATAGTCTGACTGCATGTATGCTTGGTGGATTTGGCAACCCTAGAATGCCTTGTAATGATTAAAACTGAATTAAAATGTCATCCAGTATTTTACAGTTTCATCAAGTATTTGTATGCGCTATATTTTTGTGCTTGCTAGAATAGCACTTGTTAGCTTAGCAACATGCTAACGTCAAATTCCATCAAAATCAACCTTGAATGTTAGGGTGTGGTCATATTTAATGTTGTTCAGCAAATTATAATCAGTTTCAGTTAAACTTGCCCCAAATGTCACAGAAAAAAAAAGTAGTTGACCATTTTAAACGTTGATTTACTAATCCAAGCTTCCAGTTCTAGACTAGAATAAACTGCAAAGTGCACCAGATAGTTGATAGTCTGACTGCATGTATGCTTGGTGGATTTGGCAACCCTAGAATGCCTTGTAATGATTAAAACTGAATTAAAATGTCATCCAGTATTTTACAGTTTCATCAAGTATTTGTATGCGCTATATTTTTGTGCTTGCTAGAATAGCACTTGTTAGCTTAGCAACATGCTAACGTCAAATTCCATCAAAATCAACCTTGAATGTTGGACGTTTTTCGGCAAATTTCCAGTTATTAAAATCATCCACTATTTAAAAAGTTTTGTCCAATTTTTGTATGCGCCATTTCTGTTAGTTATAGTATTAACTTGTTAGCTTAGCAGTGCTAACTTCAACTGTGAGTGTTAGTGATAGGGAGATTTTTCACTGAAGATTTCCCCATGCAAATTTCGCAACTGGTTGAACCAGTGAGTTTCTGTATAGATTTAGCCTTAGTAGACAGCAAGGCAGCTCACTACATTATTTGTGGAGAGTTCAAGAAGCTCCAGGGAAACCCGCATGTACGATACATCAGTGATCCCTGTGTGTCTGCCGTGCAGATCCTGTGTTTGATGCTGGAGTACAACATCATAGAGAACAAGGACACTCAGCTACAGATCATCTCCACCCTGGAGAGCACCCAGGTCGGCCTGCGCATGTACGAGCAGCTGTGCGACAGACAGAGGGAGCTTAAAGAACTGGTGAGTGCACAAACCAATTTCACAAATCAACACCGAGACGTTTTTACTGCCACGCGCTGGCTTTGATCATACGGTGGCCGGTGATTA
Organism: Labeo catla; assembly: GCA_012976165.1. NCBI lineage: Eukaryota > Metazoa > Chordata > Actinopteri > Cypriniformes > Cyprinidae > Labeo > Labeo catla. The sequence continues at coordinate 238,555 of VONZ01000821.1, read as the reverse complement.
CACAGTCATTGCTGCCGTCACAGGCCGAGCGCTGACTGTTAGTTTAACGCAGTGCTCCCATTAACACAAAAAGACAAAAGTGACCCATTTACAGACTTGCTACGTATACAGTGCCGACTCTCAAGCGCCACCTGGTGTTTGAACTAAAAATAATATCTCTTTTTCTCTGTTTAGCAAAGAAAAGGAGGCCCTACTCGACTCACTCTGCCCTCGAAATCTACGGTGAGTGTGTTTGCGTAAATTACAATGTGTGTGCTTGCATCCATGTTGTTGTTTTCCTAATAAAACACTAAGGAAGACATTGAGACTCAAGTCTTTGTCTTTACATTTGTTTTTTACTGTAGGACGCTGACTTGGCTCGTCTTCTGAGCTCCGGTTCCTTCGGCAATCTGGAGAACCTCAGCTTGGCGTTTACCAACGTCACCAGTGCCTGCGCTGAACAGCTCATAAAACTGCCATCCCTCAAACAGCTCAACCTGTGGTCCACCCAGGTTTGCAACAACACTGCATTTATTCGATCAAAAAAACAGTAAAAAATTCAATTATTAATTATTTTAAAGTGTGACGGCAACAATTTCCAGCATCATTACTCCAGTCTTTAGTGTCACATGATCCTTCAGAGATCATTCTAATATGCTGATTTGCTGCTCAATAAATATTTTTCATAATTCTGTGATGAATGGAATGTTCTGAAAGAACAGCATTTTTTTAAAAAAGAATGCTTTGGAAAATAAATATCTTAACTGTCGCTTTAATGCATCCTTCTTGAATAGAAGCATTATGTTCTTTAATAAAAAACCTTTCTCAGTCTATTTTATTGATTTATGTTTTCTCTGTTTTTTAGTTTGGAGATGCCGGCCTCCGTTTGCTGTCAGAGCATCTGGCCTGTCTGCAGGTTTTGAACTTGTGTGAGACTCCAGTCACGGATGCCGGCCTGCTTTCCCTCAGCTGTAAGAACGCATTTACCCACATCTTGTATCCAGCTACTTCAGTCTGAACTGTTACAAAAACAGCTGTTTCTCAAATTAAAATAATTGGATTTTTTCTTGATCTATAACAGATTTTACCTAGGAATAATTCATTTGTGAAGCTTGCTGAGGTTTCTTAAAAGGGATAGTTGATCCAAAAATGATAATTCTGTCATGTCGATCCAGAATAGTATGACTTTCTTTCTTCTGTGGAGCACAAAAGGAGAACACAATGTCCAAGCCTCTGTTTTTCATATACCGTAACAAAAATGAATGGTGATTTATACTGTCAAGCTTCAAAGTATCATAAAATATGACTCATGCGCTTTAGTCCAAGTCTTTTGAAGCCATAGTCATTGTTCACGATTAATCTTCCGCTCGACTGTAGATCTCAAAATGTCATTCGCAACTGTATTTTTAAATTTGCCACGTCACATATCATGGGAGAACCAAGGGTTTTTTGCCATCAGTGAAGTTAGACCTGCTGTTAAGGTGTATAAAAGCAAATTTTTTTTTACTGAACACAAGCACTAACGAAATTTAGTAGGTGAAGGTCATAAGCTTTCTGTTGAACTTCTACTTTTGTGGTTCTTTTTGGAGTTTTGCCATATAAACAATCATCTACTTGTTTGGCTCTAAATTATGCCACAGTTGAAGTTATAAAAATGAAGAATTTAAACTGTCCATTTAACCAAAAAGTACTTTATTTTGAGTGTAGAGAGTGTTTAGTCTATGTCCTGACACATTTATTAACTTTTCCTTGCAGCTATGAAAAGCCTGTGCAGCCTGAATATGAACAGTACTAAACTTACAGCGGACACATATGAGGACCTGAAGGTAAGAGGATGATGACTCTAACAGACACTCAGAATGCTAGGATTGAAACGTGAATTTAAAGGTGTAGTGTGTCGTTAAAAAAAAAAAAAAAACATCTCCTATCCCAGTTTTATGGAAGCCCGTTTCTCAGAATTACGTGATACAAACTCACAATTCTGACTTTTTTCTCAGAATTATGAGATATAAACCAGCAATTGCGAGTTATAAAGTAAGAACTATGAGATATTCATTTGCAATTCTGACTTATTTTCTCTCAGAATTGCGTGATATAAACTTGCAATTCAAACGCAGTTCTGAGAAAAAAAAAAGTCAGATTTCCAAGATATAAACTCGCAGTTTTGACTTTTTTTTTTAGGATTACGGATTTATATCTCGCAATTCAAAAACTCAGAATTGCAAGACACAAACTTGCATTTGTGAGGAAAAAAAAAGTTAGAATTGTGAGGAAAAAGTCAGAATTACGAGACATAAACTTGCAGTTGTGAAAAAAAAAAAAACGTCAGAATTGCATGATATAAGCTTGCAATTGTGAGTTGCAAAGTCTTTTTTATGTCTTATAAATTTATATCTTGCAATAACTTGCAATTGCGAGAAAAACATGCAATTGCGAGAAAGTCAGAATTGCGAGATACAAACTCGCATTTGCGGAAAAAAAGTCAGAATGGCAAGAAAAAGTTGGATTTGTGAGGGAAAAAAAATCAGAATTGAGAGTCTGAATTGTGAGAAAGTTTTGCATTTGGGGAAAAAAATCAGAACTGAGAAAAAAAGTAAATTGCGAGATACAAACTCGCATTTCTGAGAAAAAAGTCAGATTTGCGAGAAAATGTCAGAATTCTGAAAAAAATTTCAGAAAAGGAAAAAAGTCTGAATTGCGAGAAATTCACAATTGCAAGAAAAAAAGTCAGAATTTCAAGAAAAATTTGCATTTGGGAGAAAAAATCTGAATTCAGAAAGAAGTGAATTGCGAGATACAAACTCGCATTTGCGAGAAAAAAATCTCAATTGCGAAAGTCAGAATTATGAGAAAAAAAGAATTGAGAGATATAAACTCGCAATTGTGAGGGGAAAAAAGTCAGAATTAGAGATACAAACTCGCATTTGCAAGAAAAAAGTCAGAATTGCAAGAAAAAGTTGCATTTGTGAGGAAAAAAATCAGAATTGAGAAAAAAGTCAGAATTGCGAGATACAAACTCGCATTTAAGAGAAAACATCAGAATTGCGAGAAAAAGTTGCATTTGTGAGGAAAAAAATCTGAATTGCAAGAAAAAAGTCAAAATCTCAAGATATAAACTTATAAGATATAAAAGAGACTTAACTCACAATTGCAAGTTTATATCATGCAATTCTGAGAAAAAATGTCAGAATTGTGAGATAAAAAGTCGCAATAACTTAAATTGTATACTAAAATATATGAAAAAAATAAAAGCCAGTTTTAAAATTATAATACTAATTCACAATCTTGCTGGTTTTTTTTGTTTTTTTTTTTACAGTATTTTTAATCAAATAAATTCAGCCTTGGTGAGCATAATATACTACTTTGATGAGGAATGTAAAAACTGTGATTCAGTGGTGCTTTCAAAACATTGAAGCATCGCAACCAGTGCAATACAACAACAACATTAACTTAACCAATGGGGCGTTTTTATTTTGTTTGGCCGGCCAATAGCAGATGAGGGAGTTCAGGAAACCAGTATCAACAGTCTTTACTTTTCCAATACAGCTTGGTGACTCTAATGGTGCAGAAATTACACACTTCACCTTTAACTCTTATCATGCAGCCAGTTTTTTATTGCCCATATGCACAATGTTATTTTCACAAGCAGAACATGTTCCCGCTACAGTCAATCAATCGTAACCTTGACTCTAAAATCAGAGAGGAATAATAGGAATCATAAGGCTGATAGGAGCATTGTTCCAGGAACTTGTCGCATTAAACGTTTCATTATCTTAACCTCTCTGTCTCTGGTCCTACCCACAGGCTAAACTACCCAATCTAAAGGAAGTGGATGTTCGCTACACGGAGGCGTGGTGAACGCGACGCTCAAGGAGATTTATAGACACCGGAAACCGCTGACGCATCATCCGAACATGACATAATCGAGAAACGAGGACTGTATTTATAGGAACATCATTCAAACGACATAAACGCTCAAGAATTGTTTAGTGTCTCATCCGAAGGACGCTCTACGCAGCGAAATGCAATGTCCCACGACATCATCAGACAGCACAGGAACCTTTTTAACAGGGAACTCGTGTCTCGTTCTCAACTTTATCTCAAACCCTTCAGAGGAACAGCGTCCCTCGTTTTAACCCGGCGTCCCTTTTTGTCCCTCTTCGTCCCTCCAGAAGACATCAGACCACCTGGATACATTTCCCCTGTGGTACCAGCGTCTGGTGAAGGCCTGAATAATCAGAGCCACATTCCAGTACAGTTTTGATATCACTTCCTAGGTGGAAAGCCAATTTCCACATTGTGTTTCTTTTGTTTTTTTGAGTCTTGTTACATGTGTGCTTGGTCCTCTCGGTTCAGAGTTTATCATTTTTGCAACCTCACAGAGATTTCTGATGTAAATTGTGTCTGTTAACAACGTCCATGTTCATCTCTATATCTCTATCGCTCTGAAAATCATTTTTTATCAACTTGAATAAGCATATTTTTCCATACACTGCTTTCATATACGTGTGTGTGTGTGTGTTTGTAAACAAAGTCGACGTATCCCCATTTTTAATGCGGACATTTCAGGGGCTTTGCTCAAAAAACAAAAAAACCTTTGTTTATCACTTCTCTTCTTTTTTTAGTCACATTGTACAGTGTAATTTTAATTTCACACCCTATTTAAGAAAACATCGTCCAGGAAGTAGTCTGGGACTACTTTGTATTTATGAGCCCCCCCTTTCTGGTCCTTTTTTTCTTTTATGATGTACTTTTGTCAAGCATACTGAACCAAGATGGTGCCTAAAACATTTTCTGTAATGATTGCATCACCAACGTCAGCTGAGTTGTACATAGATACGTTATGGACTTTTAAACGGCTTTATTATTCTTCGCCTCTAGCGGTCGATAGGAGTCCACCACGAGTGTCCTGCCACAACGGTTGCATATTTATATATCAAAATCGAGCCAAGATTTGTGCTATGTTCATTACGGCTTGTTATGCAGTTTAACCTTTTTATATTTCGTTCTCGCTTTTGTGATCCGAACGTATAGTTTATGACCACTGTAATTAGTTACAGTCAATATCTTGACTAGAGACAGATCTTGTAGAAAAAAAAAAAAGAAGACGGAAGTCGGAGAGAAAACAATCAATTTGCCGTCTTAAATCAAGTTTTTCTTATGTTTACAAAGGCGTGTCTGTCTCTACTCCCACTTTTAAAACTATATCCAGATAGGGTCGCTGCCCCGTCCGTGTGGCCGGTTTTGAAAGTAGCAGTTTTCAGTAGTTCCAGCTTTTGTGTGCGCGTTCGATTTCACACAAATGTAGATGCTGTCCAGAGGGGGGCGTTCAGTACTGGGTGCCATAATGGCACCAACTCGTGTTCTGCCATCTTGCATAGTTGCATACTGTATAATGTACATATGAGTGTATATAATTTCCCGTTTCTCTTTCTCTCGTTTTGGGAGACTCTTTGTTGCCTTCATTTTTTTTTTTTGAGACGTGTGCATATGGTCATCTATTTTTGTTCATTTTCCCGCCCCTAGACCAAGTGCACTGTCATTGTGTTCTTTTAAATTTTATTTTCTTTTGTCTGTATGATATGTTTAATCCATTTTCGTTGGTTTTGTTTCTCTTTTTGCATGTTTGCATCATATAAAGATTTAATACAAAGGGTCAAATCACTAGCCCCCTTCAACCACTCACCATATGGATCAATACGTGTTTCTAAAAGTGAAAGATGGACAGAGTTACAGTAGGACGCGCGTCTGATGTGAACCGATGGAGTATATTGGGAAGGTGCGTTTGCGAGTGGACTAGCAACTGTGCCATTCTGTACACTGGTGAAACTCAAGCCGTGGTAATTTGACTGATACAGTGGTCTTCAGTCCTAAAAGCGGACCATTTTTCTCTGTGGCGGGAAGGATTCAGGGGGCTGGGTTTCCCCCAGCCTTCGTTTTGTTAAAAAAATCAGATTAAACAAAAATAAGTCATCTCTTTGAGACGATGGCTGACTGAAGTTAAAATCCAGTTTATATTTCCTGATTAATTTGTAATATCCTGTGGAACTCACTGTGCTATTTGTGTTTCCAATGTCTCCTTATCAACATATTCTAATGTCTCATTAATTTCAGCTTTTTTTTTATTTTCGCTAAAAAGCGCTTTTCGCAATGTCGAATTGAGACCGAGTCTTAATATGATGTGGGTGGGGTCCCCGCAGCCCCCTGCGGCACAGTCGTGTACATACAGAACGAACTACATTTCCCATGACTCCTGGAGTTTTTGCAGATAGAACTGCTGCCCTTATTTCTTCTGTGTTTTTCTGCTTCTATCTACAGCTGGGTTGCTGCTGCTGCTGCTCTGTGGCTGTTGTAATGAGAACACAACCTTCAACAGGAAAATAAGCCTAATATGTGAACCAGTTTCAATCAAAATAAACTGTCTGTGAATATGTTTCAAATAGAAAGCTTTCAAAGCTTTTTTTATTGATGCGTTTCACCTGTACATTCACTTGTTTAGCCATTTGCTTTAAAACGGTTTTTCATATTCACTCTTTATATTGTTATTTTGAGAAGTTGTAACAATGATACATTAGAGAAAAAAGGAAATTATCTTATTATAAACACAACAGGAGCACAAGAACAAATATACATATTTATATACAAATATGTATATATATATATATAGTCTTAAGTAGCCAAAAATACATTGTATGGGTCAAAATTATAAATGTTTCTTTTATGCCGGAAATTATTAGGATTTCAAGTAAAGATCATGTTACATGAAGATATTTTGTACATTTCCTATCATCAATGTATCAAAACTTATTTTTGATTAGTGTTATGCATTGCTAAGAACTTCATTTGAACAACTTTAAAGGTGATTTTCTCAATGTTTTGATGCTTTTACACCCTCAGATTCCAGACTTTCAAATAGTTGTATCTCGGCCAAATATTGTCTATCTTAAAGGGGTCATCGGATGCAAGGTTCACTTTTACATGTTGTTTGAACATTAATGTGTGTTGGCAGTGTATGTACAAATCTACCCTATAACAATTAAAAAGTCCATGCAATGGTTTTTATTTAATGTGTAAAAATAATATCCCCTTTTTCAAATCAAGCCATTCTCAGATACCTGTCAGTGTAGCGTCACACCGACAGAGGCCGCTTCCACGATAGTTGATTGACATGAGCGTCTTACCTCAGACTCGTCCTACATCAGCTGTAACAGTCTGACCTCTATTGTTTCGATGCCAGAGCAGGGATGTAAATTAGACAAGAATATCTCTGATTGAGCGATTGAGGTGTTGTGTTGCTGGATGTAGTAATGAACATAGTGGTCGTCATTTACTTCCGACATCTGAGCCGCTGAAGATGCAGTGGATTACGTTTGTTTGTGAAGGGAACGCGCCTCCCGATCTACATATATCCGTCTGTGTTCGCGCGAATCATTTGTGATCCAGCTTCACTTACAGCAGAAGTGAGTATAAGGGTTTTTTGATGAATCTCTGCAATCACCTTTCCTAATAACATGCTAGTTAGCAAGTTTAGCGGCTAAATGCGGCTAAAGTAAACAAGATCGTCATTCCACAGAGAGAAGAGAGGGGCGGGGCAAGCAGAGCTCATTTGCATTGAAAGGAACAATCCATCAGAATGGGAAGATTTTTGCAGAGCTCATTTTGACAAGGTAAAAAGGGTGTTGTTTTACACTACCATTAACCAAAATATATTATAGACTTTTCATTAAGACCCTAAAGAATAATATCAACTTGTGGAAAACGGGCATCCGATGACCTCTTTAACAAACCATACATCAGTGCAAAGCTTATCTATTCAGCTTTCAGATGATGTATAATCTTCATTTCAAAAAATTGACTGGTTTTGTGGTCCAGGGTCACAAATAACCTATACATTTTATTTAGAGCTTATTTATTTTCACATTAACTGCTCTGCAGTTCTGAAAATATATTTCCGCAATAACCCAGAATCTAGAACCAAGACTAAACCACATGCTGCTTTTCACCATATTCACATTGACACGTCCGCTGTTCCTTGTGGTTAGGACTTGCTGTTTACTTTACACCTGTCAACAAAGGTTTTTCATTAGTGTCTGGAATGAGGAAATCTTAATATTTAAAATTGGGCTTTTATTTGTTTTAGGTGCTGTGACTGCTTTCACATCTGCAGTCTCAAGGTTAATGTACATTAATCTTACAAAAAAAGGTCCAAAGTCTAAATTGTTTATTTGTGACCCCGAATCACAAAACCCATAAGGGTCAATTTTTGGAAAGTGATATTTGAAAGCTGAATAAATAAGCTTTCCATTGATGTATAGTTTGTTAGTATAGGTCAATATTTGACCGAGGTACAACTATTTGAAAATCTGGAATCTGAGGGTGCAACAAAATCTAAATATTGAGAAAAACGCCTTTAAAGTTGTTTAAATGAAGTTCTAAGCAACGCTTATTACTAATCAAAAATTAAGTTTTGATATATTAATGGTAGGAAATGTACAGAATATCTTAATGGAACACAATCTTTACTTAATATCCTAATGATTTTTGCCATAAAAGAAAAATCGATAATTTTGACCCATACAGTGCTATTGCTACAAATATACCCGTGCTACTTAAGACTGGTTTTGTGGTCCAGGGTCACATTTGGTAAGACCAACGTGCAAATATATTTAATTTTGGATTTCTATTCATAATCTGCAATATGTAATTGCCTATATTTAAACATTCTGCCCAGTCACACTGCAGTAATGCAGTGAATATATTCCAGGTGTTACATAACTGATAGTAAAAGTGGTTCAAGCAGTTTCTAAACTGTTTTCAAAGTCTTCAGAAGCCATATCATTGTTTTTTTGTGTGTTTTTGGTGCAGTAAACATCACTATTTACATATCATGAATGAAAAACAGAAAACAAGAGTAAAGATTATTTTTGATGGACTAACTGTATTTTACAGACACTGTTGTGAATGCGGAAAGACTGAGACTTTCCTCACCTCCAAATGCTGTACATGCACCAGAAGAGAAGAAAGCTCCAGGTTTTCACTAAACCTGTTCTTCAGAGGTACAGACCGAAACCCTGTAAAAAGAAAAAATGACTCGAAGAGAAATGCAACAGCTCAGAAAACTTTTTTAGATTTTAATACTGAGGCACTCTTTTTCATTTGGAGCAGTATTATGAAAATAAATGTAATAAAATGAATGCTCCAGTTCTGTGGTTTCTGAAGGAACTCAAAGCTAATGATTAATTAAATAATAAAAATACTACATTTAAATAATAAATAAAACACTGAATAAAAATATATTTTATTTTTTACCTTCATGTCTTGTACATATTAACTGACATTAATTAAATTTATAAATATACAGAAATTTCAGAGCATACATACATCGCATGCAGACAAAACTATATTATCTGTAGCCATCAACTAAGAATTTCAGTTAAATCATAGCCATGATTTACTTCATTATCACCCAAAAATGAAATTCTGTCATTAATTACTCACCCTCATGTCATTCCAAATATGTACCTTTGTTCATCTTTGAAGCACAAATTAAGATATTTTTGATGAAATCCAAGAGCTGTCTAAACCTGCATAGACAGCAACACAACTGATGTCCCATGGACTATTTTAACAATGTCTACCTTTCTGAGCCTTGAACGTGTCAGTTGAGTTGCTGTCTATGCGGGGTCAGAAAGCTCTTGGATTTCATCAAAAATATTTTAATTTGTGTTTTGAAGATGAACGAAACGACATGAGGTGAGTAATTAATGATAAAATTTTCATTTTTTGGTAAACTATCCCTTTAAGAGTTCCTTTCTACGACTTTATTGCTTCCCTAGTTTTAGTAAACCATGACAATGATGTAGTAATTAATTCTCTCATTTTGATTTAATGAAAATAAGGGAATGAATTAGTACAGTATGGCCACAATTTATTATAACAAGTGAATGAATTAGTAGTGTGGCCACAATTTACTAAAATGTGGAATTCTTGATTTGTGGCCAAGATATTTTAAGTTAAAAAATAGAAAGTTAAAACTAAAAGAAGACTCATATGTTTACATGGCATATTAACATATTTGCTACCTGATCTCATGACGAAAATGTACCTATGGGAACTTTTTCGCAAGACACGTACCACCTGAGTGGCACTAAAAGACTGTTCATTTTTTTACCCCTGGAACAGATGAATGTACATATGTGATGTTGGTTTTGTACGTGCCACTGCAGTTCTGGCTTGAAATGTCCATCGAGTGGTGCTATAAGTCTAATTCTCTGTGACGCTTTAAATAACGCACCATCTGCCCAATAGTATGAACAAAAGCGAATGTGATGATCGCAAGCATTCCGTTTTAGCTTGTTTTTACCAAGCAAGCTTCTTACATCTGGAAAGCGAAACACATATCGAACTGTGTACAAAAACAGTTGCAGTTGAAAACCCCTCCCCCCTTTCAGAATCATTAAAAAACTGTTAATTATTTTACCAAAATAAGAGGGATCATACAAAATGCATGTAATTGTTTATTTAGTACTGACCTGAATAAGATACTTCACATAAAAGATGTTTACATATAGTCCACAAGAGAAAATAATAGCTGAATTTATAAAAATGACCTGGTTCAAAAGTTTACATCCCCTTGATTCTTAATGATCCAAAGCGGTGTTTTTTTTGTTTAGTGACAGTTGTTCATAAGTCCCTTGTTTGTCCTGAATAGTTAAAACTATCTGCTGTTCTTCAGAGAAATCTTTCAGGTGCCACAGATAATTTGGTGTACCCTTTCCAACAATGACTGTATGATTTTGAGATCCATCTTTTCACACTGAGGACAACTGAGAGAATCATATGCAACTATTACAGAAGGTTAAAACCATGCATTAAGAGCTGGGGGGTGAAAACTTTTGAACAGGATAGAGATGTGTACATTTTTCTTATTTTTGCCTAAATACCATAGTTTTTTGTTCCCACAGGTATGTTTTCATCATGAGATCAGGTTGCATATTTTAGGGATCAGATATGTTGGATGGATTTACCTGAGCGAATACCTCTAATAGGAAAAGTGGCCTGTGCAAGAAATTTAGCATCCGAGAACGTGTCCTGCTCAAAAACCACAAAGCGCAGGAAGGCAAGGTCTGGCTCGTATACTTTAAAACATTTGGGTGGATTCATTGGGCCCAGCCACACTGGATTCAGTCCATTGTCCTCTGTAAAGAAAGCAACATTTAGCAATACTGTAATCTAAATTGTAATTCCTATCTCCGTAAATCTCTTCCCATATCCTTACTGAAGAAAGTAGTCTTGAAAATGCAGTCGTCTGCTTGACTTCCTGTGTACGGCCACAGCTCAACCAGCACAAAAGGACTGACGATGTGGTCAGGATTGGGCAGATGCCTGGCTGCTAACACCTGCAGGAAAACCAACAAAATTACTAACAGTTTTGAAAAAATCATACTGCACACATACAGCTAGCTCAACCAAAAATGCATATAACACCCTTAAAAATGTACATCTTTTCCACATAATGAAGCAAATGAGGAATGTCAAGCAACAAAATTACCATATATTTTAGTCCACAAATTCACAAGTCATACAGATTTAGAATGACAACAAGGTGAGTAAATTATTCCTATTGCTTTAACATTCTAGATGTTCTAGACTGAATCAAACAGGAGTTATTTACTCTTATTATGATGATTTTTTTAGCAGGTTTCTTCTTGGTTGGATCTCGCATCCACTCTGGTTTAAGCACGTAACCCGTTCCTCCATTCAGACTGAAGAGAGCACTGTTCAGCTGCATGAATTTATCTGAAGATAGAAGCCGCTGAGGTTAAGATTTATTAGACAGATTTACTGGAGAGCAGTACTGAAGTTTAACAATCATGCAGTAGGGACGCTGCAGCAGACATTAGTGTAAACTCTTCTAGTGTAAAAGGTCAAGTACAGTCATGGTGGAGCAATAGTTTTAAGAGAGGCTTGCTGAGAAAATTAGTCAAAGTCAAGATGTTTATAGCTAACTTATGTAAATAATGAATAATAATAATAATAGCACATGTGGCTTAATGGCAAAAAGATTTGAAGATAACTCTTGAGGTTTTTTATACTTGTATATGTGCTTTTCTGGTTGTATAGTTATTTGGTCATTAAAGGAATAGTTCATCCAAAAATAAAATTAGCTGAAAATGTACACCCTCAAACTATCCATTGCTAAATTTCTACGAATCTGTTTAGATGTGGAAGCAAACACAAATTTATCTTGGATGACATTTTAAGCAGATTTTTATTTTTGGGTGAGCTATTCCTATAAAAGCGCAAATGATTAATAGCAATCTTATCATCGACGCATACTTAACGTGATTGCTAAACGCACTCGGTTAAACTTGATTCCTTCCAAACCATAGGTTCAGAATGAATATTTTACCATAGCCCTCTATCGCCTCCATGAGTACTGAGGTTTTACTACCACAACAATGCATCAATTAACACTACCGTTTGGGCATGGTAAGATTTTATTATAAAATTATTATTCATTACACAATTATTCAGCAAATACACAGTTCATCAAAAGTGACAATAAAGACATTCATACTGTTACAAAATATTTCTTTTTCAAATAAATGCTGTTCTTAGAACTTGCTATTCATCAAATAATCCTTTTAAAGTGTTTCCACAAACATAATAGTCACAATGTTTTTAACATTGATAATAATACGAAATGTTTCTTTTAGGATTTCTGAAGGATCATGTGACACTGAAGACTGCTGATAATTCCGCTTTGCCATCACAGGTATACATTTTATATATATATATATATATATGTCTATATGTTTTAAAGCAATATTAAATGTGTTCTGAGTTTATCACACCACAAAAAAGTGTTATTAACTACCCAGCCAAATGTAAATGATAAACAAAAGCCAATCGAAACGCGTCAATCATATTGGCGGGACTGAATGTAAACAATGCTACTGAACCAAACGGAACTCACAAGTTTTCCTGGTTACTGCTGCTAAAAATGGTCAGTTATTTTCATGTTTTGGGCTGTACTAATCAGTCGGACCGGGATAGAACATTTGGAGTACTATAGACTATAGCTTTGATGGAGAAGTGTGCAAAAAGTGTCTGAGGTACAGGGTGTTTGTGGTTGGCCAAACTGAACCAGGATTTCCAGGGCAATAATCTTGACAACATTCATGTTTGTTCTTATTCCCGGTCAGGTAGGTGAAATATTAGGCTAATATCTTAATTAATACTGCTCGTACGTGTCTATACCACCTATTAACTTTAGTTTGTCAAAATATCACGCCCTTTCCTGCTTACTAAGTCCTTCTCTATATATTGTTTAGCAGCTTCCACGCGTTTTTTCGTAGTTTAGACAGCATAAATGAGCAGAACAACGTATTCAGTAGTACATGTACCGTGCAATCCACGCTGTTGTTTACATCCGCGGATTGCTGATTCGGCCGATTAAATGACTAAATCATGACGCAAGTGCAAATTATCTATTCATCAAATAATCTTTAAAAAGTGTTTCCACAAACATATGAATCATCAAAACTGTTTGTAACATTGATGATAATCATAAATGTTTCTTAAGCACCAAATAAGCATCTTAGCATGATTTCTGAAAAATGGCTGTTGAAAATTCCACTTTACAATCACAGGAATGAATTATATTTTAAACGTTATTAAAATTGAAAACATTTATTTTAAATTATAATAATATTTGACAATATTAGTTTTTTTCTGTGTTTTTTGATAAAATAAATGCAGTTTTGGTGAGCTTAAAGTCTGTGTTCTGAGTCTGTCGCTCCACAGAAAAATATTATTATAAAATATTAATCACCCATCCAAATCTGAATTTAAAAAAACAAAACAAACAAACAAACAAACAAAAAAACCGCCAAGTACATAAAATAAGTCAAAATCTTGAAAATGCTGTGGGTGTGTCCACTGTCGGCGCCGAAACCACGCCCAGTCGCGGGAAAGCTGCCTCCTCTCTCAACTGTAAAATACGGTTACAACCTGAATGGATGACTGAGCTGTTTTGCAAATTATCGCAAACAGGTAATATGAATTAAAGTGACAAATGCATAGCTAGCTATTAAACCGTAGGATATGGTAACTAACGGTAATGACAGAACTCGCGAATGAGTAGGCGAACCACTAATGCTAATGCTCAGAGGCTCCAGTGCATCATCGAGACATGATTTCAGGCCCGCCAAAAACAAAAATGGTGAAAAACTGTTTAACTGTCTAACTCCACAACTCGGTACTACATAGTTCACAGTCTTTGTAGCTTGTTTTAAGCTATACATTTCTAACATTTGTTTGAATTCCTCAGTTTCTTCTTATGCTGCTTCTTCTCCAAAATGAATCACATTTTTTAGGGCCTAAACATGCTTGAAAACACTTGAAACTTTGCACACATGCCAAAAGTGGTTTCAGAAGTGAGTGTGACAAAATGGCTTGATAGCGCAACCTATAAAAAGCTTTCACATACATGTATGAAATTCGGTAGACACATGTGACATAGAAATACAAAGCCCGAAATACCAACAGGAAGTCTGTTATTTAGAATTTTCTCTAAACGTTTTGTGTCGTTTTTGCATTGTATTTAAACGAACTAACTCCTAGAGATTTAAACAGATCAACACTAAATTTGGTCTGTGTCCAAAGCCATTTGTGACCTTAAATTGCGAAGATATTGAGTTTTCGTTAAAGGGCGTGTCCATGGCGGCCTGACAAACCTTAATGTTTTGCCATGAAACAGGAAGTTGTTATAACTCATGCATACAACGTCTGATCTGCCACAAACTTCACGTTTGATAAGAGTCCTGTCCTGAACACATGCCCATATTCAGTTGTAGTGTGCTTAAATTGCTTTTACAGACTTTAAGTGACTTCTTTCAAAACATGTAAAGTAACACTTTTTCATTTCTCTTCTTTCACTTACCAGCAGTTTGGAAGTTGAGAGCCACCATTTGGCAGCCTAGTTTCCATGAAGGACAAGGGTCAAAGTTAGAAGAATCAACTCGGCCGCTGCAGGGATACACACGGGTCAGTGCTTTGCGGTTATACTTCACAATGCTGTCTGGCTTCTCCGTGGCAGTTTCATTCTCCTCTTTTGGAATCATGTTATCCGGAATGGAACGGACCTCTTTGTAGTTGTAATTTTCTGAGAGGTCAAAAAAAGTGCAGAATGGAATGATAAATGAAATTTCGCAAGTTCACTTACCTCAAAACATTTCTGGAATGTTTTAAACGTGGCCTTGAAATTGCTTCGCTTAATGTTGATGTGTATGATAAAGTACAGCTGCTTTTTATTTTAGTTAGTTCCACATTTCTTTTTGCTTTGCTTGTGTAATTTTTTGTAAATTACATACCAAAAGTCTTTTTCTTGATAGATTGGCAGTATACCACCATGTCTGACATCTCAACAGCTATTTTGGTTCTGGACTCTATTTCAGATATTCTCTATTTTGAGAAGTAAGGGAGATACTGTCAGTGCATGGACATTCATTGAACTTATAGAAATAAATACAGAAAGACACACTATTGATAATCAAGCACAGATATTGAATGTGAATGTGAAGTGTGGCATGAAAGACAAAGCAAACGAACCGCTTTCTCCAAACTCTGCTCGCTTTGGATGATTTTCACAAGCATCTGGTACCATTCATCCACCTGCTCCATGATCTCACACGTAAACTCAGTTAGCCCCAAATTCTCCCTATTCAAAAGGGTCACCACAAGGGGTCTGCCATGTTTGGCTTTGCATGCTGAGGAGAACCCATTAAAATTAACAAGAAAGACTGTATTAAAGTCATATTTTGCAAACCAAGGGCCTGCTGAATATTGCTGGCACAAAACAATCTTACCAACAGTACACTTTGAGATGTCCACCACACCTTTACACTGGTCACCTAAAGGATTGTCTTTAGCAACCTGAAAGAATCACAGAGCTCAAATCAGTTGTTTATTTATTTTTAAATCAATTAATATTTATATTTGTTTAAAACTAATTATTTTTAATTGATGCATGATGTTGGATACCTTATATATAAAAACATAATATTATATATAAAATGAGATAAATGTTTATAGTATTTTTAAATTTAATAATAAGTAATTAATTACTGCATATATTTACTGTATTTGTTGTTTAATTTGAGTTGTTTTGTATTATTGAATTTTTATTATTTTTTTTTTTGTAGAAGTTATTCCAAACTTACACTCTAAAAAATTCTGGTTTAACACAACCCAGCGACTGGGTTGTTTTGACCCAGCAGTTAGGTTAAATGTTTAACATTCTGGGTAGTTTTATGTAACTCAACTCAAATATTTTTTTTTTTAAAGATTTATTTTTTATTTTGCATTTTTTGCCTTTATTAGGACAGGACAGATCAGATGTGACAGGAAGCGAAGTGGGAGAGAGAGATGGGGGTGGGGTCCTCGAGCCGGGATTTGAACACGGGATGCCCGGAGCGCAGCGGCGCTGTTTGTCGGCGCACTGCCCACAAGGCTATCGGCGCTGACAATAACTCAACTATTTTTAAAAAATGACTATATCACTGGCTTAAAATGAACCCAAAGTAGATTGTACATTAAAAATCAGACACATAATTACTAGAGGCATCAGCAATGATCAAAAGGTGAACATTTATTAATAAACAGTTTAAAAAATGTTTATTTCCAACATATTTTGGGTTCATTTTAAGCAAGATATATAGTTATTTTTAGGTAACAGGTCAGTTAAATAAAACTACCCATCAAGTTCGGTTAAACATTTAATCCAACTGCTGGGTCAAAACAACTCAGTTGCTAGGTTTGTCCATATTTCATCCAGTGCTGGGTCATTTTTAACCCAGCATTTTTTAGTGTATACACTAAGTTTCCCAATACTTTTAGGGCCATTGTATGAGTAAAATAAATATTTGACCCATCATACTTACCTCACTGTACTGATCACATGTTGAGAGATCCATCTGCAGAAACAAAATAATACAAAACTGCAGTTTGTAGATGGCTACAATTGTTGAATCTCTTTTGGGCTCTGTGCTAATTTGTTTCTCTCATTTATCCTCTCTTCTCTCACCATACAGAAGCGTTCCACTAACTGTGGCGTTACAGGGTAGCGTAGTTTTGTCTTGCCGAAGAAAAGCTGATTACGGAAACAGCTAACCAGGTCCTCAAGGCTACCAAACTCGTAGGCGTCTGCCAACACATACTTGCTGTTGTATTGGTGAATATGATAATGTTCGACATCCCCATCAACTCTGAGTAACAAATTAAACAAATGAAAATCCATACTGAGAGGAAAGGAAGCATCTTTGAGGACTGAAATGAAATGTAAAAAACTGAGGAACCTGATGGAAAGAGTAAAGGTGTCAGGTTCTTCTCTTTGTCTGATAAGGAAAGCTCCATCTCGAGGGATCCTCAGAAGATAGTCTTCTGCTTCAGCTTCTCTCAGGCTACTGTAAAACCACCTAAATATGACAACACAAGTTTGTGCCCAGATATACCAGTTTCAGTGACAAAAAATGATCTGTCATTGGAATTTGCATGTAAAAAGATGTTTTAAAAGATTAGTTTACTTCCAGAATTAAAATTCCTAATAATTTAATCACCTCCATGTCATCCAAGATGTTCATGTCTTTCTTTCTTCAGTCGAAAAGAATGTTTGAGGAAAACATTCCAGGATTTTTCTCCATGTAGTGGATTTTAATGGTGCCCATTGGGTTGAAGGTCCAAATTGCAGTTCAGTGCAGCTTCATGATCCCAGCTGAGGAATAAGGGTCTTAACTAAATTATCATCAATTACCTAAATTAACATTTCTATACATTTTAACCACAAATGTTCGTCTTGCACTAGCTTTGCATTGAAACCCACTATATGGAGAAAAATCCTGGAATGTTTTCCTCGTGGGAGTGAGTAAATGATCAGGAAATTTTTAATTCTGGAAGTGAACTAATCCTTTAATTTAAAATTCATCTTTTCTTCTTACCCCATTTGTTGGTGAGGCACAAAATTGAGCCGAGGCAGGAAACCACTGAGGCGCAGATTTAACCGATCATATTCGATCAGATGTTGTCTGTAATACTCGATCAAGGCACACATACTAGGAAAGCGCTGCTTGTTTGTCAAGTGGAAAGACCGGCGACCATTTTCTGAAGAACAGAAAATTCTGTAGTTCTGAATTCTCCCGCTCGTCCTACAGAGAGCACACAGAATATTATTAGGGCTGGCCCCTAATAGTCAACTAACCGTTAGTCGACAAGAAAAGGCTTGGTCGACCAAACTTTTATTAGTCGCTTAGTCGCAGAAAAAAAAAAATCCACAGAAAGTGGCGAAGTCACACAGTCTGTGGAGGACAGATCGTTAATGTTACATCGGGCAGGACATCCAGATGCTCATGTATCATTCAGTCGACTTCAAATATGGCTATATCTGAATGATATATGTAGTAGCTACTTTACATGGCCGCTCAATCTAATGTTAACCTAGAAAAATGTGCACTATTCAAGTGTCTGTGTGGGTTGCGGAAGCTGAATAGTTGCACGCTTACTGCATGACAGATGGAGGCGCCAGTGCGATCACTTGCTCTTAAAATACTCCATCATTTAAGGTCATACAGATAAAAGTAATACACCTTTTGAATCTGTAAAACCTATTTATTTGTGTGCGCTCACAATAACTACGATTTTTGTGCTTTTGTAAAATAATGAAAGCAAACAAGATGCGCTTTCTCCCGTTTTGGTCTCTGAACTTGAACGTGTATACTTGTGAAATGTCTACTTTTAAATAAACCAATTCAAATGGAAAACAGATATTCTTCGATTATATAATCTGTATGAAACATGCATACAGGCGCATCACTACCGCGGAAATCGCCGACTTCATCTATTTAGCCAAAAACAAAGAAAGAGCTAGTAAATTATTGAAACATTAATGCAGTCTCCTTGCTGTTTTTCCCAGACACATTCATAATTATTATATGTGCTGGTGCTCCGTGGCAAACGTTTTGGCATGCGCTTGTGCGCCTATTAGGCTATGTAGGCTTTGGTTTATTAATAAACGAAAATGAATGCCTACTACTTGACCAGAAAAATCTTAAGTCGAGGGCAGCCCTAAATATTATTATTAATTAATAAATGATTATTTCTACCTCATTATTTGTCTCTGTGAATATAAGATGTAAGCCTGGTACCTGGTTCATTGCAATGTAAAATAAATAAAAAGTTGGCAATCTACAGACTAAAACACGAAAGATAAGAAAATTCACAAACCACAATATTAGCAGTGTGAGGAAAATTTTAACAAGTTATTTACCACATATACCTACATAAATGTGTGTGAAAATTAATTTAGGTTTTTTAATTGAGCAGATTAAGTACCACAAGGAGATACTGTAGATTCTGATGAGCTTTTCACTTTCCCGCACCAGGAAGGTTCCATCTTTTCCATTCTTCCCTTTGCAGAAATCATGCAAGAGTTTTTCAGCGGTTATTCTGCCTCCCTCCAGCCGTCCATGAAACCAGGGCTCTGACAGGTGCAGCTCTGAGCCGTCCTGAATCTTTCAGAAAGACAAGTTCATGAGCAAATGTGAAAGTGCATAAAAAACTTACCAAAGTGGCTCATCTTCACAAGACATGAGAACTGACTGGTTTAACAAAGAAAATGAGTCACTTACCTCAGGACTGTCTTCCTCCCACTTCTCTTCAGAATAGTACAGCTTATTTTCTGAGAGCACACAGTCATGCCTGTAAAACCTCTACATTAAAAAATATCAATTATTATCTGACTATGAATAAGTAACAGCAAAAAAGCAGATCACTTTTAAATAATTTTTTAAAAGTACCTTATCTATTGAATCCCACATGCAAAGCTCTCCTTCCTTCTCCACTACACGGTTTTCTTTAGCTTTTCTTATCTGCTTTGAAATATGAAAAACGATTAATTGACCTCCTAAAATTTCAGTCTGATCCTTTAAATTTGACACACTGTTGAAATATGGAAAATAAAAATAAAGCACAGTGAGACAGACGTGTAAAATGAGCACCTTCTCTCTATAAGTGTTTCCAATTTTCTTGAAGCTGTCTAATGTTCTTTTTACAGCCATGTTTCCCTTTTCTTTCACCAGCTGTTCAGAGCAAATAGAATGTTATATATGATACATCAAAAAACAAATGCAAACAAACTCATGTGCATTTATTTTGTTAAAGGATTAGTTCACTTCCAGAACAAAAATGTACAGATAATATACTCACCCCCTTGTCATCCAAGATGTTCATGTCTTTCTTTCTTCAGTTGTAAAGAAATTACGAACATTTCAGGATTTCTCTCCATGTAATGGACTTCCATGGTGCCCCCAAATTTGAACTTCCAAAATTTAAACTACATTTTGGAAGTTCAAATTCGGGGCCACCATAGAAGTTCATTACATGGAGAGAAATCCTGAAATGTTTTCCTCAAAAAACATAATTTCTTTACGACAAGGAGGCGAGTACATTATCTATAATTTTCTGTTCTGGAAGTGAACTAATCCTTTAAGACATAAAAATGAGGTCAGATGTTACAGGAATGAAAATTTACTCACACCATCCACGGTGTCGAAACAGATTTAGACAAATTTAGCGTTACATCACTTGCTCACCAATAGATCCTTTGTAGTGAATGGCTGCCGTCAGAATGAGAGTTCAAACAGCTGATAAAAACATCCACATGATTTATATAAACATATTCATAAGTAAGACATTTTCAACTGCAAACAGTTCAATCTGTCTAAAATACCTCGGATGATAACTGATGGACTGGAGTCGATTACTTGATTATTGTGATGTTTTTATCAGGTGTTTGGACTCTGTGTTTTTGGATTCTGACGGCACTCATTCACTGCAGAGGATCCATTGGTGATCAAGTGATGTAATGTATTTCTCTAAATCTGTTCTGATAAAGAAACAAACTTTACATCTTGGATGGCATCAGGATGAGTATATTTTTAGCAACTTTTCATTTTTGGTTGAACTATTCCTTTAGGAAAGAACCATCTTTGTCATTCATACCCACATACATATGACAGTGTGCTTCAGTGTTTACACTAAAATAGGGCGACCAGTGTTACTTAATAAAATTTGCTACTTAATTTTCATATATATTAAATTTGAAAAACAAATTAGAAATGCATGGCAAAGCTAAAGTTCCCCCAGTGTAATTGATTTAATGAACATATGATATTAGAAATAAGTGTAGAGTTAGGGTGATTGGTTATGTGAGAGCAGCTGTTTTAATTTTAAATTCTGTTTGTGGAAGATGTATTTTGTGGATACCTTAACTGTGTAATCGCTCACTTTTATTTTCTGGTGCTGTTGAAGAGAATAAATAGGGAATCATACATTGTGACAAAACACTAACATTTTCAGTCATTACATTAGAGACTGAAAGATTTAGTTCAACTATGTGGGCTGAAAAATTAGATTTTTTTTTCCCCACCTTGATGATGATCTTGCCCTTCAGCTGGTTTGGTGAGGGTAGATCATCTGCTTCCGGTTCTAGCGGCTCGGTCAAGAGTTTGTCCTGGAAAACATCTCGTAAGATCCGAGCCATCATTTTCTGCTGCTTGATGTCACAGTGTTCTTCTATAGACAGCACCACAGGATACCTGCCACAAGAGATGCAAATAAGATTGCTGAATGTTACATTTGCATTGCATGATGATAATTGAATGTGCGTTTTGTGGATGACTAACTCAGATGTTACAAAAGCATGTTCATTGATGGCCTTCACCACATCCTTAAACTTTATCTTCGAGGTCATGGTCCGTCCATGGAATATGACAGGTTCTTCTGGACCATTCCAGCAGTCCACTGCATTATGCAAAAAAAAAAGAATACATAATAACATAGGGCCTGATATTAAAAAAAAAATAATTGAATTGTAACTATACAATATGAAAGCAATACTGGCACTGACATTCAATACAGCGACAGCCCAGCCTCAGGCAGCGCACGTAAGCTTCTGTTGAAGACTCACTGCTCAGCTGATCTCCAGTCAAATATCTGTGGGAAAAAAAACACATGAAGTAACACAGGAAGTTGAATGTGTGTCAAGAGCATGCAGAATGGCAGCACTAACGTGTTGTGAGAAGAGTTGATCCAGTAGTGAGACAGAGGATTGTTCATGTCTGGTGGGCAGATCTCTGAGAACTTCTCATCCCAAATTGAGTTCTCTTTGGAGAAGAGAAAACCGAAGAACTAGAAAGACAGAAACAAGTGTTTTAAAGATTTCAGGTGTTGACATCCACTAAACAGATCTCTTTAAGTTGTACCTCTCCAACAGTAAGCGCTGGATTGTTGGTCTTCCTCACGGTGTCATTGATGAAAATGTTCATCAGGTCCTGAACCTGGTTAATATTTTTGGCCCAGTCCTCCTACAGACAGAAAACCAATGTAAAGTTCATTTTCAAATTAAAAATTTATTTTCAACACTGATGATAAGAAATGTTTCTTCAGCAGCAATATTATATATATCATAATATACAAGGTCTTACCTTCTGTATATATATAAGTACGTTTTGAAAATCACAGATTGGAACTACAGATTCAGGACTATCAGTATTACTGCGGAGAAATACATACGCAAATAAATATAGTTTTCATAGTACACTTATTTATTATTTTTTTAAAAATTGGATCCTGAACCAAAAATAAATAAATAAATAATTTTACCTTATTATGAAAGGTGCAGGCCCCTTTTCAAACTCTTCTAGCAACTAATAATAAGTAATACATAAATTACTTCATTTAAAAATAAATTAACATTTTTATCATGTTTAAACAAGTAAAACTTTAACATAATATAGGATATATATAATATAATATATATTTAAACATATAAGGAAAATTACATCACATATTATTTAGCAAGGCCGTACCCACCTAAAATAATGATTAAAAAAGCATTTTTGGCAAATCTAGGTAATTTACCATAGAAATATGATGTTACTGTTATAGCACCAGGTGTGGTCTGATCCCCTTAAAACTTTGCATGATTGTTTAGAATCACCTGTCACCTTTGATCAGCAGGTTTTGTGAAGAGTTCAGTTTTCTTTTAGGCTTTATAGGATTTTGGGTACATTTGGACAGGCCCCTTTTCTAATAGCTTCCCAAAATGTAAATTTCAACATTTTTTTGATAATTATTGATCTAGAGACTTCAGAGAATTGTACTGCAGTGTTTTTTTCCAGATAAACTAGGACTAGTTCGTAAAAGTAGATTTTTTACATGTCCTCAGTCATTTAACAAACGATTTCATTGACAGCAGTGGTTCTAGAGGCAAAGTTGTCCGAAATGAGGTGTACAATTGTTTACGCTCTTAAAAATGGCAGATTTCTTTCAAATTTCTCTCAGATTTTTAGGGTCATGAGTCAAACAGGCCCACTGAGTTTCGTTCCCATCTGTCTCCATTAACCTTGTCTAACAGGTGCTCAAACTTCGTTGGCTAATGGCAGCCATGTTTTTTGAGATACGCAAATGTCCTTGTAGACACTTGTGGCACTTCGGACCATGACCATGCGCACAGATTTTTATGTTGATAGAACAAATGGTTGCGCATATATTTTTCATGTTTTTTTATGGTTGTGCATTTTACTAAAAGTCACCCTGGTCCTTTCAAACGTTTTGGTGCCCCTTTGCAACAGTGAGTTGAAAGTTCAACTTTTTGGACAATTGTTGATATTCACTCACTAGAGAATCTTTCTGCACTGGTTTGGTTCTGATCGGGCGAAAAACCTATGACTAGTTCGCAAAAGTAGGTTTTTCAAAAAATCCTCACGATCATGATCGAATCTGATGCGTTTTGTCCGGCATGAACCAAGGATTCCAATGACATGAGACACCTGAGCCTACGACTGACGGTTTAGGACAGTGGTGCCCAACCCTGTTCCTGGAGATCTACCTTCTGCAGAGTTTAGCTCCAACCCTGATCAAACACACCTGTCTGTAATTATCAAGTGCTCCTTCAGATCCTAATTAGTTGGTTCAGGTATGTTTGATCAGATTTGGAGCTGAACTCTGCAGGAAGGTAGATCTCCAGGAACAGGGTTGAGCACCCCTGGTTTAGGAGTTATGAGCGATGTCATACGTTTGTTCGCTGTAATGCCCCCGTTTGGCTGATTGGGGCAAGCCTTGGTCAGGTTGTCGGTGGTGTGAGTACTACCATCCCTTCATGTTTCAAGTCTCTACGATTTTGTCTGCACGATCAGTTTTACTAGGAGATCGCTGATCCGTGACCATTCTAACAATTACAATAAGGTTTTAGTGCTACATGCTTGAACCCCTAATAATGGAACTGATACTCAAAAAATAATTAAATAAAATGAAACATTAAAAAAAATTAAAATAAACTGCACACTCACCATCTTCTGGTTTTCAAATATTAAATAACTGTAGAATTTGTGAAACTGCTGAAAATCCAGAGAATAATCTTTTGCTTCCATCTCCTAAAAAATGCACTTGTGTTAAAAAACACATAGTGTAAAATGCTAATTCTGACTTGCTTTAGATAGAAGCAATTATTTATACCACAAATCTGTCCTCCAGAAAACGTCCACCTGGTACAGAGATGTTCATCTGTGGCAAAAGAGACTTGAGCTCTTTCAAGGTGATGCTGTGAGAGACAGAAAAGGAGCAATAATGACTTGAGACGAAAACTAAAGTGAGACTGATTGAGAAGAAGGTAAAAGAGAAAGAAGAGAACCTGTTTTTCTTTGTTTGATCAACCGAGTACATCTGCTTCCTCAGCCAACTACAGTACAGGAAAACCAGAGAATGAAACAAACAGATGATTTGTGTCACAACATACGCTGTGTGTGTGTGTGTGTGTGTGTGTGTGTAGAGTACCTCTCTATAATCTGTGGTGTCTGAGCATCTAGTATCTCCTGTCTGAGCAACTCCAGTCCTATCAGCCATTTTTCTGCATCCTCCACTGAATCAGCTGTGGAACAGCAAATGCTACTATTTGCTCAAAAGGTCAAAAACACTATCATACTGACATTTAACCTCCACTGGGATCATTCTGGTAAGTGTGCTATTGCTAGCATAGCTGTTTACCAGCATATGTGGTGTTTTAGATGCTGGTGATGATACTGTACCGCTGTCTTTCTTAGCTAGCTTAACCAGATTTCTTTGGTAAACCAAAAAGACCAGCTTTATTAGCGAAGTTCTACTATTGAAAACGTCTCGGTTACGTATGGTAACCCTCGTTCCCTGATGGAGGGAACGGAGACGTTGTGTCGAGTAGTGTACGACACTAGGGGTCGCTCTTGAGAGCCCAAACACCTCTGACAGTTTTGAGAAAGGCCAATGAAAATTGGGTGTGCAGATTTGCACAGCTGGCCACGCCCCGGACATCCGGGTATAATAGGGCAGCGTGTGCATCTGCTCACTCGTTCTGATTCTGAGGAGCCGAGCGTCTCAGCTCACTCAGAGGCGGACCAGAGATGTGGCATGGGAGACACAACGTCTCCGTTCCCTCCATCAGGGAACGAGGGTTACCATACGTAACCGAGACGTTCCCTATCTGTCGTACACTCCGAGTTGTGTCGAGTAGTGTACGACACTAGGGGTCCCCGTAAAAACACGCCACATGTCTGACCGCGTCACGAGAGACAAGTGCAGAAGTAACAGGGCAACGTGTTAACGTAAGTGCAGCTCACCTCCTCTGTGACCATCCAACGTCCAAGGACTGACCTGTACAGCGGGGTCCTGCAGCCGGGCCTCCCTCAAGGGCGGCTGAGTGTCTTGAGATCGTTGGGAAAAATGCCTGCTCCCGAAGGAAAGACATTACGGAGTTCACGACCTGCCCGACAGGGGGGGTTAGAGTGACATAGTTAGACATGGGACCTGAGGTGGGTCTCACACCCGGGAAGACAGCCAGACTCAGATCCTAGAGAACCTGTTCTCAGGGGAAAACACCGCACCACAAGAGTTATAGGTGGAAATACACATATGGGGCCACATAAGGAGCCACTACATATGGGGCACAATCCAATCAAAATAAGGGTATTCATACCTTGTGAAGGGATTCCATAGCGAGTTTCTCCGCTAAACTCTGCCATGTGCAGAAGTGCCAAAGATGGAGATGGTGTCCAGGGTTCGCATCAGGAAACCTACTGAAACTCAGAAGCGTAATCACCATTAGGGGAAGCGCTTTATGCAAGCTCTACACCAACCAGTGTGCTGAGTCAAGAGTTAGCAATCAAGACTCTAGCTGACACTGGTTCCGTGCGCAAATTATAAAATCTGGCAATGTGTTAGGTGTAGCCCAACCCGCAGCTCTACAGATGTCTGTTAATGAGGCCCCATTCGCCAGGGCTGCTGAGGCAGCGATGCCCCTGGTTGAGTGGGCTCTTACCTCCAGAGGGCAGGGTAGGCCTCTGGCCAGGTAGGCCATACGGATCGCGTTTACCAGCCAATGGGAGATCCTCTGTTTGGAGACAGCTTTCCCCTTCTGCTGTCCTCCATAACAAACAAAGAGCTGCTCCGAACGTCTGAAGGGCTGCGTTCGTTCCATGTAGATGCGCAGGGCACGGACTGGGCATAACAAGGTCAGGTTGGGGTCATCTTCCTGGGAAGAGAGAGCTTGCAAGGTCACTACCTGATCTCTGAAAGGAGTGGTGGGGACCTTGGGCACATATCCAGGCCGGGGTCTCAAGACAACGTGAGAATCCGCTGGTCCGAATTCCAGGCACGAACTGTTCACGGAGAGGGCTTGGAGGTCTCCCACTCTTTTGATGGAAGTGAGCGCAGTCAAAAGAGCCGTCTTGAAGGAGAGAGCATCGAGTTCGACTGACTGAAGGGGCTCGAATGGATCTTGTTGTAGACCTTGGAGAACCACAGCAAGATCCCAAGAGGGGATGAGATGCGACCGAGGAGGGTTCAGCCTCCGGGCTCCTCTAAGAAACCTGATTATCAAATCGTGTTTCCCCACCGATCTGCCCCCCACCAAGTCATGATTAGCTGATATAGCTGCGACATGAACCTTGAGTGTTGAGGCAGACAGGTGCCTGTCCAGGCCTTCTTGAAGGAAGGATAACACTGATTTGATGCCACAACTCCGTGGGTCCTTCCCGTGGGAAGAACACCAGTTCACAAAGATGCGCCATCTTAGGTCATACAGCCGTCTGGTAGAGGGGGCTCTTGCCTGTAGAAGTGTGTTTACCACTGAAGGTGAAAGGTCTCTGAAGTCCTCCTGGTCGCGTCCAGGGACCATAGGTGGAGGTTCCAAAGATCAGGGCGCGGGTGCCAAATTGTGCCCTTCCCCTGAGAAAGGAGGTCCTTCCTCAGAGGAATGCGCCAGGGAGGGGCTGATGCCAGGAGCACCAGGTCCGAGAACCAGGTTCTGTTGGGCCAGAAGGGGGCCACCAAGAGAATCTGTTCCTTGTCCTCCCTGACTTTGCACAAGGTTTGTGCGATGAGGCTCACTGGGGGAAACGCATACTTGAGCCGGCCCCTCGGCCAACTGTGTGCCAGTGCGTCTATACCGAGGGGGGCCTCGGTTAGACCGTACCACAGCTGGCAGTGGGTGGATTCCGGTGAGGCAAAGAGATCTACCTGTGCCTGGCCGAATCGATCCCAAATCAGTTGGACCGACTGGGGTTGGAGTCTCCACTTGCCTCCGAGCGAAACCTGTCGTGACAGGGAATCGGCCATACGATTGGCTTCGCCCGGAATGTGAGTGGCTCGTAGAGACTTGAGTCTGTGTTGACTCCAGAGCAGCAGGTGGCGGGCTAGTTGTGACATGCGAAAGGAGCGTACACCGCCCTGGTGGTTGATGTAGGCCACAGCCGCAGTGTTGTCGGACCTGACCAACACGTGCTTGCCCTGAATCATAGGTCGGAACCTCCTCAGGGCCAGGAGCACTGCCAACAACTCCAGACAATTTATGTGCCAAAACAGTCGGGGGCCTGTCCAGACCCCGGAAGCTGCCTGCCCGTTGCAGGTGGCACCCCAGCCTGTCTTGGAAGCATCTGTGGTGACAACGATGCGTCTGGACACCTGTTCCAGGGGAATTCCTGACCGTAGGAACATAATGTCTGTCCAAGGGCTGAGTGTCTGGCGACACGATGGTGTGATGTTCACTCGAAATGTGCCTCGATGCCACGCCCACCTGGGGACTCGAGTATGAAGCCAGTGCTGCAGCGGTCTCATGTGCATCAAACCCAACGGCGTGACCGCGGCTGAGGATGCCATGTGCCCTAGGAGCCTCTGAACCTGTTTTAGGGGGACCGCTGACCCGCATCTGAGTGTTGCCACACACCTCAGAACTGGCTGTGCACGCTCTGGGGAGAGACGCGCAGACATACTAACCGAGTCCAGCTCTACGCCGAGAAAAGAGATCCTCTGTGCCGGGGAGAGTTTGCTCTTTTCCCAGTTGACCCGAGGTCCCAACTGGGCCAATGGTTGAGAACCATGTCCCTGTGTACGCAACCCATATCCCACGAGTGAGCTAGGAATAGCCAGTCGTCAAGATAATTGAGAATGCGGATGCCCACTTCCCTGAGGGGGGCAAGGGCAGCCCCCGCTACCTTCGTAAAGGCGCAGGGCGGCAGGGATAGGCCGCAGGGGGAACCTTGTACTGATGAGCCTGATCTCGAAGACAGAGTCTTGGAGGATCAAGACATGATAGTACGTGTCGCTCAGGTCCAATGCCATCAACCAATCTTAAGCCCTGACACACAAGGAATGTGTGTTCAAGGGCTAATGTTTGAACGGGAGCTTGAGAAAGGGCCCGATTCAAAAACCTCTGTTTTAAGATTGGTATGAGTCAACCACCCATCTTGGTACAATGAAGTAGGGGTCGGCAAACCCTTTCCTTCATTTTGGCTGAGGGGATAGGATCTATCGCACCCTTCCCAGGGGGGCTGCGATCTCCGCTTAAGGGACCATAGCATTCTTGCCCTGAGTCGATTTATAAGAGAATGCCGTAGACCTTAGCGGATGCCTTGCAACCTGAGTTGCATAGCCAAGTCAGGTAGTTCTGAGA
Organism: Labeo catla; assembly: GCA_012976165.1. Taxonomy (NCBI): domain Eukaryota; kingdom Metazoa; phylum Chordata; class Actinopteri; order Cypriniformes; family Cyprinidae; genus Labeo; species Labeo catla. The sequence continues at coordinate 209,541 of VONZ01000821.1, read as the reverse complement.
AGCTTCAGGTCTCAGGGAACTATACCCGACGTACCTGGAATGGGAATGTCGTGGCTGAATAAGGCAGAGAACGCCGTGTTTGGAGATGAAGCCCCAAGAGCGCGGTGTGTCTTTGCCATTATGCAGAGTTTGTGCCGAATCCATCTCTCATCCCCGGGTCGAGAGTGGATCTGGACGGGTCAGCTAGCCCGCCTGCTCTGGATTGCTTGTCAGAAGAAAAACTAGAAGCCTAACGAGGGTTCTAGCAAGCCTACCGACAAGCTTGTGTTGCCACCTTCCCACAAGATCTCTGACCGCTGGGCGGTCAGGCCGGAGGCCCGGCTGTCGCGGGGCCTCAGGAGTTCTATAGGGGACCGTCCGTGGCGACGAACAGACAGGAGTAGTCGGGGGTAGAGGGCCGGAGCCCTGACCCGCGGCTCTGTCTGCTCCTACCGTGAAGGACTTTCGCTGCAAATTCTATCACGGTGTTGCCAGAAGGACCAACCTGGGAAATGGGGGGTAAGAAGCGGACTTCAAATTTCCCGCATTTCTGACAGGTGCAGCCACAGGTGGCGTTCCTGGACCAACAAGTAGACATCGCCCTTCCTAGAGCGTGTGCCACGACTCACAGCTCTAGGTTGGAACCACCCTCGTACTGAGCTCGCAACGCCACGGCCTGAACACCCAGAGGATGGCCGTGGTATGTAAGGCGGACGCAGCCTGTCCAGAAGCCATGTAAGCCTTGCCCGGAAGAACTTACAGGCCCTGAACGGGAGTTCTGGAAGGAATCTCACAAGCGGCGGCGATTAGCAGGGAGTACACTGCAATCGCCCCCTCCGCCTGGGGGAACCTCTGAAACCCCCTCGCTGGACCCCCATCGAGAGTGGTGAAGGAGGAGAAGTTGGTTTATCACGTTCTGACCATTTTTTTAAATGGGCTTTCCGCGATTTCACCAACTTCTCGTGCACTACCGGGAAACAGACACTGGAAACGAGCGTACAGGTCGTTACCCAGATGTCTATTAACCAGCCCCTTCTTGGCTGCCCGTTTCAGGCACGGCCGCCATTTTTTTGCATCCACCTCAAACTGAGAATCAGTCCCCCGTAGAGGCTTGCTCAGCTGAAGTTTCTGCTTCAAATAGTTCACGCCCTTCCTTAGCGATGCTGCCGCTAACCATTTCCGCCCAATTAGGAGTTCTGAATAAGAAAGTCAGCTGTACTGAGACAGACTAACAAACTTGTCCGGAAACTCAATCGAGGGACGCACGAAGCGAGGGGTTTGCGGGGTTTTCACCCGGCAAAACCTTCCTTGCTTTGTAATGCTCGTCACCAACGCACATCGCTACGGCCTCGTACCCGGAAGTAGAAGGACCGGAGCGGGTAGCAGTCGGGAACGTAAGCATACGGCTCGTGCGCCCAGGTCATGTTTTCGCCGGCAAAACATGAATCAACAACAAGCGCTGCATCGGCGTGAGAATCTCAACACTGAATACAACGGTCGTGTTGATCGTTTGGATCGAGGGACGCGAGGAGCGAGAGGTTTGCGGGGTTTTCACCCGGCAGAGCCTTCCCTGCTTCCTAATGCTCGTTACCGACGCACATCGCAACGGCCTCGTACCCGAAAGTAGAAGGACCGGAGCGGGAAGCAGTCGGAGTGAGCCGCGGCTTCACGTAAAGCACGCGGCTGACGAGCAAGCGCGTCCATGATCGAGCTCTCGCAAGCAAAACATGAGTCAACAACAAGCGCTGCATCAGCGTGAGCATAACTCAACACTGAACACAACGGTCATGTCGATCGTTTGGGAAGGTAAGCCGCAACCAGGATGACACGGAGGGAAAGATATGTTAACCAACACACAATCCTACCGTGCCAGCTCTATCAGAGAAATCACCCATAGAAGGAAGATTGCTCTTCAAGATCGCCGTCGACGCACCCAGGGGACTCTCACAACACAGGCTGTGCTAGAGAGGGAGAGACCGCTGTCTGTGCTGCAGATCCAACGACGAGAGAGGTGAATGTTGCTACATCTCACGCAGAGACGCTGCATTCGGCTCCGAAGAACAGAACGAGTGAGCAGATGCACACGCTGCCCTATTATACCCGGATGTCCGGGGCGTGGCCAGCTGTGCAAATCTGCACACCCAATTTTCATTGGCCTTTCTCAAAACTGTCAGAGGTACTACTCGACACAACTCGGAGTGTACGACAGATAGGGAAGTACAGATATGCTGTAACAATAACTAGCATAAAAAAAAGTTGGACCAGCACTATTATTAGCATATACACTACAGTTTGGTGTCAGTTTGAATGTTTTTGAAAGAAGTCTCTTATGCTCACCAATGTAATATTCTGAAATATTATTACAATTTAAATAGCCGTTTCTGTTTTCATATATTTTTTAAAGTAATTTATTTCTGTGATTTCAAAGCTGAATTTTTAGCATCATTACTCCAGTCACATGATCCTTCAGAAATCATTCTAATATTCTGATTCGCTGCTCAAGAAGCATTTCTTATTCATTATTGTTTAAAACGGCTGTGCTGCTCAATATCTTTGAGGAAACTATTTTTTTATGATTATTTAATGAACATAAAGTCAAAAATAACTGCATTTACTTAAAACAGAAATCTTTTGTAACAATATAAATGTATTTACTGTTATACTACCAGTCAAAAGTTTTTGAACAGTAAGATTTTTATTGTTTTTTAATCTCTTCTGCTCACAAAGCCTGCATTTATTTGATTTATTTGATTTTTACTATTTAAAATAGCTGCTTTCTATTTGAATACATTTTAAAATGTATATTTTCATGTGATAAAAGCTATATTTTCAGCATCATTACTCCAGTCTGTCACATGATCTTTCAGAAATCATTGTTTCAACATAATAATAATAATGAATGTTTTTGAGCAGCAAATCAGAATTTTAGAATGATTTCTGATGGATCATGTGACTGGAGTAATGATGCTAAAAATTCAGCTTTGAAATCACAGGAATAAATTACATTTTAAAATATATTCAAATAAAAAACAGGTATTTTAAATAGTACAAATATTTAAAAACTGCATTGCTTTTGCTCTACTTTGGATAAAATAAATGCAGGCTTGGTGAGCAGAAGAGACGTCTTTAAAAAACATAAAAAAAATCTTACTGTTCAAAAACTTTTGACTGGTAGTGTACTTTAGATCAATTTAATTTATTTTTAAAAAATCGTACTGACCCCAAATCTTTGAATGCTAGTATAGTTATCACAGTTGTATATGCTACTAAATAAATGTAGTGTTGCTTTATTGTGAACTTGTTATGTGTGAGGAATTGGTTACATACCTTTTAGACTCAGCGATTTTAAGATGAACTCAGATCCATAGAAGATGGTGAAACAGGTTTTGCTGTTCTGCTGGCGTTCTTTTTCAGGCTGGTAAAAGATTCTTCGAAATCTACTTCCTCTGCCCTCATTAAATCGCTGGAAATCTTTGAATGTCTCCCACTGGCGAACCTCCTTGAACTCAAAAATGTCCACTGCAAATACATAAACACATTTAAATCATTCGTTCATTTGTTTGACTCAAGTCTACTTTCATGGAAGCAACTTACACACTCTGACTATCCTGTCGTCGGAGCGTATCAAGGCCACCTGCATGCTCTCCATAATGACTTGGACAGTCAGTCTTTCAAACCTCTGCAGATACACCATCATTTCAGTCCCCATCTGCATATGCTCAATAATCCGTCTACTTTCATGCTGCTCACTGCCGCCCACCATCACTGCATCTGACACACAGAGTAAAGAGGCAGAGCTTTTTGCACCAGATTACCAGGTTGCATTTCATTGTTAGGTCTGTCAAAACAATATCGGTTCAAAGTTAGGCAATTCGTGTGATGCATATTCAGATGCACTTACCTTCCAGTGTCAGTGCGCAGAGCAAACTGAGAAATGACGTCTAGTGGTTGTTCTCTAAAGCAGGCTTGAGAAAATGACATCCTGTGACATAATCAACTTTCTAATTTCCTATGATGAAAAGCAAGCATTTCCAGAGGACAAAAGAAAAAACAAAATCCCCAAATTGTCTTCATGAAAGTTACCTGTGAATTGGTTTGAAGTAAACCAGATTATAAAGTACAGTATTTTTAACACCTCAGGCCTCCAAATCAACATTTGGAAAGCTCTACTTTCCAAATTCATGTATAAAAATGCTCTCAAGCTAAAATTTAAAATGTTATAAGAGAAACAGTGGAACGGGCATTTTGTTTTAAAACAAAGGGTTGGAGAAAAATAGAAAGAATTTGTGAGAATAAGTGGGTGTTACTGGAAAGAGAGGCATGTGGTGAGAGATATATCTGATGTGCAATTTCCTGAAGTTAACAGTTGTCACAAAATATGCTTTCTAGGATTTTTTGGTTTCTAGTTTTTAAAAGCACTACATTTTGTGCCTGTTTCTTGTCTGTGTTTTTCCCTTATTTTTATTCCTTTTTTTTCAGATGCGTTTATATAATGTTAGTTTTAAGAATTTTTACTTCAGCCTTAGTAATTTTAGTTACAACGACGTTCATTAAAATGCCACATTAAAAAATGTAGAAAGTATATAAAATTCCGAGATTGAGGATAAAGTGGAAATATTTTGAGAATAAAGTCAAAATTACAAGAAAAAGTTGAAATGTCTTGAGAATAAAGTCGAAATACGGGAATGAAGTCTAAATGTTTTGAGATTTTACATCATAGAAATTAAAGTTTTGAGAGTATAGCCTATCCTGCACATGCAAATGGCCCAGAATGGCCACCGGAATTTATTTGAATATTGTTGCATCCAAGCGGCTGCATCATCTTACTGGGTTGAGAAAGAGTCGATTTTAAGGACTCGCGGAAACAGCTTAATATCAAGAATATGATATTAACAGACTGAACAGGAACAACTTTTTATCCTAACACCAGCTCACACACCCAATCGACATTCCTTTGGGGGGTGCTGTAGCTCACTTATGTAACCCTTGTTAGTAACACCACAAATGTATGTGGGATTATTAGGGATTATTATACCATGTGTCATACTTGCGGGGAAAGTATGCTTGGAAATAATATTTCATGTCTTCGATCGCATGTGTTATTTGTAGTGCGACAGCCCCCCAATAGCAATAAGCTTTGTGTTTTTGATACTTTTAATATAAAACAAAGTCTCAGCTTTCAAAATCAGATTTATAGTGAAATACAAACAATTTGTCTTACAATAATGTGTTTTTCAAGCTCTTTGATGTGGCATGACAGAGCGATCTGTCACTCCACATTAAAGAGTGTGAAATTTATTGTAATAGACATATTGTTTGTATTTCGCTATAAAACCGACAGAATTTGAAAGCTGTGACTTTGGAATATCTCCCGGCGTTCCCAATCTGGGCCATTTGCATGTGCAGTAGGCTAGAATATACACTCAAAATATTATTTAACCTCAAAATTGCAACAAATTAATTCTAGTAATTTCGACTTTATTCTCGTAACATTTCAAATTTATTCTTGAAACATTTCGACTTTTTTCTTGCAATTTCAACTTTATTCCCGAAATATTTCAACTTTATTCTCATAGTATTTCAATGTTATTCTCATAATTTCGACTTTATTCTCGTAATTTTAACTTTATTCTCTAAACATTTCAACTTTATTCTCGTAATATTTCATCTTTATTCTATAAACATTTATTCTCATAAAATTTCAAAATATTAAAATATTAAAATTGATAGTAAAGTTAAAATACTATAAGAATAAAGTCGAAATATTACAAGAATAAAGTCAAAATGTTTAGAGAATATTTCAACTTTATTCTCAAAACATTTCAACTTTATTCTCGAAATATTTCATCTTTATTCTCGTAATTTCTACTTTATTTTTGAAACATTTAGACTTTATTCTTGAAACACTTAGACTTCATTCTCGTAATATTTCGACTTTATTCTTATAGTATTTTAACTTTACTATCATAATATTTCTACTTTATTATCATAGTATTTCAACTTTATTCTCATAATTTCAACTTTATTCTCACAATTTTGACTTTATTCTCATAGTATTTTAACTTTATTCTCATAATTTCAACTTTATTCTCTAAACATTTCTACTTTATTCACATAAAATTTCAAAATGTTTCGAGAATAGTCGAAATATTACAAGAATAAAGTTGAAATGTTTAGAGAATATTTCGACTCTATTCTCGAAACATTTAGACTTTATTCTCGTAATTCCAACTTTATTCTCGAAACATTTCAACTTTATTCTCATATTTCGACTTTATTCTGTAAACATTTCTACTTTATTCTCATAAAATTTCAAAATGTTTCAAGAATAAAGTCGAAATATTACAAGAATAAAGTCAAAATGTTTAGAGAATATTTCAACTTTATTCTCAAAACATTTCGACTTTATTCTCGAAATATTTCATCTTTATTCTCGTAATTTCTACTTTATTTTTGAAACATTTAGACTTTATTCTTGAAACACTTAGACTTCATTCTCGTAATATTTCGACTTTATTCTTATAGTATTTTAACTTTACTATCATAATATTTCTACTTTATTATCATAGTATTTCAACTTTATTCTCATAATTTCAACTTTATTCTCACAATTTTGACTTTATTCTCATAGTATTTTAACTTTATTCTCATAATTTCAACTTTATTCTCTAAACATTTCTACTTTATTCACATAAAATTTCAAAATGTTTCGAGAATAGTCGAAATATTACAAGAATAAAGTTGAAATGTTTAGAGAATATTTCGACTCTATTCTCGAAACATTTAGACTTTATTCTCGTAATTCCAACTTTATTCTCGAAACATTTCAACTTTATTCTCATATTTCGACTTTATTCTGTAAACATTTCTACTTTATTCTCATAAAATTTCAAAATGTTTCAAGAATAAAGTCGAAATATTACAAGAATAAAGTCTAAATGTTTAGAGAATATTTCGACTTTATCCTAGAAACATTTCTACTTTATTCTCAAAATATTTAATCTTTATTTTTTTATAATTTCGACTTCATTCTCAAAATATTACGGTTTTAATCTTGTAATCTTAGATTATTTTTTTTTTAACGCAGTTCATTTTGGTGCTCTAATGGTTAATAAACAGAATTGCACACGTCTTGCGGAAGAACATTGTAGCTGGAACTACTTCTCTCCGTTTGTCTATGATGAATCACGCAGGTACTGGGCTACTCCTACCAGAACCAGTCTGAAATTTATTATAGGGTAATTATAAGTGTACCGTAGTGATTCAGAACTACATTCTGTACATCTTGAACACAATAAAGTTGCAGACTGCTACTAAATGAAAATGATTCTTTGACATATAAGCTGCAATAAAATAAAACTTTTTTTGTATTTTATTTTTGTTAAGAATCAGCTATCCACCTTATTTTTCCCGGCCATTTGTAAATGTTATGGGCCTGCTTTCCGGTCTCATCTGCATCCAGCTATTTTTAGCTGTACAAAAAAGCTTGTTTTGCTGCTTGACATTGCAAATTGGTGCGTGTTACCATATTATTTGAATGTATTATCTTACTTATGAACACACTAGTTCAGTGCAAACAGTTTTACTGTTTACTGCACGTTGTTATTCTTCTCATTATTTGTGGTTAATGAACCGGAGGTCTCACCCATAGGTTTCCTTCTGCGTTGAATAATAAGGTAGATGTCAAAATCAACAAGGTCAGACAGGCTTCTTATATTTTTGCAACACTGTGCACTTTTACTGGCCCTTTCGTATTGAGCACCTTCTTAATGTTTTCTACTTCCTATACTGACAAAATCCATGGTAAAAGTTATCAGTTGTAGTGAGAATGACCTAAGATGACCGTTTTATTATTATTGTAACATTATTGCAATGTTTGTCTTGTTAATAGGCTGAAAATGTTGTGTTTTGTAACTTTAGGATAATATACAAAAAACAGTATGCTCCATTCAATATTTCGTGTTTTATTTATTTGGTGAGTAGCTGTTTAATTATCAGGATAATGTACAAACAAATGGCCATTACACCATAAAAAAAAAACCAAAAAGCTAATTTATTTTGAGATAATGACTGTCAGACTGTGCATTATCGCTTGCATATCCAACCAAACCTGATCAAACTTCTTCTTCATATTGAAAACAAGAAAGAAACCAAATAAATAACGTTTTGTTTGCTATTTCAATTCTTAAAACAATTGGGAAAAGTTTAATACAACTGCAAATGAAATGTTATTAGTTGAAGACAGTAGATGAACAGTTTCACAGTACAAAAAAGAAAAAGAAAAAATCCTTCAATGCTCTCAATTAAAGAGTTTTACATCTTCTGGGTTGTCGCTACACGTTCCACGAAGAATTTAGACAGCATGAGTATTGCTCAAATTCTCTTTGCGATTTATTCCTGCGTGACCACAAAAGTGAGATGGCTGCAACTTCCTGACTTTGGGGCCCGTTAGGGAACCAGTAGTAAAAGAGCAGCAGAACTGAGAGGAAGAGACCCTTAAGAGCATTAGATCCAGGCCAGACAGGAACCAGATTGTTTTCCTCATGAGTAGAACTTGCTGTTGTTGATTTTTTGCTGTTTATTCGCCTTTTTTTCCGAGTACAGGAACTCAGGGGCCGCGCTGCGCTGCAGATTGCTGTGAGTGTCATAAAGGCAGAACTCGTTGCCTAACTCCGCCTGTTTCTTCTGCAACTGTTTCGAGGAGGAGTAAAGTTCCTCCTGCGCTTTCTGAAGAAACAAGGCAGATATAACAGGGGATTTCCATTAAACATAGTATTCTCAATAAAATTAAATTAGGTTGTTTTCTTAATGTAAATAATTACATCATCAATAAAATGCCTGTTTTAGAAAATATTCCTTACCTCCACCTGCTGTATATCAACATACACCAGCAGAGATGCCAGCTCCAGGTTTTCACTGAAGCCGTTCTTTAAAGGGACTGATCTGTACCCTGTGAAAGGAGCAACTTAGTATTTGTACTTAAATCTGCATTCATTTGCACAATGTTACAAATATATATATATAATTAAATGAAGCTGATAGATTTACCTGAGCGAACACCTTTCACAGGGAACGTAGCCTGGGCCAAGAAATTGGGGTCAGAGAACATGTCCTCCTCAAAGACCACAAAACGCAGAAAGGTGAGGTCTGGTTCATACACACTGAAAGTAAATGTCTCTGAAGGCTGATAGTTTGGCCCGAGCCATACAGGGTTCAGTCCATTATCATCTGTGGACACATTTATTGATGTTTTAATTTTATATAGAGAAAAATAATACTTATGGTGCCTTAAAACAGGGCATTGCAGCTATATATGTATGGAAGCCAGTTTCCACCGCTGAAGGTTATTGCAGCTTTTTATCTCACAATTCTGACTTTTTTTCCTCAGAGTTAAGATATAAACTCGCAATTGCAAGTTATAATTGCAAGTTTATATCTCATATTTCTGACTTAACTCACAATTGCGTGTTACAAAGTCAGAATTGCAAGCGATAAACATGCAATTCTGAAAAAAAAAAAAGACAAAAAATAGTATCTGAATTAACTTTTTCAGAATTGTGAGGTAAACTTGCAAATGCATGTTATAAAGTCAGAATTGCAAAGTCAAAAAATAGTATCTGAATTATGTAACATCTTATTTTCTCCAAATTGTGTGATGCAAACTCGGAATTCTGACTTTATTTTTCCAAATTGTGATATAAACTCGCAATTGCGAGTTATGAAGTCATAATTGTGAGATATAAACTCACAATTGCGAGTTATATTTAGAATTGCAAGATAGTCACAATTCTGAGTTCTTTATTAGAATTGCATCATAAAAACTCACAATTGCAAGAAATAGTCGAAATTGTGAGCTAAAAACTGACTTTTTTCTCACAACTGAGTTTATGTCTTGCAATTCTCAGAATTGTGAGATATAACGTTGCAATTGTGAGTTATAATGTCCAATTTTGAGTAGAAAAAAATACTAATGTTCTCAGAATAGCAAGTTTATATCTTATAATTCTGACTCAATAACTCGCAATTGCGTGTTACAAATTCAGAACTGCAAGAGATAAACATGAAATTCTGAGAAAAAAAAAAGACAAAAATAGTATCTGAATTATATTACAACTTATTTTCTCAGAATTGTGATACAAACTCATAATTCTGACTTTTTTTCTCAGAATTGTGATATAAACTTGCAATTGTGAGTTATAAAGTCAGAATTGCAAGATATAGTGATAATTTTGACTTCTTTCTTAGAATTGCATGATTAAAAACTCAGAAATAAATTCAGAATTGTGAGAAATAAATTCAGAATTGTGAGATTAAATCTCACAATTCTGACATTTTCTCTCAGAATTGTGAGATACAATGTCCATTTTTGAGGGGAAAAAAAGACTGATGTTCTTAGAATTGCAAGTTTATTTATTGCAAGTCTCAATTCTGACCTAACTCACAATTGCGTGTTATAAAATCAGAATTGCGAGAGATAAACATGCAATTCTAAGAACATGAGTCTTTTTTTTCCCTCAAAATTGGACATTGTATCTTAAAAAAAAAAATATATATATATATATATATATATATATATATATATATAGTATCTGAATATTACATCTTTGTTTTTCTCAGAATAGCATGATATATATTCACAATTCTGACATTTTTCTCAGTATTTTGATATCAATTTGCAATTGCATGTTATAAAGTCAGAATTGTGAGTTTATGTCTTGCAATTCTTTCTCAGAATCTCTCTCTTTATTTCATCTTTATAACTCAAAATTACGGATTTACATCACACAATTCTGACTTCATTTCTCAAAATTGCGAGTTTATCTCACAATTCTGACTTTATAACTCGCAATTGTGAGTTTATGGGCCAGTTTTACTAACAACTTGCGCCAACCGGCTTTTGGCTTTAAAATTGTACTATCGGGATTTATTAAAGATGCGCTGTGACGAATTAGCTCAAAAGGCATGGACACAGTTAGTTTTGCACCTGACCTTAATGAATATGCATTAGTAGGATGCAAAATTTATGGGAGGAGAGTAATCAAATGAATCATGCAACGCGTTTCACTAACGCTTGCGCTTGTCAAATTACTGCAATTTGCGTTATTATTTAACGCCTCAAAAAAAACACAACTTAAACTTAGGGCTGTCAAATGATTAATCGGATACAAAATAAAAGTTTGAGTTTGCCTAACACATGTGTGTGTACTTTGTGTAATTATGATGTATGTATAAATACAAACACATTAATGTATATATTTAAGAAATATTTACAAGTATATGCATTTATTATTATTTTTATATAATATATATATGAATAAAAATATTTTGTACATATTTCTCTGAAATATATACATGAATTTGTCTGTATTTATATATACATGATTATTACACACAGTACACACATTTATTAGGCAAACTAGGCAAAAAAAAAAAATGTATGCGATTAATCGTTTGACAGCCCTACCTAAACTATTGTTTGAATTTGGAACCCTCTACTAGGAGTCATGCAATACCAGGTCTATCAAACCTTCATTTTTTGGCCTACGGTTCTTTTCAACTTACTGTGGCTTTTTATTTCTTTATTCTTTATTTGCGATTATGCTAATTTGCACTGTGCTTTCACTAGAGCCCGACCGATTTATCGGCAGGCCAATATTATCGGCCGGCCAATATTATCGGCCGATATTAGGCATTTTCCAAACTATCGGTATCGGCATTTATAATGGCCGATAAATGAATATTTCAAAAATAAAATAAAAACGGACGAAACACCCTTCAACCATGTCATGAGTGTTGGCGCTGTATAGTTTGTCCACCAGAGGGCACTCTACACCGTCCCTGTTGGCAACACTCGTGTATAACGCGCCACACATCCTGCAACCTGCTGATCCAGCCAGAGTCGGGCAGAGAGAACCAGTTATCCGCGAGTGAGATCATCGGTGAAGTGTGTTCATGGTGAGTTGGTCACGAGACATACATTGCTTGAATAACAATTAAAAGAACATCCCCATAAGTTCTCTTAACTCAAATAAGCATGACAAAATTCGTGACTATCATGTCCAGTTTTGCTGCTGTTAAATAAGCCGAGAGTGAAGCGGAATTAGCTAGTAATTACGTTACGTTGTTACAGTGTAGTTGACTGACTGTCCTTTTAACTTTTGACAATGAGACTGAAGTATTTCTTCAATAGCGTGACAGTTATAGCAATGAGACGTATCATCTCTCCTTGGCCTGTTATATTGAAAATGTATGTTTTACAATTTGCAGTATGACGTTATCCATTGCTAAATTATGGCTCATCATAGACTAGCTAACCACAAAGCTAGCTAATGCCACTATCAGTTAACATTAATGAGCTTGGAAACCACAACGAACTTATTCTGCCTAAATAAAGTAATGATTACTGTATTTATAACTAGCATATCTCTAGTTACAGTCCCTGCATTGTAAAATGTAAGTTAGACTTGCGAGGAGTGAACATAGAGAAAAAGTATCAAACGTAGCTTGTGCATAAAAGTTTTTTGTGCTTTTCTTTTACATGTGTGTGAAATCCAATGACGCCAAGTGTGCGTTGCAGACTGTCGTTCAGCCGCAGCATTAACGAGTCACATAATGGATTTAGATCGCTAAATAGTAGGTTTTAGAAGGCAGGCAGCAACTGATGATTGAAAATGGTTTGATGTACCTTGGTGGAAAGAATTTAAAAAGTGCAGGTAAAGGGATAAGCAAGCTGACATTGTAATTGTGACAATAAAAGAAACAAGTTTCTTTTTAAAATGCATTATCATATTATGTTAGTTAAAACTCATAAATAACTACAAATAACTAATGTTAGGGAAATCTGTTAATGTTTTGTTGCGCGTTTCCCTAAATTTAAAAAAAAAAAATAAAAATATCGGCCAATATATCGGAATATTGGATTTTAAAACCAATAAATATTTGTATCGGTATCGGCCTTCAAAATCCTTTATCGGTCAGGCTCTAGCTTTCATGTTGAACGATATGTAAATGAGATCATATCGTTGATGAGATTGCATCTACGTTCTGTAATTTGCAGATATTTCCCCTCCTATCAGCGCTGTTTTGAAATTGCGCTAACATATGCCCTGTTTAGTAAAACCGACCCAAAATCTCACAATTCTGAGAAAAAAGTCTGAATTGTGAGTTGATATCACGCAATTCTAAAAAAAGGATATATAAGATACATATATAATTAATATATATATATATATATATATATATTAATATAATTCAGATACTATACAAGTATCTCAGTTATACTACAATAATACAGCGTCTTACGGCAAACGATAGTCTTGAATTTGTTGTCATCTGTTTGGCCACACAGTTCGATCTCCACAAAGGGACTGGCGATGCTTCGTCCTGGTTTGGGAAGATGTCGCGCTCCTATCACCTGAGCATCAGAAAAATTAATGTTATTCAATTATTTAATTAAAAAAATCAGTTCTTGTTTAGCTCTCAAATTAAATGAATGTTATTCTGTTTGAATGAAGCTCATGTCTTACCCTAATGCTGATAGTAAATCTGACATTCCTCTTCTCCTGATAAGGGTCATACGAATCACTGCGCATCAGCTCAGGCTGAAGCACATATCCTGTGCTTCCGTTCAGACTGAAGAGGGCGCTGTTCAGCTGCATGTACTTATCTGAGGAGAAAAGCACTTTTTTCAGACATACAAAACAAATGCAGTGCTATTTATTGACTGATTAAAATCAGTTACACTTACACTCACAGTTTGAGTGGTTATGGATCACGTTACGTCCTTTATTTTATTTATATATATATATACACATTTTTTTACATTTTTTATGTTTCATCCTTCCTTCTACAACTTTACCTTTTTAAGCAAACATTCATTAAAAATTTAACTTAATAAAACATTAACTTTTAAAAGTAAATCTCCTTTCTTCCTTGTTCACTATTTCAGGTCAAAAGTCGACTGATTTGTTACACGTAATTTTCCCCTGCTGGTAAAATTACACCATTACGCTGCCAAAAAGCATTGACAGATATTTCTAAACAGCTGTTTATGCTGGCTAAATTAATTTTATGTGACTTTTATAATGCCCATGAGTAAAAATGACCTGTCACAGGTCATAAACCAGTGCAGTCATGTGTTAGCTAAACAAACACCGCTGCGATGAGTGGGAATTTTAAGAGATAGCTTTCGCCTTGAACAACAGAGATGTTCAACTTCATACTCACCAGCGGTTTGGAAGTTGAGTGCCACCATGTGGCAGCCGCACATCCATAGAGGATACGGATCATAGTTGGAGGAATCCACCCGCTGGCCTTTAGGGTAGACGCGGCTTAGCGCCTTGCGGTTATACATCGTAAATTGAGTTGACTTGTTTCTGGAAGGTGTCTTATTTTCTACGAAGGAGCGGACTTCTTTGTAGGTATAATTATCTGTTCAGAAAAGACAATCACATTGTTAATTTACAGTAACTTCATGTTTTTTTTTATGTTTTTGACAGAAGGCTGCAAATATTTGATCAAAAATACAGAAAAACCGTAATACTGTGAAATATTATTGGGTCAAAGAAATTTACAAAAGTGATTTTATGTCCATAGAAAGCACATTAAATGTAAGCAAAGTGTCTACTTTTAAGGTTTTGGAGAATAAAATGTCGAAAATTTGGTTGAAATAATGTTACATTGTCATTCAGTGTAACAATATTTATGTAAAAAAAAAAAAAAAAAAATCAAACAACGTGCTTATTCTGACTTGTACAAAATATATAAACGAATGAGGGAGCATATAAAATTTTATTGTTTTAAATGAGTAAAAAATTCTTAGTGACAAATAGGCAAAACCAATTTAAAAAATGTAGAATTACAACTAATAATTAGTATTTGGGGTGAAAGTAATTCGTCTTTTAATATGTCATAAATTGATTTTGTTGTAAATATGCCTGACAAGATTGTTACACTGAATGACATTTTAGTGGGTGTCTTCTGTAAATTAGGGAAAAATGTATTATAAATATTTTCTTTTGCTCAAAAAAAACAAAAACAAAAATGCAATTAAATTAAACAGAAAACTTTTTAATTTTTTTTTTTGAAGAAACAACAATTTAAAGCAGTATTACACTTGTTTTTATGCTTAAACCCTTTTATTACAATTTAAATTGTTTTTCATATTTTTTAAATATATATTAATTGTAATACATTTTAAATATAAATATAATTTAATAATAATAGTACAATTTTTGTAAATGTAATTTATTCTTGTTATGGCAAAGCTGAATTTTCAGCATCATTACTCCAGTCTTCAGTGTCACATCATCCTTCAGAAATCATAAATAATGTGCTGATTTGGTCAAAAACTTATTTTATATTATTGTTTAATATATAGCACAGTTCAAAAGAAAAGTATTTATTTGAAAACCAATTTTTCTGACATTTTTAATGTCTTTACTGTCAGTTGGATGCATTCTTGGTGAATAAAAATGGTAGTGTGTATGTTAATGTAAATATGTATACATTCATATTTAATTAGCCATACCAAAGCGGTCCTTGTCTTTGCTGCGAGGCTGGCAGTAAACAACGATTTCAGACATCTCACTGGCCACCTCATCTCTGGTCTCAACCTCCCTTTGCTTTTTTTTCTGGAACAGAAATTTATCGTAAACATTTATAAACACCAGCCCAGTATTATACTTGAAATACTTGACTGTATTTTTAAAATGTCAATGGTTAAATGTGCCTCTAGGGCTACGCCTAGCATTTAAACACCCCCTCAATCTGTCTGGCTTTAACTAAACAACTTCAACTATATTTACAGGACGAGTGACTCAAAACCTTGTGAGAACTTCCCTGTGTGACAACTAGCCCCAGTTTGCCCTATTTAGGACAAACAGAGCATGTGAGACAGACCTCAAACTCTCGGTTTTCCTCTCTCTGCGTGATGTCCCAGGCCACCTGATACCACTCGTACAGCTCCTCGGTGGTCTCGGTGGCCAAATCAAACGGCATATCTTTGTTCTCCTTATCCTGCAGCGTCACCGCCACAGACTTGCCGTGTTTGGCTGAACGCACTGGAAGTAGAAGTGCAAAATACCATTACAAAAACATGTAATGTACAGGTGTTCAGGTGACTCAGGTGAAGATAAATAATCTTACCAACAGTACACTTGGAGATGTCCACTATTCCTTTACATAAGTCACCTAATGGATTTTCCTCATCGCCCTGAATGAGAACATCTAATCTTAAAGACATTCTATGTTTGGAATATAGATATTCTCTATGTATTTAAGGAAATAAGCATGCAAAATACTGTACTTAACTAGCACCTAATGACATATGTGATGTCAAATATACAAATTTGTCATAATCCTTACCTGGTTACTGGCCTCAGATGCATTGGTAACTTCCTCTACAAAATTTGAAGGAAAATAGTGCTGTAGTTTTCCACCATGATCTCCTTTCCACCTGCGATTGGAAATGTTAAATGTATGTTAACTCGCCTTTTTTTTTTTTCAAATACGTGTTTATAGATATAAGCCATGGTAAAATAATAGATTCAAAAGTTTAGGGTCAGCAAGATTTCTCAAATAGTACTTTTATTCAGCAACAATACATGAAATTGATCAAAAGTGACATTTATAAAGTCTATTTTAAATAAATATTTTGAATTCCACCAAAGAAACTTGTAAAATTGGATTTGTACAAGGTCCTTAAAGTGCTTGAAGTACTTGAAATTGCCTTTTTTTTTTTTTTAAATTTCAGGCCTGGAAAACCCTTGACGATAGCAAATATTCCTGAAGAGGTACTTGAAAAGTGCTTGAATTTTCGAAAGACAATGCACCTTTGAAATAAGCGTTTAATTTTGTCAACAGGCAAATTTGCATAATTCAAAAAACGTATACCTTTTTTGCTAATTTCTGTTAATGTCAGAAAACAATTGAGCTAAGCACGTAGTAGTACTGACAGTGTCGTGTTAACATGGCTGAAGATGTGAAAAGAGGAACAGATGAACCCAATCAAGTGAGTCACTGGTGCAGGAACCACTCCTATTGATTCAAACTAGTTACTTCGGTCAGTCATTTCAAGCGATTCACTAACAAAACTAAGTGAAACTAAGCTTTTCGAAACTCTGAATCAGTAAAACCACTGCGTCACAAAATGATTCACTATTTCAAAACTCTCCAATTGGATGGCATATCGCAAAATCATGTGTTTCAGATCAGGACTTCAAATCGTGTATTGCGAATCATTTGATTTAGATTGGAACTTCACGTACCATGAATCATTTGATTCAGGTCGAAACTATGGACCGCGTACTGCAAATCATTTGATTTAGTTCAGAATGAGTTTGTGAATCATTTAGCGAATTGAATGATTCAAATCAGATTGGGACTTCAGAGTGTGAATTGTGAATTATTTGATTTAGATCGAAACTTTGGACAGGTTTGCGAATCTTTTGCTTTAGATCGGAACTTCGGAGCACGGATCGCGATTCATTTGATTCAGATCGGGACTTCGGTGCGGGTTCATGAATCATTTGTTTCAGATCAGGATTTCAGAGTGATTTCGCTAATCTTTTTTTAATGTTTTTTTCTTAAACAGTAGAAAACAAACCATTAATGCAGTGAAAAAGTATACACAAATACAAATCCCTTAGAAAATAAACAGTGGTTTTACTATAGTAAAAGTGCAGTATATTTCGTAATACTTTAGTAGTAATACTTTGCGTGTGCTTTATTTTTGCCATTTTTATTAGTATATTTTTATTGATCTATTTCTCTCTGTTTTAGAATTTGAAATGGAAGACGTTCGATAAGTGAGATCTCTGAAATCCTTGAAAATAAAAAAAGTAGTGCTTGAAATTCATTTTACAGAAAATCGGCATGAATCCTGGTAAAATGTATTACGGTATCCACAAAAATATTATTCTTAACACTGATAATAATAGATGTTTCTTGAGCAGCAAATCATCATGTTAAAATGATTTCTGAAGCATCAGGTAACACTGTAGACTGGAGTAAAGATGCTAAAAATTCAGCTTTACATCACAGGAATAAATTACATTTTAAAATATATTTAAATAGAAAATAGTTATTTTAAATTGTAATAATATTTCACTAGATTCCTGTTTTTACTGTATTTTTTAATCAAATAAATGAACAAAATACACTAGAAACCTTACTGACCCCCACCTTTTGAACAGTAGTTTACCTTGGAGTGCTATGTAAATACTAAGGTACATTTATACAGTAATCTTTCAGTACCATGGTGCTCTGTTTGACAAATTAGCATGGTATTAACATTTGATACTCTCACTGTACCATGACACTGCCACAGCCATAGCAGCATAATTTGCAAATAATCTTACCATCCATTTGCCTCCTTGGTCACATTATGGATCAAATCGCCCTTATGAAAGGTGAGTTCATCTGGCCGCATGGCCCTGTAGTCATAGAGGGCCTTCACTGTGCTGTGGGGCTGCAACACATCAAAATGAGTTCAGTCTTGCTACAAATCTACCACAAATCTACTGAGGCAACCCACACAAGCCTTCAGCAGTTCAAAAAGTGTGAAGACTAAAATAAATTTGCTTTAAAGGGAATTTGTGAATTACGTTACAAGCTAGAGACACGAAACATATATGGCATGCAGACTAAATATGACATTGCTCTTTTAGCCATGCTGCATTTCCTCTTTCGAGACGATCAGTTTCCTATGTGAGAGAAAGAGATAGCCAGCGCCACCACTTCCTCCCCAGCCCACAGGAGATGACCTCTTGCGCATGCTAACGCGCAGGAGCTGTGTTTGCACCTCAAAGTGCTTACCAGAGACGGCTCTATCTCGTTGGCCTCCACGTACTGTTTAGCCTCATAAAGTGAAGCAGATACGGTTATCTGAAAAGACATAAAACATTTCTTAGACTTTTCTTCCTGCACCTTAGACTTTAACCATGTAAAATATATATGTTTAGAAAATAAATTCATATAGTGCTGTAAAATGAATTTCAACATTTTAAAAATATATTTCATGATCGTGTTCGATGCAATTTGGTTTAGTCACTCTTTCAGGTTTTAACACCAGGAAAAATGTGCTTTGTGGTGGGAGGATGCATAAACATGTAATACTAGCCACAGGAAGAAGGCAAAAAACATTAGCACAGCTTTAGGAAGTGAAAAAAATTCTACTTAAAACGACATTTTTAATGTCTTACTGAACATTCATATCATACGATGACACTTTAGTGCATACTGTACTTCTGCTAAATCAGAACTTTTGGCCTGAACTTTGATTGGAAAAAGGAGAAGAGTTACTTGAGATGAAAGCATGCAAGTGTAACATGCAAACTGTGGCCTTAGCGAAGGAAGAGGTGCACTTGCCCTTGTTCACTTTGAAGAGTGTATACAGACGCTGCACGCAAACTGTTGGTAACAGTTTTTAGTTTAGCCCGCAGCTGTTCATGTCTTAAGTGAACTCTGGAAAAGTGTCTGATTTGCACCAAAATAGATTTATTATGTTGTTTTATTACTTACCGAACTGAAGCGGTCCACCAGTTCTGGTGTGACTGGGTAGCGCAGTTTGATCTTGCGATACAGCGGTTTCTTTCGGAAATAGTCCACCAATTCCACCAGGCTCTCAAATTCACTGGAGGTGCCCAGCACATACATAGATCCCTCTTTGTGTATCCGACAGTGCTTCACCATCCCTTCACCTCTGTATCAGCACCCATATAAAATACTTTTAAACTTCATGAATTAAAATAATTACTACGTTAAAATACTACAAACACCACCACCAACAACAAGCTACTGTCTGTTTTCATGACCAACTGATATTTTATAACAAAAAGAACCCAATTAAACAAATAAGATGAAAATATATAGTTTGTCATTTATTTATTGAGAAAAATGGTCCAGTGTTAAATATTTGTGAGTTGCAAAAGTATGTGAATCTCTAGGATTAGCAGTTAATTTTAAGGTTAAATTAGAGTCCATTTGTTCAGATGTGTTATTAATCAATAGGATGACTATCAGGTGCCAGATTATGCCCTGTTTTTAAGTCATTTTTATGGAAGGTAATCATGGCATGAAGAAAGTAGATCTCTGAGAACCTCAGAAAGAGAGTTGTTGTTGCCCATCCAGCTGGAAAAGGTTACAATAACCATCTCTAAAGAGTTTTGACTCCACAGATCCACAGTCAGAGAGACGTTTACAAATGGAGGAAATTCAAGACCACTGTTAACCTCCATAAGAGTGGTCGACCAACAAAGATCACTCCAAAGCAAGACTTGTAATAGTCTGCAAAATTTTGCAAAGGACCTCAGAGTAACTTTTAAGCACATAAAGGCCTTTCTCACATGGGTGAGAAAAATAGCAGAGTTGCAAGGAAAAAGCCACAACTTGCCAAAAAAAAAAACACTGCTGTTGGTCTGCAGTTTGCTAAAGATCATGTGGACAAGTCAGAGGGCTATTGAAGAAATGTTTTGTGGACGGATGAGAAGTGTTATGTTTGGAAAAAGAAAAACACTTCATTCCAGCATAAGAACCTTATTCCATCTATGAAACATGCTGGTGCTAGTATCATGGTTTGGGCCTGCTTTAATGCATCTTGGCCAGAATGGCTTGCCATCATTGATGGAACAATAAATTCTGAATTATACCAGCAAATTCTAAAGAAAAATATCAGGGCATCTGTCAGAGAACTCAATCTTAGAAGAAAGTGGGTCATACAGCAAGACAACGACCACAAGCACACAAGTCATTATACCAAAAAATGGTTAAAGAAGAACAAGGTTAATGATTTGGAATGTCTGAGTCAAAGACCGGACCTTAATGCAATTGAAATGTTGTGGAAAGACCCGAAGCAAGCAGTTCATAGGAGGAAACCCACCAATATCACAGGGTTCAAGTGTTTCTGTACTGAAGAATGGGCTAAAATTCCTAGAAGTCTTTGTGCAGGACTGATCAGCGGTTACAAAAAATGTTATCTGTGGTTATTGCTTCAAAAAGGGGTCACACCAGATACTGAAAGCAAAGATTCACATACTTTTGCACCTCGCAAATATTTAACACTGGATCATGTTTCTCAGTAAATAAATGACAAAGAATATTTTTTGTCTCATTTGTTTGATTGGATTCTCTTTGTCAACTTTCAAGACATAGATCTGATGATGTTTTGTGTTATATTTATGCAAAAATGTACTTTCTAAAGGGTTCACAAACTTTCAAGCAGTACTGTGTCTATATATATATATAAAACATTTCCAAAAGAGGACCTTAACTGCATACGCATTGAACATTTAATATACACCATAAATTCACAGATCCTTATTATGCAGTGACAAAAAAAATTATAGAATTTAACTTGAAACTGTTCAGTTAAAATAAATCTCACAAAATGTCTAGATAAAATGAGACCTTTGAGTTTCAGCACATAAAATGCAAACACACAAATTATTAAACTGACATTTTTATCCAAATACTAAATGGTTCATGACCCATCCCATGATCCACACCAGACCAACTCTATAGGATTTTTTTGTCTGTTTTATCATCCTGCTGAAAAAAATTAGACAAAATCACAAAATTTGTAATGGTTTTACTGGTTATAATGGGACTTGTAATGGTTTTAATGAAAACTGTAATGGACCCTGTTGGTCTCAACCGGTAATTGGTCACCTTCTATTGGTGGCTTGTTAAAACCAATAAATCCTAATGGAATATGTCCCAAAAGGGAAATGTCCCATTTTTAATGGTTTTAATGGTTAAAAGTTGATGCTTTGTAATGGTATTTGTAGTGGAAACCATTAGAATTTTCTGTGATGGTTCTATTGTTTTTTCAGCAGGGATGTATCAGATGAAAATATGTTTAAACACTTACAGTGCCTTGTGAAAGAATTCATACCCTTTCCTTTTTATTTACATTTTATGTTGCAGCCTTATGTTAAACTGATTTAAATAACTTTTTTTCCACATCAATCTACACTCCATACACCGTAATGACAAAGCAACGACTTATGCAAATAACAACTTTGCATTCATACCCTTTTCTGGGACACTTGAAATTTAGCTCAGGAGCATTTATATTGCTTGTAGATGTTACTACACTTGGAGTGAAGTGAACCTGTGGCAAATCCATTTGAATGAGTATGATTTGGAAAGGCACACATCTCTCAATAAAAGATCTAACAGCTAAAAATGCTAATCAGTGAAAAAACCAAGCCCTGAGGTCAAAAGAACTGCCTGTAGAGCTCAGAAACAGGATTGTGTCAAGCCACACATCTGGGGAAGAGTTCAGAAAACATTCTGATGCATTGAAGATTCATAGAAGCATGTAGCCTCCATTATCCATAATGGAAGAATTTTAGAACAACTAGGACTCTATCTAGAGCTGGCCCGTCAAACTGAGCAATTTATGGAGAAGGGGCTTGGTTAGACTCACATAGAAAACCTCTCAGACTGTGAGAAACTAGATGCTCTGGTCTGATGAACCTCAATTCCAAGCATCATGTATGGAGGAAACCAAGCACTGCTCAACAACTGCACAGTATTTACAGCATCCCAGCTGTAAAGTGTGCTGGTAGCAGCCTCATGCTGTGGGGCTGTTTTTCAGCGGCAGGACTGAGGGACCCATCAGAGTAGAAGAAAAGCTCAATGCACCAAAATATAGAGATAGCCTTAATGAAAACCTATCCAGAGCATTCAGAACCTCAGACCGTTAAGGGTATGAATACTTATGCAATGTACATATTTCAGTCTTTTATTCTGAATAAATTTGCAAAGTTGTCACAAATCTGCTTTGTGCTTTGTCATTATGGTGTATGTATTGTAGATTCATGTGGAAAAAAAGGCCATTTGATGCAGTTTAACATAAGGCTGCAACACAACAAAATGTGAAAAAAATGAAGGCACTGTATAATAGTAAAAGTAAGTTACTATTATAAGTGTTTTTCTACTTCAAAATTTAATGTTTCATGCCTTTTTTCAATTGATTGTGAAAAATATTAGCAATTTCTGAGAGAAACTGTTTCTATACCAGACTTTTTGTCAAGAGATGGAAAACAAAGAGTAGCACCTAAAGGTGATGGCGTAAGATTCTGAATCTTCTCTCTGTCTGACGAGGAAGGCTCCATCTCGAGGGATCCTCATGAGATAGTCCTCCGCCTCACCCCGACTCAAGTTACTGTAAAACCACCTATAGACGAGAAAACCACAGTTTCATGTGTCATGTGTACGGCGCATCTGCAGATGCTCGTGAGGGTTAAAGAAGTTGTCTACGTGGTCTTCTACAGCCCTGCTGGCCGGGATGTGGTAAACACCATGAAGTTTATTTGTGCATGTATCGACTTACCCTTCTTGCAGGTGCTGGTCTGGTCGAGGCACAAATTCAGTGAGGCGCAGGTTGAAATCCTGACAGCGCAGAAGGTTTTCTCTATAATACTGGATAAGCGCGTACACACTGGGGAAGTGCAGGTTGTCGGTGAGGAAATAGACAGTGTGGCCTGCTTCTAAGCAGGAACGGATTCGACAATGTTGAACTCGTCCGCCACGCCTGTAAGGACCACACAGGGATTTATTTAGTGAAATATGCATTTCTGTACCTCATAGATCATTTATTATATAATTTTGAAAATGGCTATTTTGAGTGGAACCAGAAACACGCTGTTAATCTGCCAAAAAACGTGTTTGGTTTTGATTATCATGTCTATCATGTGTTTTAAAGCCATATCAGTTTAAACTTCTGATATATGGTTTACTGAGTGCATACATATGAAGCACAAGCACAGAAAGCGGCTGTCACATGGCATGTGAGTGCTAAACTAAGTCTTCTTTCATGTCGTATTGCACTTAAACAGTCAAATACACACAAGTTTATGTTAAAAACACACAAGTTACAGAAACAGTCGGTTATGTCTGTGAAGGTAAACAGCTAGGAAAGAAATCACATGTTTATATTAGATCTGTGTGGCAGCAGCGTAATATACAGTTAATAAACAAATAAATCGACTGCTCTCTTGTCTCCTCTGAGGCTGGGACCAGTTGATAGCACTTCAACATGCAAAAAGTCTGATTTTCATGATGTCCCTTTTCAAAATAAACCATATGGATCATTTTTGTTAAGCAGCATTTTCTGAAACTTAAAAATAAAAATAAAAAAATAATATACTTGCATTGTAATGAAATTATTTCTTTGATACGGTATTCTCTAGTCAACATCAGGCATGTAAATATATTATTTATGACTGTATTAAAATTAAACTCAAGTGGATGGACATAAAGAGCTAAGGTTTGTGATGAGTAATTGAGAATCACTTCCTGGAGGAGGATGTCATTAAAGAAAAAACATTATACAACTGGGTAATCCTCAAACTAAAGTAGCAAAATAAATTACAGAATAAAAAACAGAATAAATTAAACAAAAAGACAGTTAGCTTACATACTGGTTTTTGTTGTGCTAAAAAAAAAAAAGAATGTTCATATTCAAAACTTAAATTTAATGCTAAAATGTAATGAGGTTTGTACTGTTGTTTTTCCCACCCAACATTATGTCACTTCCTGTGTGATAATGTCATTGAGAATGACCTTATTACCACAGAGACAAAATAATTTAATTCATTGCTAAAACATACTGATGTTTGTGCTTTGTTTTCCCCCCACTAAATATAATGTCACTTCCTGTGTGGTCAAGAAAAATGTGTCATCAAGAAAAGGCCATGGGGACATTTTTGCCACTCGAACTTGGTCGAAATTTGGTCGAGATACAATTAGATCCAATTTGAAAATTTGGAATCTGAGGGTGCAAAAAAAATCAAAATATTGAGAAAAATCGCCTTTAAAGTTGTCCAAATGAAGTTCTTAGCAATGCAAATATTACTAATCAAAAATTAAGTTTTGATATATTTACAGTAGGAAATTAACAAAATATCTTCATGGAACATGATATTTACTTAATATCCTAATCATTTTTTGGCATAAAAGAAAAATCAATCATTTTGATCCATACAATGTATTGTTGGCTATTGCTACATATATATATATATATATATATATATATATACACAAATATACAGCCTTTTCCCTATTTGTCCATTTGAAAAGACTAAATTAAAAATGAAAAATAAAATAAAATAAAACAAAATAAAATATGGAAAAACTATCCCTCCTCCTTCTCTGAAGAGTGTAAGGGCAGGCCTACCAGAATGAGAGGGTGCAATCATTGACGAAGGTGTCGCTCTCCCGCACCAGAAATGTCCCATCAACTCCACCCGAATCCGCACAATATTCCTGCAGCAGTCTTTCGGCTGTCTGTCTGCCCTCTGACATCCGCCCATGAAACCAGGGCTCTGACTGATGAAGCTCTGTACCAAGAATTGACTGAGGAGAGGCGGTACATGTAAATTACACACCGAATACCCTTAATTTATGGTGAATCACATTTTTAAACGGAGCCTCTGTATTCACCTTTCCGAGATCTTCATCTTCATTCTCCTCAGCATAATACAATGTCTTATTCTCGATCACACAGTAGTGCTTGTACCATCTCTGTACACAGACACAAGTAATCAAGTAAGGAAACTGGAATACAATCAAACAATCACACAAGCCTGTGACAGTGTTCACTGGGCTTTGGCACCTCATCAATCGGATCCCAGATGGAAAGCTCTCCTTGCTTATCTCCTTTCCGTAGGTCCTTTTTGATAAAGGTCTCATCAATATTCAGTTTCTTGTGCTGTATGAAAAAGAGAAATTGCATGGCATTGGATTGCATTGTAAAATCAAAGACATTGCAGGATTTTCCACTGAAGCTTCTCTACCTTGATGATGATCTTGCCCTTCAGTTGGGTTGGCGATGGAAGTTGTTCTGCTTCTGGTTCCAGCGGCTCCATCAGAAGTTTGTCTTGGAAAACATCTTTGAACACCTGAGCCATCATTTTCTGCTGCTTGACATCACAGTGTTCTTCTATGGACAGCACCACAGGAAACCTGGCCAACAGTGACATGTTCATAAGCATACTAAAAAATACTACACATTTCCATATTCAACCAATTCATTTTTAATTATTCTGATTTTAAAAATTATTTATATCCAGAGTTGTTTAGTGATAGTTGTTCAAGAGACCCTTGTTTGTCCCGAACAGTTAAATTGCCTGCTGTTCTTCAGAAAAATCCTTCCGGTCCCACAAATGATGTGGTTTCCCAGCATTTTTGTGTATTTGAACCCGTTCCAACGGCTGTATGATTTTGAGATCCATATTTTCACACTGAAAACAACTGAGGTGCTCATATGCAACTATTACAGAAGGTTCAAACACTTACTGATACTTCAGAAGGAAAAACAATGCATTAAGAGGTGTGGGGTGAAAACTTTTGAACAGAATAAAGATGTGTACATTTCCCTTATTTTGCCTAAATATGATATTTATTTTCATTTAGTACTGCCTTTCAGAAGCTACAGAAGATAATTACATGTTCCCCAGAAGAAAAAATAAGTTAAGTTTACTATGATCTTCAGTTTCCAAAAGTTTAAACCCCTGGCTCTTAATGCATCATGTTTCCTTCTGAAGCATCAGTGAGCGTTGGAACCTTCTGTAATAATTGCATATGAGTCCCTCAGTTGCTCTCAGTGTGAAAAGATGGATCTCAAAATCACACAGTCATTGTTGGAAAGGGTTCAAATACACAAAAATGATGAAAAACCACATAAATTGTGGGACCAGTTTAACTGTTCAGGACAAACAAGGGACTCATGAACAATTATCACTAAACAACGAAAAAAACACATCTGTATTAACAATCAAGTGTATGTAAACTTTTAAACGGGGTTATTTTTATGAATCCAACTATTATGTTCTCTTGTGGACTATACTGAACATGTGGAATATCTTATTCAGGTCAGTACTAAATAAAAAATAACATGCATTTTGTATGATTATTTTGGTAAAATAATTAACATTTTCAGACTCTGTAAGGTGTGTGTAAACTTTTGACTTCAACCATATATAGAGTGATGTTCTCTCTAGGTGAAATGAACCACAAAAATAAATGTGCGAATGTGTGTGCTGTTGATGACTAACTCAGAAGTTGCAAAAGCATGATCATTGATGGCCTTCACCACATCCTTAAACTTTATCTTGGAGGTCATGGTCCGTCCGTGATATATGACAGGTTCATCTGGACCATTCCAGCAGTCCACTGCATTACACAAAAAAAGAGTACATAATAAGAGTACATAATAATATAAATACAATCAAGTAATATAAAATGAATAAAAAATGAAGATAAACTGGCACTTTGAGTACTGACACTCAACACAGCGGCAGCCCAGCCGTAGGCACCGCACATAAGCTTCTGTTGACGACTCGCTGCGCAGTTGATCTCCAGTCAAATATCTGTAAAAAAAAAAAAGGAAAACACGTGAAGTAACACAGGAAGTTCATCATGAAAAGGAGGAGCTGCTGTATGTGTCATGAGTGTGAAGAACAGCAGCACTGACGTGTTGTGAGAGGAGTTGATCCAGTAGTGAGACAGAGGATTGTTCATGTCCAGTGGGCAAATCTCTGAGAACTTCTCATCCCAAATCGAGTTCTCTTTGGAGAAGAGAAAACTGAGGAACTAGAAAGACAGAAAGAAAGCTCTAATAACACATCACCTGAAGTAAACATAAAACAAACAGATCTATATAACCTGTACCTCTTCAACAGTAAAGGCTGGATCGTTGGTCTTCCTCATGGTGTCATCAATGAAGATAGTCATAAGCTCTCGGACTTGATTCAGATTGTTGGCCCAAGCTTCCTACAAAAAAAAAAAAAAATTCACAGTATTTGTTTTGCATGAAATAGTATTTGAATGAAATAGATATGGTATAGACTTACTCTTTGATGATATAAAAGGAATCTTTGAAAATCGGCGAGTTGAATAGGCTGATCGTTGTTACTGCAGAGAAAAACACAAAACACTCAATAAGAATGAGAATTAGCATGACCTCAAATTAGCATGACCTCATGACACACATTTAAAGAACTGATTTGAACAAAATAATGTTTTCACAGTTTCTTACCCCAAGATGAAAGCACACGACTCCTTTTTAAATTCATCTAGAATCTAACAAAACGGCAAATAATGTAGATTTTACATTTTAAGCAGTTTAAAAATTGATAATAACAAGAAACTGCACACTGAGCAGCAAATCAGAATATTACAATGATTTCTGAAGGATCATGTAACACTGAAGACTGGCATAATGATGATGAAAATTCAGCTTTGCCATCACAGGAATAAATTGCATTTTAAAATATATTACAATTAAAAATAGTAATTTTAATTAAAAATTATATTTCACAATACTACTGTTTAAAGGGGACATCGGATGCCCATTTTCCAAGTTGGTACGATTTTTTAGGGTCTTCATGAAATGTCTGCAACATACTATGGTTTAAATTCCTTAATTGGCATTTAAAACAACACCCTTTTTACTTTGTCAAAAACAGCTCTGTTCACAATGACCCGTTTCGGTGCATGTCCCTTTTTAAATGTTAATGAGCTCTGCTCAACCCGGCCCCTCTCTTCCAATATTTGTGTATTTGGTGATGTGTTACCAACAAAAATAAAACTAATGCGTCCTCAGTGTCTGATGTTGAGAGAAAATAAAAAAAATCTTTTGCCTGTTTCACAACACAAGCTTGAGCTTCACGTTAGCGTAACTTTATCTTCACTGCAGATTTGCAAAAGTATATAAATCATGTTGTGAAACCGGGCTTACGTTCACTGTTACGTCCAACTACGAAACACCTACATTGATTATCGAACGTGGCTCGCTGAGGGTGGAAATATGCTAATATGGGACAGTCCATCAGCGGCCATGGGCAGGGCTTGAGCAGTATGACATCATACTGCTCAGAAAATCAAAATGGGTTGATAATTGAGGCTGTTTAAGGTTTTAGAGATTGAAAAAAGGACTGAATGGATGTTATCATTGTAGGGTGATGGCTGAGACAGATTTACATGCAAACATCATGTAAAGTGAATTTTGCATCCGATGCCCCCTTTAAAAAAAAATCTCACTGATGCCAAACCTTTGAAAAGCAGTGTATATGAAGCGCTTTCTACTAAACAGCACACTTACTATCTTTTGGTTTTCAAACATCAAAAGATTGTAGAATTTGTGAAACTGCTCAAAATCCAGAACGTCCTTCTTTGCTCCCACCCCCTGAAATTATAAAGTTGACACTTTCAGACCTATACATGCCCTAAAACATGAAAAACGCAAACCTTAAATTTGGATAAAAACAGATCATCATCTGCAAAACTTTAGGAGAGGAAGTGTTCCCACTAAGCTGCCATAAAGTTTTCCATATGATGCAAAGCATACACTTCCGTCAAGATAACGTGTATACAATGTATCATTCATACCGCAATTCTGTCCTTCAAAAAACGGCCACCTGGTACTTTAAAGTTCATCTGTGGCATCAGAGATTTGAGCTCTTTCTGGGTGATGCTGTGAGGGACAGAAAAGGAGCAGAAGTGACTTGAGACAGAAACTAAGATGAGACTGGTTGAAAAGAAGGCAAATGAGAAAGAAGAGAACCTGTTTTTCTTTGTTTGATCAACCGAATACATCTGCTTCCTCAGCCAACTACAGTAGAGGAAAAGCAGAGAATGAAACAAACATATGATTTGCGTTATGGTTTATGGATACTGTATGTGTGTGTGTGTGTGTGTGTGTGTACACGTACCTCTCTATAATCTCTGGTGTGTGAGCCGCCAGTGTCTCTTGTCTGAGTAACTCCAGTCCTGTCAGCCAGTTTTCTGCATCCTCTACTGAATCAGCTGTGGAACAGGAAAAGCTATCAGCACTAACAACAATGCAGCTAGCATTTTAGGAACCCATCATATTCTTATTTTGACAACCAGTCAAAAAATAAAATACTCATCAACACAGGAAAGCAAAATCAAATTAATCTAAAGCATATGCTGAATGAGAGGAAGTGCCTCCTTGAATAGCCTATTACATTCACAGTAGTCACATGCTACAGTATAATTATCTATCATGCACATTAGATTATACATATTCATACATTATACACATCTCATAATGCAGTTTACGATAAGGTGTGCTTTGTTTACATTGGTTAATGTATTAACACTAACACTGTCAATGAACAATGAACAATAAATTTATTACACTATTTACTGAACTTTGATAATGTTAGTTAATAAAAACAGTCGTTCATTGTTAGTTCATGTTAGTTCACAGTGCATTAACTGTTAACAAACAACTTGTGATTTTAATAATGCATGAGTAAATGCTAAAATTAACATTAAGATTAATAAATGCTGTAGTATTGTTCATCCTTAGTGCATGTTAACTAATGTTAACTAATACACCTTATTGTAAAGTGTTTCCTTTTTTAGAGCATGTAATATGTATAATAAGACACACATACCTCCCAGACTGAGAGTGTTGAGAACAAACTGAGAGCCGTAGAATATAGTAAAGCATGAGTTTGGGTCTGTACATTTATCCTTGCTGTCCTTGAATCGATCAAAGTCTTTGGAATTTTTTCCTGCTCGTACTTCCCGGATCTCAAAAAGGTCCACTGCAAAAAATGAGATCGCAATATATAAACATATACATGTACAGTACTCTGTATTCATCAGTCCAGATTAGTGTTGATTAAAAATCATTTTAATCATTTGTTACTGTAAATAAAGCTAAAAATAAAATTAAACAACATATAAATAGAGGAAAAAGTGGCAAACTGGCAACTAACTGAAAATATAAAAATAAAAAAATTCCATAATAGTATATAAATAATAGGGGTGGGAGAAAAAAATCGATTCTCCGATGCATCGCGATTCGCTCTTCAACGATTCTGAATCGATTCTGAATATTTCTTGTTTTTTTTCGGGCTTCATTGCACAGAATTGCGCTGTGAAAAGCGGCTTCCACGCCGAACGTGGAAAGCGCAGCGGCAAAAGTTAATTTTTGGATTTTAAGCGCGGCGTGCGCGT
Source organism: Labeo catla (assembly GCA_012976165.1). Classification (NCBI taxonomy): domain Eukaryota; kingdom Metazoa; phylum Chordata; class Actinopteri; order Cypriniformes; family Cyprinidae; genus Labeo; species Labeo catla. Next base: position 178,563 of record VONZ01000821.1, on the reverse strand, counting down.
GCACTTTGGTCGCAGAAACAAGCCGTCCTCGCGCGGCGCAAGCAATTGAAATGAATGGGTTTCATAGCACAGCGCAGCGCTTTCCGCGTTCGGTGTGAAAGCCGCTAGACACGTGCGCATTGCTTGATAGTGTGTGCTTCCACCCGCCGTGTTTTACTTTATATATGCTTTCATTAATGCCGTTTGGAATGCAGTACTATTACATGCACGAAACTGGCGCACTGACGGACTTTCACGTGCGCTTTGTGTTTGTTGTCCTGAAGTTTGATTGCGGCTGCGGTTAAATGCACTTCCATTTTCGAATACTTTTATACGAAACCGATGTTCACACAGTTATGTTTTCAGAGCATGACAGAACATATAATATATCGAAATAGATCTGTGCATTAGTGTGAATACAGTCTGTTAAAGCTGTCACTGTCTATGATGTCTTCAGTAATAATCACATGGCAATAATGGTGAGGAAAAAAGAAAAACCCATAACTATTGTCTGAAAACTTTCGGATACTTAAAGAACACTTATTTTAAAGGGGTCATCGGATGTTAAGTTCACTTTTACATGCTGTTTTAACATTAATATGTGTTGGCAGTGTATGTACAAATCTACCCTATAATGATAAAAATCCATGCAGTGGTTTTTAATTAATCTGTAAAAATAATATCCCCTTTTTCAAATCGAGCCATTCTCAGATGCCTGTCGTTGTTGCGTCACACCGACAGAGGCCGCTCCCACGATAGTTGATTGACATGAGCGTTTTACCTCAGATCAGTCGTAACAGTCCGACCTCTTTGTTTCAATGCCAGAGCAGTGATGTTAATTAGACAAGAATATCTCTGATTGAGCGATTGAGGTGTTGTGTTGCTGGATGTAATAATGAACACAGTGGTCCTCATTTACTCCCGACATCTGAGCAGCTGAAGATGCAGTGGATTACGTTTGTTTGTGAAGGGAATGCGCCTCCCGATCTACATATATCCATCTATGTTCGCGCAAATCATTTGTGATCCAGCTTCACTTACAGCAGAAGTGAGTATAAGGGTTTTTTTATGAATCTTTGCGATCGTCTTTACTAATAATGTGCTAGTTAGCAAGTTTAACGGCTAAATGCGGCTAAAGTAAACAGACTCGTCACATCACAGAGAGAAGAGAGGGGCGGGGCAAGCAGAGCTCATTTGCATTTAAAGCAGCCTCGACCAGAATGAGATGATTTTTGCAGAGCTGATTTTGACAAGGTATTACACAACCACTGAAAATTTTTAACCAAGATATATTATAGAGTTTTCATTAAGACCCTAAAGAATCATATCAACTTGGGCATCCGACGACCCCTTTAAACAAGTGATTGTTTTAAAAGTAGCCTGTTTTTATAATAAAAAATAAAGCTTCCACAAAATAAATTTTATATAAAATGTATATGAAAATGTAGCCATGTGCAGTAATATTAAAAACTGAGAATGTGATGCATAGTGATATTGAGTTGATAATGAAAACTGTAACTGAATTGAATCATGAAACCAGTGAAGATTCACACCACTACTTTTAAGATGGCAGTACTGACATCAAAAACAAACAAAAAGCAAAGAAACTGCAATTTTGGTTAAAATGTATGGTTGTAAAGATGTATTTGCAAGACTTAATTGGGGAAAAATGTAGATCAAGAATTGTTTTGGAATCGGATCATGACTTCCAGAATCGGATCAGATCATGAAGGGCCTGAAGATTCCCACCCCTAATAAATAATACTGGCCCAGATCTGGAAAATAAATAAATAAAACAATTTTCTGGGAAAAATCTTTTTTTGAATACATAAATTAATGTCACTATATGAACATCTGAAACACCATGACATGGTGCATGTTGTCATAACCAGCAAAAGTAAGAGTATACACAGTAGAAAATGCATTAGTTATGTATGAAAGAAAGAGTGGAAGATTAGGTGGAGAGGAATAGAAAAGTGGCCAAGAAAGTATGTGGGAGCTAAAAGAAAAACTCTGTGAGAGGCACTTTAGAGGGTGAGAAAGATGTTTTGATGAGTGTGAACTGGCAGTACTGACTGACATAATTACGGGCAACCACCACACAGCCACGCCCAAGAAACGTTCTCCTACAAGATACCATGGTACCATATGTGTTACAATTGCTGCTGCCCATTGAGACATTAAGACAGTTAAGTAGCTCAGTTGATTTTGAGACGCAGCCCATGACTACTGTCTAATATTAGCATTCTGTTATTGCACAGATCATCCCGGAACATTAAGATTCGATGGTCAGTTCATTTCTCTGTCCCTTTTATCTGTGATCTTTAGTGATTAAACTTAACGTCAAAAGTTTGGGATCAGCACAATTAAGTTTTTTTTCATCAAGTATGCAAAGGTTAAGTAAATGCTTACGCTGTAACAAAAGATTTCGGTTTAATAAATGCTGTTATTTTGAACTTTTTATTTATCAAAGAATTGTAAAAAGTCAAAATTTTCCACTGAGGTCTTAAGCATCAAAACGTCTGACACTGATAAAAATAATAAATGTTACTTATATTAAAACAGTTATTTTAAATTGTAATATTATTTCACAGTATTTATATTTTAGTGCTGTCAAACCATTAATCATGATTAATTGCAAAATAAAGTTTTTTACATAACGTGTGTATATTGTGTATATTTATTATGTATATATAAATACACATACAGTAAATATTTTTAATATATATATATATATATATATATATTTATATTCATATAATTAATATATATGGATATGTTTAATACATAAGCATAACATATTTTTCTTAAATATATACATCCATGTGTGTATATTTATATATATACATAATAAATATACACAGTACACACACATAAATTACATAAACAAAAACTTTTGTTTTGGATGCGATTAATTGCAATTAATCGTTTGACAACATTAGTTGTCAATATTATTAATATTATTTTTTTATGTATTAAATAAATGCAGTCTTGGTGAGCACAAAGAAGACACTTCTTTCAAAAATATAAAAAATCTCACAGATCCCAAACTTTTGAACATTAATGTAATTAGTTCAAATTTCTGAGGAAACAATAACTTAAAAAAAAAAAAAAAATCAACCCACATTAACTTAGCATTGTCTAATGCAAATATTGTTGATATTGCTTGTGATGATCTTTATTTGTAAGTTGCTTTGGATAAAATCGTGTGATAAATGAATAAATGTTCATGCACACTACCAGTCAAAAGTTTTTTATTCTTTTTTTTTTCCTGCTCACCAAGCCTGCAATTATTTGATCCAAAGTACAGCAAAAAACAATAAATGTTGAAATATTTTTACTATTTAAAAAAGCTGTTTTCTATTTGAAAATATTTTAAAATGTAATTTATTCCTGTGATTTCAAATCTGAATTTTTCATTACTCCAGTCTTCAGTATCACATGATCCTTTGGAAATCATTCTAATATTCTGATTTACTCAAAAAAAAAAAAATTTAAATATCATTATTATTATTATTTATATTATTATGTTGAAAACAGCTGAGTAGAATTTATTTTAGGTTTCTTCGATGAATAGAAAGTTCAGAAGAACAGCATTTATTTGCATTTATATAAATAAAAGTATTCATTTCCATAATTTCTCTACATATTTGTAACATTCAAAGTGAACAATGACATTCAAATAATATTCCACTGTTTAGTAGCCTAGTTAATTTTCATGTAGCTTAAATGCTAAATGCAAGAGACTAGAAACAACAAATTTTAGAAATGAGCTTGAAGACACTCACACACTCCTTCTGTCTTGTTGGCGGTGCGCGACCAAGCCACCTGTCGCGTCTCCATGATGACCTGCACAGTAAGCCTCTCCATCCTCTGTCTGTACACGGTCATCACAACCCCCATCTCCAAGTCTCGCTTAATGAGACTCTTCTTGTACTCATTCAGTTCTCCCTGCTGAAGGCGGCCCGCCATCTCTGTCTTTGGTCGCGCACTTGCAAATACAAAACGGACACTACTTTTTGCAATCTGTGTGGCAGCAGGTACACATGTAGCCTTCTAACACTTATGTTGTTACTCATGTAGCAGGTTTGCCTTATTTACACCCGAATGACATGGCAAGAAAGGTCTGTATAGTTTGAATATCAAAACACGATGGACTCTCATATTCAAATGCTCAAGATACTGCACAGATCAAATCAAACATTAAATAAACCCACAAATGAAAATTCTGTCATTAGTTACTGTTCTCTGAAACACAAAAGGAGATATTTTGAATTGTTGATTCAATGTTTCAGACACACAAAAATGCACAAGCATTCTTTAAAAAATAGTTTAGTTCTACAGATGAAAGAAACTCATACAAGTTGGGAAAGATGTGAGGAGGAGTAATGAAGAACATTCACTGTAGCCTTTCAAGTTGTCTGCTCAGCTAAAATAAGTGCTAATTTAAACTGAATTTCTAGACTGTTTGGTTCTTTCCTTACATACGTTTTGGATTTAAACAAGAGCAATTTGTGACAACAATGCTAATACTGTAATTTCCTGACTATGCATGTGACCAGCTCTGATAATAAAAATTATCACCACCTAAAGAGGAATATGACAAACAGTTATCTGTGACTAAACAGTGCACCTTTTAGAGTCAGTTTTCCAAACTATTGAACCATGGCAAGCAAAATAGATGCTTCATGGTTCCCCATAGAAGCCGACATTTGCATTGCAAATAAGCAGCTGAGTACGGTGGAAGCGTCCCAAAGTAAGTCCCTCTTTAAAAGTAAAGTATTAACCCAGTAAACCCAAAGTGGTTTCCATTCAGAAACCTTTGTACATCACCCACACCCTCCATTCTTCCATTTTGCGCTTTCTATGCGAAAGAGACAGAGAAACCACTCTTTCCTGACATTTAAACAAGCACCGAGATAAAACTCTCGGTAACAAGCCAAAAGTCAGTCTAGGTTGACATATACAAACACGAGATAAGAATAAACGAAGGTCTGTTGCCGAATCTGCCACATCTGAGTTTGTCTGTACTGTAAGTACAATACGTAATTGTTATCATTAACAACAAGAGACTGTGGAGGCACACCTGCTCTTGCAGAATTGACTTTTTTGACAGACCACGGAACTGTAAAGAACAATTCTGTACGTTATTTTTTGTGCATCTTTTTGCAAACGTGAGCATTTTAGTTACATTTCCCATATTTTAGTTTTATAAAACTCCATAAACTTCAGTATATTTAATAAAAAATAAAACCCTTTAAATCAAATGTATACATACATAAACAACTACAGTAAAACCCGGTAATGTAAACATATCCAAATAAATAAAACTACTCACCCAAGTTTGGAGAAGAAAATCAATGACCACGTCGAAAACCTCCTGCTGTGATCAAACTAATTCTCATTTTCAAAAATAAAAAGCCTAATGCTGTATTTTTTAAAAAATAAAATAAAATCTATGATCAGTCTAGTCACAATGTGGTCAGTTCCTCTATTCGCTAAACACAAGGAAGTGAAGAGAACATTATGAGAATAAAAAAAAAAAATCCGGAAGCAAAATTATCTATGCAAAATCCCCAGGGAAGAGAGGGCGATGTGTGCACTACTCAGTCAAACTTTTTGTGCCCTAGTGCAAATGTAAAAAGTACCAAAATCGCGACATCTTCACGGAAGAAAAGCGTTTATATCAGTGAGGGAGTTCAGGTTGATCAAAGTCGCATGTTGCCATTGTCGACGTCATGATGACATCACGTCTTTTTCTCTCATTTAGTGTTTTGTGTTCGGTAACAACACTTATTAATGACTTTGTCTAGTTAAGTGAATGGCTATAAATGCAAACTGAATGCCCTAAAGCAGTTTGAACTCTAAAAATACAAGCTTACTCTTTAAATAAACTCTGAGGCGATATGAAAATGAAACCACCTGTTTTTGGCAGCTGGGCGCTGGCTTGGCAGAGGAACTTCGTTCGTCCGAATGTATTTTAATAATTGAGTACCCAAAAGATTGTTATTTCCTTAAACACGCGAATAAAAAGCTTACAATAGAATAAACTTTGTATTTAAGTCCTTTGCTTTTCTTACCAAGGGTTACTTTTCCACGGCATTCCTCTGTTCATTTGTACTCAGAATGCATGAAAAGTTCACAGACGAGAAGAGGCAGTTTGGTTGCATATGTATAAAGTGTAAACTACAAAATATTACCATGGGAACTTACTGTGAAAATATAACTCACTTCCTCCTAAAAAAGCTTAAAGGCTACATACCGAAGGGGTTTTCACTAATGATGCACTTGATGTAGAGTAGACTGATTTAGGATAATAATGTTAACTCACAACACTCTAACCCACAAACAATAAACAGTAATATGCCTATTTTATTGATATTATCATGCATGCTGGGAATTCATGCAGACCTATAGCATCTATCAAAGTTTAAAGTTCATTACACAGGATTTAACCACTCTGAATTGACTGAACTCTGAACTATGACAATGCATAAAAGCATATAGAAAGGGCAGAAATTATTGTGATTTTTCAAACAGATGGAAACAAAACAGTCATTATTACCATATTTATTATTAAGGTTTTATAATATTATCATGATGAATCTTTATAAGAGAATCCTGACCTCCCTTTTACATTTTCATTCTGAAAAATGCATTTACATTCATGAATTTGGCATTTTTTTCTTTCAAATCATAAGAAAACAAGAAAGCATGTTTTATGTATTTATTTTATTTTCCATTTAACGCATGAATCTTCCAGTTTACAGACACTAAATTTATCAGTCAAGACAAAATGCAACCATATGCACTACCAGTTAAAAGTATTTGAACAGTAAGATTTTTTATGTGTTTTGAAAAAGTCTCTTCTGTTCACCAAGCCTGCATTTATTTGATCCAAAATAGCAAAAGCAGTTTACTATTTAAAACAACTGTTTTCTATTTTAATATATTTTAAAATGTAATTTATTCATGTTATTTCAAAGCTGAATTTTACCATCATTACTCCAGTCTTCAGTGTGATATGATCAATCAGAAACCATTCTAATTTGCTGTTTAAGAAACATTTTATATCATTATTATTATCAATATTAGGATATATCAGGATTCTTTGATAAAATTGGTCAAAAGTGATGATAAAGACGTTTATAATGTTACAAAAGATTTCAATTTCAGTAAATGCTGTTCTTCTGGACTTTTTTATTCATCAAAGAAATGTGAAAAAAATCTACTCAGCTTTTTTTTTCTTTTTTTTTCAATATAATACTGTTTTTTTTTTAGCAGAAATCAGAAAATTAGAATGATTTTTGTAGGATCTTGTGACTGGAGTAATGATGCTAAAAATCACAGGAATTATTACATTTTAAAATATATTTAAATAAAAAGCAGTTATTTTAAATAGTAAAAATATTTCAAACTGTTACTGTTGTTACTGCTGTACTTTGGATCAAATGAATGCAGGCTTGGTGAAGCATTTTAAATCTTACTGTTCAAAAACTTTTCACTGGTAGATGCTTGATGAAAAATGTAGACTTCAGTCACTCATTGTCAATACTCAGTGTTTAACAGTATTTGACAGAATGTCTTTGTGTGCACATTTTAATATTTCACAGAAAGCAGGAAACCAGCTCCTGGATTTTGCATGTTAACATAAAAACTACACTGTATAAACACCTCAATAAGTGGTTTGTAACAGTGTTGTTTCTTCTATATCTACATTAGTGTAAAATCAGAATCCAAACCAAACACTGAAATGAAATACTTCTGGTTTGATCTAATTGTTTTTTTCCTTCCTCACTGTTTCTCATCCTCCTCTGGTTCTCGGAGGCCTTGGCTGTGCATGGTCTTTCCTGTCATTTCCATAATGGCCTGTACTTCAGGATCTGCATCTAGTACGCTTTTCTTCTTCTCATCCTGAAAGTTAACACAAACATTTTTTGAATCAAAATGCTAACCCAAAAATTGAAATTCAGTATAGTAACATTACTATCACAGACCTGCTCCTGTTCTTCAGGCAGCTTCCCAATGCCCCACACCTCCACAGTGTCCAATTTGAAGTCCTCGTCTCCTGATAGCTGAGGACTTCCATATGTGGTGCAGCGTGGTCGAGCCCTGCTGTGGCCCCGTCCAAAATCGCAGTCCAACCACAAGCCGAAATAGCCATGCTGACCACCCATACCCTAAAACGACAGTTAATTATAATATTTATTATATCCACTTGGAGAAATTTAGCATTACAACACTTGCTCCTCTGCAGTGAATGGGTGCCGTCAGAATGAGAGTCTAAACAGCTGATAAAACATCATAAATGGAGTCATATGAGTTACTTGTGGATTACTGTGATGTTTTTATCAGCAGTTTGAACTTTCATTCTGACGGCACCCATTCACTGCAAAAGATCTGTTGGTGAGCAAGTGATCTTATGCTAAATTTCTCCTATTCTGTTCCAAAAAATAACCTTGATGGCATTAGGATGAGTACATTTTTCAAAAATGTCTATTTTTGGGTATACTGCTCCTTTAAAATTTAACTCACCAAACCATTTGGCATAGTCTGCTGGCCCTGGTTCAAGTACATGTAATGATTGTTATAGCCTGTGCAGGTGAACACTCGCATGTAGGGAAAAACAGAGAAGAGGAAGCATCTGGAATCACCTAGAGCAAAAAGAAGAAACATTAATTGCATACGTTAAATGCATACCACTGTGGTTTCTTCTTTCCGAACTCACCTTGAAACTGAGGTTTGACCTCCCAGCTTTGAGATGCAAAGCCTCCAAAGATATGCCCTTTAGTGTCCTTTACCAAAATGACAGTGGGTCCCCGACTTTTGCAGTTGGCTACCAGTCGGGTGAAGCTTTCCCCATGTATGTTCGTGGAGAACAGCAACCTCCAGGGGGCACTGTGTCCATCTGGTAGCTGAGGTGAGAGGAACATCAGTAGAGGTAGATTCAAGAGACAACGGAGGTCATTCCAGGGAGCGTACTGACATGGGGGCAACAGAGTTGGGGGAGGACGGGAGGGCAACCCAACTTCGAGACCCTCGCCAATCAGGAGCTCCAAAAACAAGGCCATTGTTGGGATCCGGAACAGCCAGTCTTCCAGACAAGGAATATCACATGTATTCTGATCTATAGAAGCAACAAGGACTACTTATATTAAACACTCCTTTTGATATGCACTATATCTGTTAGCAACATATTTATCATTAAATAAACTAAAAGTGAAATTAAAAAAATTACAGCTAAATACTAATATATTTATGTGTGTGTGTGTGTGTGTGTGTATATACCAGTTAATATATGTTTATATACACACTTAATGTTTTACATTTTTATTTGAATTTACAAAAGCGTTTATTTTGTTACTGTTACAAACCTGAAGATTTTAATTCAGAGGTCAGCTGTTCTGCCAAAAGCTTAACACCTTGAGGCCCATCACCCATGCGATCTGGTTGCCAAGCTCTCAGGTGCCCCCTGTGGGCTAAAGTCTGTACTGCAGCTGAAACCAGGTCTTCCATAAACTATTTAATAAACATTATTATTATAATTAAACCATATTACGATATCATAGCAGCAAGAATGATTTAGAAATTGAACTGAGATTCTTTATTGTTAAACTGGGTCATCATGAGTCAGTAAATTTAAAGGGATAGTTCACCCAAAAATGAAAATTACTCCATGATTTACTCACCCTTAAGCCATCCTGGGTGTATATGACTTTCTTCTTTCAGTCGAATGTAGAGTTATATTAAAAAAATGTCCTGGCTTTTCCAAGCTTTATAATGGCAGTGAATGGGTGTTAGGATTTTGAAGTCCAATAAAGTGCATCCATCCATCATAAAAAGTGCTCCAGACGGCTACGGGGGGTTAATAAAGGTCTTCTGAAGTGAATCGAACTTGGTGGAAAATGTGGAAGTGACAAACATGGAAGCGCAGAGGAGAAAATATAACACGAATAAGAAGTACAATTGATTTGTCAATAAAAAAAAAAAAATGTTGGAGGATTTCAATATGAGCCAAAAGGACACTGGGTTTCATGCTGTAAACGAAACTTGGTTTATAGATATTTTTCTAACACAAACACATCAATTCGCTTCAGAAGGTCGATATTAACCCACCCTAAGCTGTTTATGATGGATGAATGCAGTTTATTGGACTTCAAAATCTCAGCAACCACTCACTGCCATTATAAAGCTTAGAAGAGCCAGGGCATTTTTTAATGTGACTCCAATTGTATTCGTCTGAAAGAAGAAAGTCATATACACCTAGGATGGCTTGAGGATGAGTAAATCGTGGGGCAATTTTCATTTTTGGGTGAACTCTTTAAGTGTTTTATCAAAAAGTGATTTTTTTTTGTATAACTGTGGTTAGAGTTAACTAAAACTAAAATGAGTACTTAAAATTAAGTTTAAATAAACTAACAAAATTGGCTGGAAAAACCTAAACTTAAGAAATGACAAAGGATACCTTATTCAAGTAATAAAAATGACAAAAACTAAAAGAAAAATTAAATAAAGCTACATAGACATATTTTAAAACTAAAAGATAGTTACAAAGGCACATAACAAAAGCACAAAAGCTTAAACCAAAATTAAAATGAAAACTGAACATATAAAAACAAACACTTTATATAATGAGATTTTGTTAATACATACACTTCTGAGCTGCTCAGTTGTGGCAGCAGTAGCCTTTGCACCATCTGCCATTGCCAAGACCAAAGGTGCACGTTCCTCTGCAGTTCCTCTCAGGATATCTGCCAAGAAAATCACCAGCTGCTCACGACTTATCCCATCACCAGGGGGCAGTGGCACTCCTGGATCAGTGCTGAGTATGCCCTGGAATACTCTTTTTATCATTGATTCTGAGGCCATCTTTCCCATTGCCATCTGAAACAAATACAATCATAATATTTACATTTATGTTTTTAGCACATGCTTCTTTCTAGATATTCTACAATACTCTTCTGCCTTTTGTATAAATAACAGTAGTAATAGTAACAATAGTAATTCCCAATTATTTATAACTGTCCCTTCAATGAGGAATTTTCTTTTTCATAATAAAATGTTGTACGTTTTTATTTAAGTTTTAGTTATTTAATTTAGTTTTAATTATAATAACCCTGGTTCAAGATGAGCCTAATAAAATAAGCTATTCTAGCTATTTAATTATGACAGATCTAGTTCAATGTATTATAATGTCACAGCTGCTTACCTTCAGCGTGTCTAGGGATAAAACCTTCCCCGTTTTTCCAGAAGAGACAGTTCCATGAAGTCTGTCAAACGTCCCTTCTATAACAGGCCTCTCATCCGGACGAAAACGAGCCAGTCGTTTCTGAGCTACAACACTGTCGGCGTTCCCCATCGCCCTTAAGGAAAACACGAATGAATGTAAAAAAAATAAATGAACAAATGAATGGAATTTCGTGTCATGGGTACAACAAAACACATAAGATAACGTTATATGCTTAGTTTCAGCAATCGACTGAAACTAAGCGCTCACGGGAAATTTTGGAATACAGTGCACATTTGAATTATAAAAGACTGAAGTGAGATTTTCAGAACTTGGTTAGCGGTTCAGTTTGACATTTCCAATCACGATGTAAACAAACACACACACAAAACTATTTCCTGGTTCTGCACTACATCACGCGGAGTGGACCAATGAATGGAGAGAATTTTCAAAGCGTGCTGTGATTGGTTGGATCAGAGTTGCGTCATCCACGGATTGACAGTGGTTTTCCTAGAGGCAAATTAGTTGTAATTTGTATCAAAAAATAATAAGAACAAAGGATACGATTACGTTTACCAGTACAACCCCATGGTTAGATTTCAGTAAAGATAGTTTTTCTGCGGCCGCTACTTTTTAATCTTGGTTTTTATGAATATTATATTTTATTAATATTTTTTTATGAAAAGGTAATGTAACTATTTGTATAATACGTTTCTTTCTGTTTATGGCAAATAGTGTCTGATTATATTAAAAAAATTGTGCTGTCAAACGATTAATTGCAATTAATCAAATTCTAATGAATTCATAATGTGTGTGTGCTATGTATATTTATCATGTATTTATAAATACACACACATGCATGTATATATTTAAGAAAAATATGTAATGTTTATATATTTAAAAATATTTATATATAATATAAATTATATGAATATAAATAAAAAATACATGTCAATATTTTCAAAATATATACTGTATGTGTGTGTATTTATATATACATGATACATATACACAGTATACGCAAATATATATATTATGTTATGTAAACAAAAACTTTTATTTTGGATGCGAGTAATCGCGATAAATAAATAATAAATAATAAGGGTTTCCAGAGGGCCGCAAGGGAGTGCTAGGGTGTCCGTTGATTTTAATAAATAAATGAATAAATAAATAAATATTTTTTACACAATAAATCATACGTCTACAGTACAGTACTATAGCTAATAAAGTAAGTAGAATATAAACGTAAAATATATTTTATATTACTATGAATATTGTATAATTATATGTTATAATTTGCTCATAATTAGTTTGGATTTTTTAAAATTAGACTGATGTTTTTCAGTCATTTGGATTAATGTAGTGCCTCCTGTTGACCAGAAGAGCGCAGACTAACACAGCTATTTAAAGCATCAGCTTTGTCTATTCCGTGGGGCTTTACAGATCTTTCTCAGCAGGCGATGAAAAACGCCTTTTAAGGGCATGAGATTCATGTGAGATCTGGGCGTGATGCCCGCTGACGTTCAGCAGTCTTAACCATAAGTTTTAAAAGAAGCCGTTTAAGGACATTCCCTTAAACCGAAAGTGTTAGTTTAAAAAAAACAAAAATGAAATTAGTCAAATCAGTTGGGAGGGATAGCATTCGCTCCGGTGCGACGGAGACCGAAAGACAGGCTATCGTATGTAATGAATGAAGCACACAACGTTACGGCAACGCAAATGAACGTACTGCGCATGCGCGCCAATCATCCGCCCAGCATGGAGGCTTGTTGAACTCTGTGCCAGTGCTCAGGGCTGAGATTCTCCACTGCTGTTTCTTACTTCTCTCAAGTTAGTGAAAGCTGATCATTAACCGTCAAATGCACATACACATTTGTTTTATTACGTTCTGTTAACGTAATGTTAAATACTTCGCTAAATTTGTTTTCTATTCCCAATCGCTTATTTAAATTGAACCCTCACAGAAAACATTTCTTAATCATTTAAACGTCATTTAGTATGTTTATTAAGTTGTTTTAATGACTGCTCCTTCTTTACTTTATGTTATGCGGAAGTAAGCTGTTTTCTGGTAATATGGGTGACTTCCGTTCATAACCTGCTGTGGGGAAAAAACGAGAAGAATAACGAAGTGCAGTAAAGGGTAAAAGTGTTTGCACTACAAACCACTGTGTTCATAATTAAGAACATTTTTTAATGAATACACTATAATAATATGTTTGCAGTTTGCAATATTAAGCAGCAAAATTTTTGAACAGCTAAAAATAGCTTGACATGGATGAGACCGGAAGCCAGACACATAAAATGTACAAATGACCGCGCCCAATTGGCGAACTTACAGGAAGCATAAGGTGGATAGTGTAGATGATAGATGTTTTTACTGTTCTACTGAAGCCAAACCTAGCCACCACACAGAAAGACACCCAAAACCTAGCTTTTCAAAATGTGAAGATTACTTCAAATGCCCTCACAAGTCATTCTGTGATGAACATTTGCAGTATTTGTAATAATAAATAAACTAAAATTGGTCTAATGTTTACTTCTTGAGATTTATCTTTAAGTAATCTTGACAAAGCCAAGGATTGTTCGTATGTGTAAAGGTTAGAGCATGTGAACTGCTATGTTAAGTTCACAAGAGTAGTTTTTACAACCTAATTGTACATTGTTAGTGTGTACAGTGCAATCTCTAATGAGCAGGTGTAAACTGCCAACAATGCTGCTATTGTGCTGCAAAACCAAACTGCTTATGCTCTGTACATGCACAGGCCTGGCCTTTTTTAAATTTTGTTGTTCCTGTGGAAGTTTGGTGGCAAGTGAGCATGTAGAATCAAACATGACAGCAAGTGGAGAGAAGTAAAAATGTTAATTTATTTCATGAAGCATAACTAATGTTCCGTTGATGTACTGAGTTATTTATATGCTGCAATATTTGAATATGCTGCACTGCTTGTTTGGTTATTTGGTTTCCTAGTTGCCTCTCACAATTCCTTATATTTGCTTATTATATTGTATATTATTTGTACTTTTACTCTTACTATTAATACTAATTCACTGTATTACATTCTAAATCTTAGCAAATGCTGCATAGCACACCTATTTGCATTGACAGGTCATGCTCTGTAGATCTGTATATCTTGTTAAACATGTTTCTAACAAGCACAGACACAACCTGAGAGAAATATTACCATTTTCAAGAGAAAGGTTTCTCTGGCAGTAACCGTAGTCACTTTTTGTGGCAGCTCCAATCTGCAAGTTGAGGCATGAGGTTTCTCTCTTTCTTTTCAGAGGCTTCTTCTTTCTCCTTCCTTTATCTGCCACTGTCTGCCAAAGCCCTATATGGTAAAAGTCTGTAACACACTCAGTATACAGGAAATGGTGAAAACCTTAGCACCCACGCTCATGCAAACACGCTGTGTTCTCTGTGGTGCTCATTTGTGTTTATATTTAACCATGATACTGTTGTCAATGAAACACATTGTTTGATAAGAAACTAACTATTCACCCTTTGTTAAATTTATTCTGTCTTTTATTTTTGTGTTTTTCCTGCCTTTATGCGTTTATGTTATGAGCGCTAGTACTATTTCTCAGCGTTCCTTCAAGTGTGACTGATGCATAGCAGCTGTATCTGTTTAAAAATATCAAGAGCTAAGTACAGTCTTAATTATGCCCTAAATCTTGCACAGTCATTATGTTTTCATTTTAGTATAGCTATACAATATAATACTGTTGACAGTTATTTTCCAGCACGTATTATATGATACACCACCTTAAAATTTAAATGAACTCCATGAAATATGAGGTCAAATGTTACGTCACATATGTTATTATGGGGGTGTACTTGAGATTTCTAATTAGATAGTCGTAATTAAACAGCCTGATAGTGTGGGACTATATAAGCTGACCTTTTCTTTTGATCTTTGCGCTTGACCTTTCATTACATTGTGTTTATCTCTGCATTGGATTGCAGGAAGTGGGCCCAATCAATAAATGAATAACTTTGTTGTCTAGCTCATTGACCCATATGGTAAAGAGCTATAGCCCAATTAAATGGACATTTCTAGTGGGCTAACAGTTCAGGGAGATTGATAGATTTGTTTTTGGAAAAATTCAATTGAGGCAGATACAGATGGATTTTCTGGTTAGGGTGCTTCCTGTTTCAGTATTGAAATATTCTGTTGGTACATGGTTAATGTTTATAGTCATTTATGAGGGCTTGTCGGTGCTGTGATCTTATGTTAACTTCCTTGATCATTACTGTTAAAAAGTTAGGGTCAGTAAAAATGTTTTTGATGATTATAATAATTTTATTAAGAAAGTATGCAGATATAAACTTTATATTCATCAAAGAATCCTGAAATATTAATTAGCACAACTGTTTTCTACATGGATAATAATAAGAAATGTTTGCTTGAGCACCATATCAGCATATTCTGAAGGATCTTATGACACTGAAATAATGGAATATGGAAACTGAAAAACAGGAAATAATGGCTGCTGAAAATTCAGCTTTGCCATCATAGGAATAAGTTATATATCTTAAAATAGAAAACAGTTGTATACTGTTTTTATGGGGTTTTTTTCAGTCAAATAAACACAGCCTTGTTGAGCATTGGAGATGTATTTCAAAAAACAACAAAAAATATATATTACTTGCTCCAAAATTTTTGAATGATGTGATTCATTGTTTTGTGAATTCAGTTCAATTGCAAAAAACTTTTGTATTATATATTATATTATATTATATTTTGATATACTGTATATTATATCTGGCACTTTTTAAACAGTAGTTTGTTTCACTGTTTTGTGAATTTTCTAATTTTATATTATATTATTTTATATTATATTATATTTATATATATATATATATATATATATATATTATGTTATGTTATTCACTATTATATATATATAATTTATGTATTTTAGTCAAATAAACAGCATTGTTGAGCATTAGAGATGTATTTCATTTAAAAAAAATGTATGTACAGTAAAAAAATCTTACTTGCTCCAAACTTTTAAACAGTAATGCAAATCGCTGTTTTGTGAAATCATTTAAATTGCTAATAAAATGGATATTATATTATATTATATTATATTATGTTATGTTATGTTATGTTATATTATATTTTGATATACTGTATATTATATCTATCGGGCACTATTATATATATATAATTTATGTATTTTAGTCAAATAAACAGCATTGTTGAGCATTAGAGATGTATTTCATTTAAAAAAAATGTATGTACAGTAAAAAAATCTTACTTGCTCCAAACTTTTAAACAGTAATGCAAATCGCTGTTTTGTGAAATCATTTAAATTGCTAATAAAATGGATATTATATTATATTATATTATAAGGATATTTTTTTCCTGCAAAACTCCTTATATTTAATGAAAAAAATTCTTGACACTGTTAAAACATGTTAAAATCTTTTCTTTTTTTCCCCCCAGATTACCAATTAGCATTTCGACAAAACAAACCATTATGAAGCTCTCGAACATTCATGAGGGGGCTGAATCCATCCCACATCTCAACATATGGTCAGTGAATGCTTCTAAAGAAAAGTGTATTATATTATTTTATAAATGTCTAAAAATATTGCTATTTCCAAATAGCTACAGAATTGTCAACATCTGTGGTCAGAAACATCTGAGAACATTGCAAGTTGGATTGTTGAGAACACTGTTGGTGACAGGGACCATACCATTGGCCAGCAGGTTAGTGACAGTCAGCGCACTGAGCCAGGTTTGGCTGGTTGGACTGCATCTTGTTAGCTCATGACAATGGCAGCACTGTGCCAGAGCCGGAATGGTTCACAGGAACATTGCGAAGTGACCCATTCACTCAATTTCAATAGGCACCCCTTTCTTGCCCCAGTTAAATCCCACCTTCCTCTTCCCCCAAAGCCGGACTCAACCAAACTAATCAGCAGTCCCTCATGTCATTGTCGCTAGATTTCCTATACCCTTAAGGCCAGATGTAAATAAAGGTGTTTGTATTTAAACAAATTTTCCTTAGCAAACACCTCCAAAACATCAGAAGACTCTATAAGGCGGCAAAACGGCAAATCACTGAGTAAACCCTGCCCTCCACTTGGCTTCTTCCAAGAGAAAGCCATGAAAGGATAACAAAACGCTGTGTTTGCTCTCATCAGACTCCTCCTACACTACTGCTTTGACTTAATTGGCAATCAAAATGGATTTAATGTAAAACAGCCTTATGCCTGTAACAAATGTATTATGTAATGTATGCAAATGACTCATTTGGTGACCAAAGATGTGACCTAAACATGCTACCATTCAAAGCTTTGGGGTCTTAACATTTAAGCACTAGTGTGCATTTCTCTTTTGTAATATTTATCCCAAAACAATCATCACATGACTTGAGTTATGTGCGTGGGGTATAAAATACGCTTGAGCTGGGAGGCCTCTGGAATGCAGGAAGGATCCGAGCAGAATAGTTGGCAGTGACTTCCTTGTGAACAAGACGCCAAAGAATCTTCAGAAACATGTCCACACACACACGCACAGCATTCTTACACTCAAACACACATTCTGTGTGACAGCGAGTTGTAGAAAAGTGAGCGAGCGGGTTGTCAGAACACGTACGTTTCTCAAAGACCCATAAACAGGCAGGGAGATAAAGATAAGGACTGGCCTGTCTGCCTGACTGTGTGTTTGTGTGGCTTAAACAGGACATTCTTGATGACAAGATCAATACAAAGGCCGTCCCTCGGTGTGAGGAGAGACTAATTAGCATTCACATGTAATTTATCTCATTAAATTAGTCCCCAAAGTCACTAAGCAACACCTGCTACTCAAGCTATTCCTGCTAAGAGCTGTTACAAACACACAGGTAATAGGTGCAATGTGGCTGCTAGCATATTTAAGCATGTTGCTGAGTGGTTTCTAGGTTGTTACTTACTGGGCAAAAAAAGAAAAAAAGCCCAACCACAAGTTGGATGTAATAATGTTATAATTTTACCAGTAGTAGATATTAAAATTAGTAGTAGATATTAAAATTCCATTGCATTTTGTCTAAAAAAAGTAATTATAGAGAGAGAGAGAGACACCACAATATTAGAACATTTAATAAATAGATAAATAATAATAATTATATATATACATTTTTTTTACATTTAACAGTGCTGTTTAGAAATTACAGTCGGTATGCTTTTTTTATGTTTTTTTGACTTATGCTCACCATTCACAATTCTTTTGTCTTTTCTTAATTAATAAATGAAATATAAAAGGAATTATTTTGAAATATTATTTTACATTTGGAATAACATTTAAAATAACTGGTGAAAAATAACATTGAAATGGAAAAAAGTAAAATAAGCATGAGCATATACAATGAAAACTTCTACCAATATATTAAAAATGTCTCATATATTAAAAAATATGTAAAAATATATTCTAAAAAATTTATTCATTATTTAATTCATTTATTTGATCAAAAATACAGTAAAATTAATATTCTAAAATATTATTTTATATTTAGAATTACATTTAAAATAACTGTTTTCTATTTTAATATAGTTTAAAATATAATTTATTCCTATGATGGCAAAGCAGAAATTATTCTAATATGCTGATTTGGTGCTCAAACGTGACTTATTATTATTATCAATGTTGCTTAATATTTCTTTGAAAATGAGCATGCACAATGAAATAATACTGACTAATACCAATATTTAAAAAAATGCCTGTTTTACAAGTAAATACACATCTCTTCTATTGTTCATATGTGTAGGACAAACAGTGCAGAACGAGTTACATGCCAAAGTTTAATACTAAGTATGCTAAGCTCTACTGACCCAATTTAACCAACTATTAAGACAGCACAAACACACAGACCTTCCACAGGCCCCAATTTCATCATCTACATTCCTGTCTCACATCTCTCTGTGCTACCAAAACTCAACGTCATAAAAGCAGCCTGAAGAAGCTTATAGATTATGGATTAAGCAATTATGCAGTTGGGGACACATCTGTTAGACTAAACGCAAGGCACGGAGAGTACGAAGAAAGAAATGGGGGGAGGAGGAATAAAGAGGTTACAACAGAGGGGAAAGGGGGGCGGGAAGTGTTTTGGGGGACCATTATTGACAGGCTTTGGAGCAGAGCAGCTTGGCGTGAGGCAGTCTGACCACAGCGGTGGCCATGACAACCCCTGGGACTCCCCCATAAGCCCTCTGGGATTGTTAGCATTCGTGCAGAAGAGTTTTGTGCCAAGCAGCTTGCATTACCTAAACGATGCAGAGGCCAACTCATGCAAAATAGCATTAAAGTATGATAGCTTGATTCCACCACAGCATAAAAAATATATAGGTAATTGCGATTTTTTTATCTCGTAATTCAGACTTTTTTTTCACAATTCCTAGTTTATAAATCACAATTTTGACTTTTATCAAAGTACCTTTAAAGCAAGTCATTTCACTCGGCGGCCATCTTTGAAACTTCTCTCGGGCAGGCAAGTGCAGCTTCTATCTCTTTGAATATGGAAACATCAAATTCTCCAAAACTGTTCACCAAGCTTACGATTAAATTTCATATTTGAAATCTCCAATGAAATATGACAATAAACTGCCTCATAAATATAGTTCCTTCTGTTCCAATGGCGTTAAAAAAGCTTATTTTTCAGGCGAGATCAGTCAGAGCGCATGCGCAGTACTAAGCGCACGTCTCAGAACGCTGACTGTTTCTATAGCAACGGGACTTCTAATGGCAGCTGCAGTGACGCGCTGACTTTACTAGTCAACGATTGGCTCTTTCATTAAGAAGGCGGGGCTTCGCGGCCATAATGAGCATTGCATCTTTCCCCATTCAAGTCGGAATTGACCCTTCCCAAAACCCCGCCCCCCTTTAGTTACTGTTGCTATGGCGCTTTCACGTCACACATCATGTTCTCACGCAGTGAAAAGTAAAATACATCGCGGAGCAAAGAGGAAACTGACATTGTGCCGACAGACAAGACAGAGCAGCTTACTCTAGGTATGAAACAAAGTCTCAGCTTTCACATTTTGTCGTTTTGTATGAAATTCAAACAGTAAATACCGTTTTGTGGCTCTTTATTGTGTCGTGACAGATCGCTGTAGCACCTCAGTTGAACCGATGAACCGATAATCTCTTTAGTAGTTAAAGCATAAAATAAACATGAATAGACATAAGAAAGTATCTTTTTTCAAGCGAAAAACGTCAATACACACCATTTTCAAGATCAAGTCCATCAACGTTACACCACTTTCCTGTCTGGTTTGTTTACCGAACCAAAATGGCAGATTCTGCATTATGATTGGTCAGATAGCCTGTCAGTCAAACTCCCTGATATAAACTCCTTATGAGAAAAAAAGCATGAAAGTCGCTTTTTAATATACAACATATAAACTCATAATTCAGAGGAAAGAAAATCATAATTGGGAGATACAGTTGCGGTCAAAAGTTTGCAGAATCTGAAACATGTTAATTTTTGACCAATAATAAGATAGGTAATACAAAATGAATGTTATTTATTTTTTTATTTAGTACGATTTTGTGATCAGTCTTTTCACAGGACAACAGAGGGACTAATATTCAACTATTACAGAAGGTTCAAACGCTCACTGATGCTTCAGAAGGAAACAATCCATTAAGAGCCGGGGGTGTAAACTTTTGAACAGATTGAAGATGTGTACATTTTTGTTATTTTGCCTAAATTTTTTTTTTCGTTTAGTACCGCCCTTCATTGCAGAAGATATTTACATTTTTCCAGAAGACAAAATAAGTTGAACTTACTCTTACCCTCTTCTAATGTAAAAAGTTTTCACCCCCCGGCTTATTGTTGGAAAGGGTTCAAATACACAAAAATGCTGAAAAACCACATAATTTGTGGGACCTGAAGGATTTTTTTCTGAAGAACAGCGGGAAGTTTAACTGTTCAGGACAAACAAAAAACTGAACAAGAACAACTATCACTTAAAAAACAACAACAAACAACAACAACAAAAAACAGCTGTGGATCATTCAGGTAACAACACAGTATTAAAAATCAAGCATGTGTAGACTTTTGAATGGATAATTTTTATAAATTCAACTATTATTTTCTCTTGTGGACTATATGAAGAGTTCAGATGCAAAACCAGCTTGGTCAAAAATGAGATGATGATACTGAGTGAATGCTCCTGACACATAGTATACATTCATCTAATACTTTTACTTCAAACTCACTAAATTCCAGCCTCAGCCCAATCAGAAGTACCAGTACTTACATAGACACCTATACAAAGTAGCCAGAAAGAAATGCTAATTTTAAAGAAATATGTCAGATGGATTTAGAGGCTTTTGTATCTGAACTCTTCATATGTAAATGTCTTTTATATGAAATATCTTATTTGGGTCAGTACTAAATAAAAAATAACATGCATTTTGTATGATCCCTCTCATTTTGGTAAAATAATGAACATTCTGCAAGGTGTATGTAAACTGTATGAACTCATAATACAGAGGAAAACAGTCAGAATTGCGAGATAAACTCAGATTGCAGATAACAAATGTCAGCTGCAAACTCGGAATTCAGAGAAAAGTCAGAATTGCAAAATTTAAATTCAGAATTGCAAGAAAAATGTCAGAATTCTGTTTTCGTCTCACAATTTTTACCTTTCTCTCAGAAATCTCAGTCTACATCTTGCAAACCTACCAACATTAATCCACTTTCCAGTCTGGTTTGTGTTTTGGTCAAAAATGACAGATTCTGCATTATAATTGGTCAGATCACCTGTCAATCACACTCTCTGCGAAGAGAGTCAATTGTGACATGATAACTTGCAATTGTACATAAATTCTGAGAAGAGAAGTCAGAATTGTAAGATATAAACTCATTACATGAAAAGTTAAGAGAAAAAAATATAAAATCATTTTTTTGAATAAGTAAATAAGTATTTTTTTAAATCTGTGACAAAAACAAACAAAAAAAAATAATGCAAGATAAACTCAGAATTGCAACAAAGTCAGAATTGTGAATAGAAATTCTAAATTCAAATAAGTCAAAATTGTGAGACAAACTTGGATTTCAGACAAAAAGTCAGAACTGCAAGACTTAAACTCAGAATTGTGAGTTGTAGAATTCAAAATGGCAAGAAAAATGTCATAAGTTTATGAGTTTTTCAGAGTCATTCTGAGTTTATGTCTTGCAATTTTTACTTTTTTCTCAGAAATCTCAGTCTACATGTTGCAATTCTGTTTTTTCTGACATAAAAAAGTAATTGTAAAAAAGAAATAAATAAAAATCAGAATTGCAAGATATGCAAATTGAGATGTAAACTCAGAATTGCAAGGAAAAAATTAAGAATTGTGAAAAAGTCAATTTTTTTTAATCTATGGCAGAAATGGGCTTCCATATCAAAGGGTAAAGCAAAATATAAAACACAAAGACAAAACATCTTGAAAAAACAACAATTTTATTCTGACATGATTGCTTTTGTGACCATCTTATTTCTTGTCTTGGCTCTGGAGGCAATTTTATTTTAAAGGAAGATCCACAGGTTGCATTTTAAAGCAAGTAAAACCTACTTTTTAATAAAAAAAGAAAGAAAAATGACATTCTTGAGTATTTTAATTTAAACCAAAACGAAGGCTACACTAGAGAAATGGCTGCTCCTTGGTTGGGTTAAGAGTGCGAAACTGCCAATTAGAGCTACGAGATCCTTTAAGACTCCACCCCCTGCATGCAAGTTAGCCGGTCACAGTGCAGTGTCTGCAAACACACACATACACAAATGCACACATTCCATGACGTCTTCCTCTCCATGGGAGATTGAGAGTGGTCTGTATTCAGCGGGGAGATGAAAATTCATAATAAACCCCTTGGAAAACAATGCTGGACTCGTATACTCTCCATCGATTATGGAAGCGTATCACAGTGATGACAACTCTGAGCCAAAAGGAGCATCGTCAGAAACTACAGTTACAAAAATGCCCCTGAAGAACAAGATAACCTCATAGCACTAGTAGAGATGACTTTGAGATGATGCACAGTACAGTAGATAGATAAATCAACCATGACCAGATTGGCAAGAGGGGTGAGGTATGTATATTCGTGTTTGTCTGTGTGTATGTGTATGTTTGTGTGTGCGTGTGTATGAGATGACGTTTTCCTCTTCCTTCTCCTCCAACCCTTAGCAAAGTTCTATTCAGCCTGGGCGTCGTAGTTGGCCCCGCCGGCCTTTTTCAGCTCAGTGCGGAGATATTCTTCCTCCAGCTCTCTGGGATCGCTGATCATAAACTCCTTGGCAAAGTTCTGCATGGAAAAAGGAGGGAAAACACTATGAGTGATAGAGGAAAAGGCACGTTTGCATAAACGCCCCGATTTGTTTACAGTGAAAAAGAACTTGAAATCTGCTTGTCTGGGTGTGTCGAACTTTGTAAGTCTGAGTTGGAGAGTTTGCATGTGGAATTAGAGAACGCAAAACCCACCTGCACAATATCTTTTACCAGTGTCTTGTCAGTGCTAATCTTGGCTCTTTGCAGTCCGCTGACGTTTTCGCCAATCCAGGTGATGAGGGTGAACTTGGCACGCTTACTCATGGCGTCGCCTGTCGTGATCCTTACAAAACCGAAGAGTCGGTTGTCATCTGAGAGTCAAAGAGAAAGAAAGCCTTAAAGTGTTGCTTCGTTTAAGACTGTGAATTGATTAAAAATGTTATATGGTCAATGTGTGATTAAAGGAATAGTTCACCCAAAAATGAGAATTCAGTCTTTAATTACTCACACTCATGTCGTTCCAAACCTGTGAGACCTTTGTTCATCTTCGGAACACAAATTAAGATATTTTTGATGAAATCTTAGAGCTTTTGACCCAGCTTGGACAGCAATGCATCGAACAAGTTCAAGGCCCAGGACATCGATAAAATAGTGCACAAAACGACTTTTTTCAACAATTTCTTCGACTCTTGTAAATGCGTGTCAAAGACTGACACAGAATAGAAGAAATTGTTGAATAAAGTCGTTATTTTGGTTTTCTTTGCACACAAAATGTATTCCTGTAGCTTCATAAACAGTGTTGGGGGTAACGCATTTCAAGTAATTCAAGTTAAATAATCAGATTACTTTTTTCAAGTAACTAGTAAAGTAACGCATTACTTTTAAGTTCCCTTTTCAAATAAGTAACAAGTTACTTTGTTATCCATTAATTGATTGAAACTTCTTGTTTCTGTGTTGAGAGAAATTGCAAGTAAACTTGATAGTTACTGTAGTTCTAGACTAAATGTGAACAAAAACAGATTCAGTATTTCTAGAAATTAATAAAAACAGTAAAAGGCAAACTCAGAATATTCCACAAACCGGTAATAATTAAATTTGTTTAATAACACAAATATATATTATGTATTTAATCTCATTGCTGACCTTTGATGGTCCAATTCAGTCTTACAAATAAGCAAAATTTTTTTTTTTTAAACATTATTTGGCAAATATAAGTGTGTTATTTATTTATTTTTGTTAGCAAGCCCAGCCCAGGTGACAAAAAGTAACACAAAAGTAACATAACGCTTTCCGTAAAGAGTAACTAAGTAACACAATTAGTTACTTTTTAAGCGAGTAACGCAATATTATAATCTGTAAAAGTGACTTACACCAGCACTGTTCATAACATTATGGTTGAACCACTGATGTCACATGGACTATTTTATCGATGTCCTTACTACCTTTCTGGGCCTTGAACGTGTCAGCGTTGCTGTCTACGCAGGGTCAGAAAGCTCTCCGATTTCATCAAAAATATCTTAATTTGTGTTCTGAAGAAGAACTGAAGAAGGTCTTATGGGTTTGGAATGACATGAGGGTGAATAATTAATGGCAGCGCTTTCATTTTTGGGTGAACTATCCCTTTAAGTTAATTAACTATACAAAACATTTGCTGAGAAAAGCCCCCAACTAAAAAACAAGTCAAACAACATTATATATATTTAAGTCAACAACTTATTTTACTTTAATAATCCGAACTATTCTAGTGAAACAGGATATTTAACAAAAAAACTTGAAAAGTGAAGGGGCGGAGCCCTGGTGCCTGTAGGGGAGGAGTTAAAACAGTAAGCCGGATTCATGACGTCCACTGAAGGGGCGGAGCAAACTAATACTGTTTGCTAAAGGGAATTTTTATTTGGAATAACATGCATCAATGATTTTGATGTTTTGAATTCATCTTGAACATCGCATTAATGTGCTTCACTATTGTCACTTCAGTTTAGCTGAACTTTGTTTAATAACAAGTAAGCGCTTGGATTCAACTGAACACTGTCTCCATTGTAGCGAGTGTTTTGAATCTACACTATTGCATTGTTGTCCTTTCCAGAGAAAGACGTCACGATATGAACTGCAATCTGAGAGCATCACGTGCTAGCGGCAAACGAGGCTGAGAAATTTAAGCTCTATGACATCATACGGCATGAACAACAAGGAGTAGAGAAAGTGGGTGAGGACAGGAGGTGATCTAGTTAACAGACTCCTTTGATAAGAGTGATTTATGGTGTAATATTTTATCTGTAACACTCCCCGTCTCTCTCAGCTTAACAGCTGGCCACTTCCTCTCAAACGTGTTATAACTGCAATGCAGTGGCACTGGGAGTAGAGTCAAAGATAACATCAATTGCACTTAACATGCCTTTGTTTAGACACTGTCAGTATCACAGAGAATATTATGCGGTAGAAAGCTTTTGTTAAACCATGCATTCACATATCAAGTGGTGCACACCTTTGCACTTTGATCTTTATGGATCTGTGAAGATGGTTCTGAAGCTTCTGCTTATATCCCTAATAATTATAGCAACAAACACATACATACATATATACATACCAAAGGGCAGTATGCTTTTGTTCCATCTTGTACTGTGTTTAATTTACAGTGTTTTAATACAATCTTAGTACGACTTCACTGGAAAACAAACGCTCAGGTGAATTCCCTTGGCTCTTCTTGAGACTGATAATATCTGGTTTTCTGTTGTTGATTAACTGGGCTTAAGGTTTAAGAAGCTAAGTCAGGGAACCATGGGTAATACTGTCAGTTGTATTTGGCACACTGGCTGTTAAAGTTTCAAGTGCAAAGTGGATAATGAATTGAAGTCACATTATAGAGACCTCTGGTGTATTTCGACAGAACTGAAACCTCAAACAAACCACATTTAGGAAGTGAGCTTTGCTTGTCATGTGTCCACATGCTAAGTGAACAATGGGAAAGCATGGACTCTAGTAACAAAAAAAAAAAAAAATTGCGCTGTCTTATTTTACGATTATGTGAAAACACGGCGACACTTTGACACTTTCGCGATGTTGCAATGCTTTCATGCACTTCTACTTCCTCTTGCGTGCAAGTGGCACATTTCTAAAGAAGCTACTTTCAGAAAGTCAGCTTTTTTGTGCTGACTACACGAGTAGTGTACTTCCAGGTTGACAGGCTATGATGCAGCACAACTAAATAGTTCAAATATTTGGCATGACCTTAAACGCAAGCTTTAGATTTAGCAAAATTCATCTGAAAAAATGTGTCTTGCTCTATAATTTGGAACCACTCTGACCTAGAAACCCATTTTGAGTTTTATGCACGAAAGTAAAAAGGAGCAGATCACTCCATCACATCTCCATCACATAAAACCACATAATAAAATTAGAGTCATTAATAATGCCACTGACTGACAATTTATGATATCTCTTTAAAGAGACAATTTTGCTGCTGTATTTTCATTTTGTACTGTTCACTACAGAAGATTCTACTCAAGGAGCTTCCAGAATAATACATAAATTCATTTATTTCTGGATAAATCAGTTTAGTAAACTTCACGACTAAAGTATTCTCCATTAATTAAATTGCTTATTGTAACATACTGCTCCATACAGGAAGACATCCTTGATCTTCTGTCAGAGCACAGTGCCGGAAGCCAAGGCATTGCAACACTTTTACAAGTTTACATCTGCTAGTTGCTGCACAATCTACTCATGGAGACTGAACCGAGCACCACGCCCAAATCTCTGTTCAATTAGGATGACAGAATGAAAGGCGAAAAATGACATCATTTCATTCTCTCAGTGGAGCTAGACAGTTATTTACAGTTATAAAATATTGTGCTCAGTATAACAAACTGAATTCATCTTAGATCATTCTGGTTGATTTCAAACACAAATGTGTTTATATTTACTAAAATCCTCTCATCAAACTTCCCACCAGTTGCTCGCCTCATGTCATGTCGCCTAGGACAAGTATGAAACCATATTTGGTATTGTCTACCTTGGAAAATGAATGACTTCCTACTGATGCGATGAAGAACTTAAAGGGCCAGATCACCCAAAAATGAAACTCATGTTATAATTTATTGTTTCAAACCTATATGTAAAGTTAGAACCTGACTTTTGAGCCTGTCAGACTTAAAGGCTATAAATTTAAGGTAACTAAATGATGTATCTTTCATTTTTGGGTGAGCTTTCTCTTAACACTTGATTTATTGATTAATTGCTTTGCAATACAAATTAAAGTAATTCCAACAATAATCAAAGCAGGTAAATGGCAAAAAATAATAATAATAATAATTGACTCACCTGTACATTGATTTTTGAATTCTTCGTAGTCCGACCCATGACCAGCTGGTACAATGATAGATCCATCATATTTAAAAGATGCCCTTTAAACAGCAAAATTGATATTTTAACTTTAAATGCTGGCTGTGTCTTAAAACCCACAGAGCAGCCTACTTAGACGTTTTTGGCCCAAATGCTTCCTAGGTAGGCTGCCAATTAGATTTTGACACACTTCCCTCGTATTACAAGACCCATCCCTACATGTTGCACCACATACTATCACTGAGTCAATTAAAACAGCGTTTAGTTTTTAAAATTTAAAAAACATTCCAATTGTTGAAACAATGTATCGAGTGCAGGCAATACGCGCCAAACAGCATCTGTGGATGTGCAACAAATCAAGGCTTCACTCACCAGCATATTTCTGAGCTGTCGTCTCGCACCAGATTGTATGCTTCTCTGCAAGCCTCTTTGTCAATTCGCGTTGCCATTTCGACGATGCAAGAGGAGATAACGTATCTAAATGTTGGACAAAGCCGGGGGAGTGAGAGAAAATGCGGATAAATCCCAAAGTGCGACAGAGAGAGGCTGCTGGTGTGGCAGGGAGGTCTCTTCTCTCAGTGGGATGGAGAGGCAACTAATTTCACGACTCGATTCATTTCCTATTGCCTCTTAATGGGCGTTAGTGATATTTGTCTGTCAGGTTGCTGTTCCAGTGAATCAGGGAGCTCACGCCGGTTTCACCTCCTCCTAATGGCCAACCTGGGTATTGAGCTACATTAAATCCACCCAGTTCTGTTCTGTCATCTAACAGTTGGTCTGAGTTACTCTGCCATCTTGTGGACCTGGGTTGAGAACAATGGGTTGCTCTTTTGTGTAATATTTGGATTACAAACGAGAATCAGGCCTACCACAGGCGAATCGTACCAAAAAAAATACAAATTTAATCCTAATTTTAATCCTATTAAAATCGTCAGAACAACAAATATTATCATATATTAGCATAAACATTTACAAATATACTAGATACACTACCAGTCAAAAGATTTTAATGGTTTTTTTTTTTTTTAAGAATTCTCTTCTGCTCACCAAGCCTGCATTTATTTCATCCAAAATAATGTTGTGAGATATTTGTACTATTTAAAATAAGTTTTTTATTTTAATATAATTTAAAATGTCATTTATTTCTGTGATTTCAATGCTGATTTTTTAGCATCATTTATTATTATTATTATTATTATTATTATTATTATCAATGTTTAAAACAGTTGAGTATATTTTTTTCAGGATTCTTTGATGAATAGAAAGATCCAAAGATCAGCATTTATCTCAAATAAAAAGCTTTTGTAACATTATACATTATGCCATTCAAAAGTTTGGAGTCAGTATAGTTTTTATAATTTTTTAATTTAGCAAGGATGCTGTAAATTGATCAAAAGTGATGATAAAGACATTTATAATGTTACAAAATATTTTTATTTCAATTAAATGTTGTTCTTATGAACTTTCTATTCATCAAAGAAACCTGAAAAAAATCTGCTCAGCTGTTTTCAACATAATAATAATAAGAATAATAAATGTTTTTTGAGCAGCAAATCGGAATATTAGAATTATTTCTGAAGGATCATGTGACTGGAGTAATAATGCTAAAATTCAGCTTTGAAGTTACAGAAATATATTTTAAAATATATTCAAATAAAAAAACAGCTATTTTAAATAGCAAAAAATATTTCAAAAAATATTTTTAGTTTTGCTGTTTTTGCTGTATTTTGGATCAAATAAACACAGGCTTGATGAGCATGAGACTGGTAGTTTAGATAGATTTAACTTAAGCTTAAACGGGTTAAAAAGGCTTCTGTTTGTTTACATTCGAGTTTTGTCAGTTGGAAGTTTAAAGGAGCAGTCAGAAAAGATAGAAGTACCTAATCAAAACAGCCGAAAGGTTTGTGTCACGTTTGGTGGTCATTCGTTTGAAGCTTTAATGTTAGAAATTTGGTCTCAGATCAAGAATCGGAATAATGGTACATGGCTTTAATGGTACATGCCAACACAATGACAAAGATAGCCCTTTTCTTGGACATTATTATTATTATTATTATTATTATTATTATTATTATTATTATTATTATGCTACAGTCTGATTTTTTTGCGAACTTGAGCACAAAAAGTGACTTTTATTTTGAAATGAAGCGCAACACGGAAGTAAGAACTCAGCTTCGCTGTGCTACGGTCAAAATAACTAGTTAATAGTCACTTGCGGACATTTAACTAGTAACCAGTACGGACAAAGAATGGAAAAATGGTAAAATAATATCTGCATTTTATTATGCGGTTGTTGTCATAGCTCTGTCGATAAAATATGTCCAGTTATACTGAATATCAATGAAACGTAGTCAGGAATGATTGTGTAAATGCTCCTTTCCTTTTGTACTCAGCTTCTGACTTTCTGCTCTGTCTGTTCCTGTTTTAAACATAATATAATTGTGTATTATATATGGTTACTTTTAACTACTTACAATAATTCATCATGATTATGATTTTGCAGATAGTCTTATGGCAGATGACACAATGGATAGTGGGAAGCAATATCGCCTTTCACGCCCTCACAGAATAAGTGAATCTTCAAAGGTATGAATGACAGAGGTGTTGTTAAGTAAAACAGTTAAACATTTTTGATAATTGCAATAAAAATAATTACTAGATTAAGTTTTTTTAAAACTTACATGGAAACTAAGTGAAATAAAAAGAAACTGAGATAAAAATAAGCTAAACAGAAACATGAAACCCCCCAAAAAACTAATGAAAATCACTAAAGCACATGAAAAATGACTATAAAATGACTAAAATGTACAATATTAAAATGAAAGCCAATAAAAAATAAAACAATGATATAAAATAATACTGAAGTAACACTGATGCATAACTGGATTATTTATAAATAAGCAAAAACAGTAAAATTCAGAAATATTTTTACTATTTAAAAAAATGCTTTTTATTTGAATATATTTTAAAATGTAATTTATTCCTGTGATTTCAAAGCTGAATTTTTTTGCATCATTACTCCAGTCACATGATCCTTCAGAAATAATTCTAATATTCTGATTTGCTGCTCAAAAAACATTTATTATTATTATTATTATTATGTTGAAAACAGCTGAGTAGAATTTTTTCAGGTTTCTTTGATGAATAGAAAGTTCAAAAGAACAGCGTTTATCTGAAATAGAAATCTTTTGTAACATTATAAATGTCTTTATCATCACTTCTGATCAATTTAAAGCGTCATTACTAAGTAAAAGTATTAATTTCTATAATTTCTCCAAAAAAATATATACTGACTCCAAGCTTTTGAATGGTATAGTGTATAATGTTACAAAAGCTTTTTATTTCAGATAAATGCTGATCTTTTCATCTTTCTATTAATCAAAGTACTCAACTGTTTTAAATATTGATAATATAATAATTAATGTTTCTTGAACAGCAAATCAGCATATTAGAATGATTTCTGAAGGATCCTGTGACACTGAAGACTGGAGTAATGATGCTGAAAATGTAGCTTTGATCACAGGAATAAATTACATTTGAAAATATATTCAAATAGAAAACAGTTATTTTAAATAGTAAAAAATATTACAAAATTTTCCTGTTTTGTTGTACTCTGGATCAAATAAATGTAGGCTTGGTGAGCAGAAAAGACTCTTTAAAAACATTAAAAATCTTCTGTTCAAAAACTTTTGACTGGTAGTGTATATATAATAAAAAACTGCACATTTACTATCTATAGTCTATATCAAGTGTCTTGAAACTGTCATGCACTAACTAACTCTCATGTACAACAGGTGTATCGATGGGCAGACCAGGCTAACTACCTCCTTCAAGGTTTAAATGAGCAAAGACAGCATGGCCAGCTGTGTGATGTCGTTCTGGTGGCCGATGACCAGCGGATCCCTGCACATCGGGCGTTGCTTGCAGTATCCAGCCCCTACTTCCAGGCGATGTTCACCTTAGGGATGCGCGAGGAGCACGAGGCAGAAGTAGAGCTTGTGGGAGCCTCATACGTTGGCGTGAAAGCAGTAGTAGACTTCCTGTACAGCGGCGAGTTACCACTCGATGGTGGAAACATTGACTACGTCCTGGAAACTGCTCACTTGCTGCAGGTGTGGCGAGCTGTGGATTTCTGTTGCCAGTATCTGGAGAAAGAGGTACGTGAGGACAACTATTTGTACCTGCAGGAGCTTGCCTTCCTCTACAGTCTGGACCGGCTGGACGCCTTCATAGACCGCTTCATTCTGGAGCATTTCACCACGCTTTCCGTCACATCCGAGTTTCTTCAAGATGTGCGGATGCCCAAGCTGTGTGCTTACCTTGCAGATGAGCAGGTGCAGCATGAGAACGAGCAAGCTCTTCTCCAGGTCGCCTTGCAGTGGTTGAGTCAAAGACCCGAACGTCTTGCGTTCGCCCAGCAGCTCCTCTCCAACATTCGTTTTGCTCTCATTCCGCCTGATGTCCTCATAGGGTGCGTGTTGCCGGCCATACGCTCCCTGCTGCCTCCGGATGCAGGCTGTGAGGCATTAGTGGAGGAGGCCGTGGGTTACCACACGAGAGTCAGCGCCCAACCTGTATTGCAGACAACGCGCACTGGCCTTCGAGGAGGTGTGGAGCGTCTGCTGTTGGTGGGAGGGGAGGTGTCTGAACGTGGAGAGGAGTTGAGCGCTGAGGTGTGCTGGTTGGATGAAGAAGCAGGAAAATGGGTTGTCGAGACTCAGCTGCCAGCTCAGAGGAGTCACCACTGTGTTGCTGTTTTGGGGGGATTTATTTTCACCGCAGGTGGGAGCTCCTCAAGGGACAACGGAGGAGATTCTGCAAGCAACTTGCTGTATCGATATGATCCCAGAAGCAACTCATGGGTTAAGGTAATACACTTCACACTTGACAGTTCAACAAGTCAAAATAGTTAAAATAGTTTAGTAAAACTATATATGAAACTGAAATTAAAACCATAAAAAATTAAATTTAAATTTAATTATATAAATTTTAATAAATTAAGTTACTAAAATCAAAATCAAATATAAAAAGCTTTCAATTTTAGCTAGTTTGCAAAATGCAAAATGTTTCATTTTAATTGAATTAAATAAAAATTAATTAATTAAAAAAATAAAAATTTTAAATAAACAATAAAATATTATAAAATTAATATAAACTATAGTTTAGTTAACTATATACAGTTATAATAGTTAAGTGAAATTATAACTAAAATGAAAACTATTAAAAAAGTAAATGAAAAAAATAAAAAATTAACTAAATGTTAATAAAATTAAAATGAAATATAATACAATTAAATATAAAAAACGTTCTATTTCAGCTAGTTGCTAAGGCAGAATTTTTAAGTAAAATTAAAAAAAAAACAAAAAAAAAACAATTAACTATATACAGTTATAATAGTTAACTAAAACTATAACTGAAACTAAAATTAAAACATAAAAAATACAAATAAATTTACATTAAAAACACCTTAATAAATAAAAGTAATATAATTTAAATAAAATATAGTACAATTAAATATAAAGAACTTTCTATCAGCTAGCTGCCAGAGCAACATTTTTCACTTTAATTGAGTTAAATAAAATGAATTAATACAAATTACTTAAATAAATAAATAAATAAAATAAAATAAAATAAAAATAAATTCTGAAATGAATAAAAACTTTATACTGATAGTCTAGTTAACGGTATACAGTTATAATAGTTAACTAAAACTATATCTGAAACTAAAATTTAAGCTGTAAAAAATTTAGTAACACTATACAATATGGTTCATTAGTTACCTACTTGAGTTAACATGAACTAACAATGAACAGTACTTCTACAGCATTTATTAATTTCAGCAAATGTTAATTTCAACATTTAATAATGCATTATTAAAATCAATAACAATAAAACAATAAAATATTGTTAACATTAGTTAATGCACTGTGAAGTAATATAAACTAACAATGAACAACTGTATTTTTTTTAATAAATACTATAATAAATGTATTGTTCATTGTTCATTCATGTTAGTTAATACAGTACCTAACATTAACTAATGGAACCTTATTGTAAAGTGAATGATAATTCAAGTGATCTGTTGATCTGCAGGGTGCCCCTATGAACCAGCGGCGTGTGGATTTCTATCTGGGAACTCTGGGAGACAGTCTTATAGCTGTTGGGGGACGCAATGATAGCGGTGCTTTGTCTTCTGTAGAAGTGTACCATCCTGCTGAGGACTACTGGACCTACGTTGCAGGATTGCCCAGGTTTGTCCACTGCTATTCAGAAGTTTAGGGTCAGTAAGAAAGGATCATGTGATACTAGAGTAATGATGTTGAAAATAGTACGAATAAATGACATTTTAAAATATACTAAAAGAAAACACACATTACAAAACCTTTTCTTATGTTCCTTCATAGGTTCACATACGGTCATGCGGGCACTATTCACAAGGGCATCGTTTACATCTCAGGAGGCCATGATTACCAGATCGGCCCGTACAGACGTGACATGCTAAGTTACGACCCCAAAACTGCAGACACGTGGACAGAGCGACAGGCCATGATTTTGGCACGAGGCTGGCACTCTATGGCATCACTAGAAGACAGGATCTACGTCATCGGCGGTAGCGATGACCACGAGGACAGCATGGAGCGTTTCGACGTGTTAGGAGTGGAAGCCTTTGACCCGCAGACTGATCAGTGGACCAAGGTAGGCCCTCTCAGGTACCCTAACAGCGAGGCAGGGGTGGCGGTCTTGGATGGAAAGATCTACGTATTGGGAGGGTACACCTGGGAGGCCATGGACTTTTCTCAAGGCACTCAAGTGTTTGTTCCAGAGAAGGGACAATGGGTCTTGGGTCCAAATCTACCAAAACACATCGCTGGAGCCTCGGCGTGTGTGTGCCTTGTCAGACCGCAGCAAACTAATAGTATAGAGGGTCACACATCAGGACGCACAGAGAGGGACAAACAGAATTCCAGCCAAGAGCAAAACAGGTGATCTGAAGAACAATTTTGACTTTCTGAATGTAGGTTTTTATAAGCCTGATGTCAAAAAGAGGTCAGCAGGAAATACTGTGAGATGTTAGACTATGAATTGAAGTTAAAAAGCACAAATTAATATTGTAGTTTTTGTTACAAGCGTTTTTGGACATTTTGAAGATGTGCTTCTGAGTTACAATTAAAACATCCTGAAGTGACCATTTTACATGACTGTTTGCAGTGTTTTGTGTTTATGTTTTGATTTTACAGTATCATTAGGACTTGAGCACAGGTGGTGCGAGGACTCCATTGTGATTGCTCAGTTTCTTCTTCTCAAAAAAGGAATCGCATTTTTGAGGTCCTAAACATGCTCGAAAACTCATTAAACTTTGCACACACACCAGAAGTGGTGAAAAACTGATATGGGTTTCAGAAGTGGGTGTAAAAAAAATGGCTCGATAGCGCCACCTATAAAATTTCAACAAAGTGCCCCTCGAGCTATGTTTCACATACCTGTACGAAATTCGGTCGACACATGTAACACACCAATACCTACAAAAAAGTCTCTCGGCACGAAGTCCGAAAGTCAACAGGAAGTCTGTAATTTTGAATTTTCTCTGTAAGTCAGTTTTTCCATTTTCAGGCGTGTTTAAACAAACTCCTCCTAGAGATTTAAACAGATCAACACCAAATTTGGCCAGTGCAATATAAAGCTCTTTTTAATGTTAAATTGCGTTAAAGGGTGTGTCTGTGGCAGCCTGACAAACTTTGATGTTTCACCATAAAAAAAAGGAAGTTGTTACAAGCCATACAATGTCTGATCTGCTCCAAGCTTCACCTGTTTGATAAGAGTCCTGTCCTAAACACATCTAAAGGCCAATATTCTGTTGTAATCATAGCACCACCTGCTGGCAACAGGAAATGACTTGTTTTACACTACCTTAAACATGCAATGTCCAATCTGCATTAGACTTCACATGTTAGATAAGAGTCCTGGCCTGAAGAGACATCTAAAGACATCTAAATATTCAGTTAGGATCATAGCGCCACCTGTTGGCAACAGGATATGTCATGTTTTACTCTAACTCAAACATACCATGTTTAATCTGCACCAAACGTCATATGTTTGATCAAAATCCTGGCTTGAAGACATCTACATGCCAATATTCAGTTATAGTCATAGCGCCACCAGCTGCAGTTTGACACATATAAATGACTTTGACATATTCCTCCTATATATAACTTTAAATACAAATGTTTCTTGAGCATATTAGAATGACTTCTGAAGGATCATGTGACACTGCTAGAGTAATGATGCTGAAAATTCAACTTTGCATCACAGGGATAAACTACATTTTAAAATATATTAAAATTAAAAAAACAGTTATTTTAAATTGTAATAATATTTCACAATACTGTATTTTGGATCAAATAAATGCAGCCCTGGTGAGTATAAAAGACGCCTCACGACCTTTTAAAAGTTGCATATGCCTTAATGCTTTATTTTAACCAAATTAAGTTACAATAATGACATCTGTTATCATTTCTCAAAAATATTGTCACAGTTCAGCTATACACATATAAATGCCTGAATCTAGCAATTGAAAAAGTTTTGTCTCATTTACTCCAGACTCCAGAAGTGCTTGGTCATTTTTTTTTCTAGGTGGGTTCTTGGTTATTCAAGACTAAGAGCATTTCACTTGAAGGGGTAGAATGGATGCGATTCCAATCTGAGGAGCAACAACACCATCTGGT
The DNA here is from genome assembly GCA_012976165.1 of Labeo catla. Taxonomy (NCBI): domain Eukaryota; kingdom Metazoa; phylum Chordata; class Actinopteri; order Cypriniformes; family Cyprinidae; genus Labeo; species Labeo catla. The sequence goes on along the minus strand of VONZ01000821.1, from coordinate 142,054 downwards.
TAACTGCTAGCTTTTGTAGTAAGTATACAGTTCACATTATGAACAAACAACCCTCATAATATAATACATTTGCCAAAATGCTGTATGTATGCCATATTGCTGCCATCCACATAATATCTCCTTCTTGATTTGTCATGATTGGTCTTTCACAAGTTAAGATGTTTTACAATAAATAGTTTAAAGTCAAAATCTTAAAGAGATAGTTCACCTAAAAATGACAATTCTGAAGTTACTCACCCTTATGTCATTCCAAATCCTGCTTTCTATGCAGGGTCAGAAAGCTCTCGGATTTCCTCAGAAATATCTTAATTTGTGTTCCGAAGATGAACAGAAATCTTATGGATTTGGAATGACATAAGGGTGAGTAATTACAGAATTGTCATTTTTGGGTGAACTAACCTATTAATAATAAACTATAGACATGTAACACTGTAAATATCATATAACAACTATGTAACATCTACTGTTTGAAGTGTTTATTGTTGCATATTGCATGCTGTTTTGCATGTGATATTTACAAAATATTTTCTTACTGTGTTATGATGCAGGCCTTCCAGCCTCGATTCAGAGACCTCAGAGCATTCATATCCTCTTCATCCAGAGTGAAATCAAAGATCTGCACCCAGACACATTATATTAATAGTTAATAGTTATAATACTAGTTACAGCATCTACAATTCTCATCTTGATCCAAATGTGACAAATGTAAAATTATAAGAAATGTTTATTGAGACCTACTGTTTAGTTCTACTAATAGTTCAACCAAAAATGAAAGCTCTGTAATCATTTTCTCACCCTCGTGATATTCCAAAACAGTTGATGGTAGCCATTGACTTATACAGTATGAAAAAAATTCAATGGCTACCATCAACATTCTTTAAAATATCTTCTTTTGTGTTCAACACAACTCAATTTTCATTTTTGAAAATCCCTTTTAATTTTTTGCCTTAGTATATACCAGGATAAAACCACAAAATAGCAGCTGACATCATTAGGAGAAAAAAATACTATGCCTACGGGTGAGTGTTTTCATGACGCGTCATTGATCGGCCATATTGGTGGCACACTGCACACTGAACTGAACGAAACTTGCATATTTTGCTGATTATTGCTGCTGAAAATGGTCAATTATTGTAATGTTTTGGGCTGTACTAATCGGTCGGACCAGGAAAAACATTTGGAGTACAATAGACCACCAAATGTTATAACAAATCAAGGAGAAGAGTGCAAAAAACTGTCTGAGCGACAAAAGGTTGGCCAAACTGAACCAGGATTTCCAGGGCAAGAATCTTGACAACATTCATGTTTGATCTTATCATTTCCAGTAAGGTAGGTGAAATATTAGGCTAATATCTTAATTAAAACTGCTTGTATGTATCTTTACCACCTGTTAACTTTAGTTTGTCAAAATATTGCGCTCTTTCCTGCTTACTAAATCCTTCTGATTTAGCAGCTTCCACATGTTTTTCCATAGTTAAGACAGCATAAATTAGCAGAACAACGTATTCAGTAGTACATTAACCATGCAGTACATGTTGTTGTTTACATCCAAATATCTCCAATATGGGCACGCATCCGGGTAACTGACCAAAACTGACTAAAACTGTTTGCTCTACAAACCATGTGCTCATAATTAAGATAATACATTAAATTATGATAAGACACACCAATCTGCAATATCCAGCAGAAAAACAAGCAGATGAGACAAAAAAGCCACCGAAGCCACACCCATAAAATTTACAAATGGCTGTGCCCACTCTTACAGGAAGAAAAATTTGGGTATAATATTGAAATTTATATGGAATATTCCTTAAAGTTTACCTTGGTGTTCTCTAAAATGTGGTGGGGTTTCATACTCTTCGGGATCACAACAATTTCCTGTTGAACGTGATATCGCAACAGAATCTGCAGAATGATCAAATGCAACATTAAAACCCCAAAAGACAAAAGTAGATGATGCACAATACTCATATTGAGAAAAGTGACCTGCGCAGGGGACCGTTTGTGCTTTTTGGCAATATCCCCAACAACGGGGTCCTGCAGTAACACCATGGGATCTGTATCTCCTCTTTGACTGCAGAGGCAAGGAAACAGAAATGGAAGAATTGTACAAAATGTTTTGATCTTTCATTCCCAACCTTCTTAGATAAGATTAACAGCTGATTCTAGTTGAAAAGGTCCTTGAACTTGAACATAGTTTGAGCTTACTATTCTGAAGGTCTTCCAGGTGAGCCAAATGGACTGTAGGCTGTTAAAGCAATGTCTTTGGACTTACAGTACTCAATCAGATCTGACTGAACCAAGTAAGGATGGAGCTCCACCTGTAGATATATAAATACCTATTTACGATATTGTTATTATAAACTGACTGAATATTTCTCACGCTAATATTATGAGAAATATATTTCTTTCACGTTTCCTTATTAAGGTTACTCAAATCTAATTTGATGTTAAATCTTATCACGCTAATATTATGCACCTGATTGACAGCGGGTGGGATTTTGGCCACGGATAGCAATCTCTCCAGCTGCTCGGAGCTGAAGTTAGACACACCGATATTTTTCACCTTTCCGGTGGCTTTCAGAGCTTCCATTCCCTGAAAGAGACAGCAGCAAACTCTAAAAACCTTATTTAGACATCGTTTTGTTATTACTGGTGTTAGCGGTTAGCATTACCTTCCACACATCGACGTAGTCAATGTCAGTTGTGAGGATCTTTCCATCTTTTTCTGGGAAAAGCTCATCACCTACTTTCTGTAAGTATTGTAAAGTTGCAAACAATAAGTATACTTTAGCTTCCATACAAAATGTCTACAAATCATTTAGCGGATTAAAAACAGTGATAACACTCCAGCAAACTATGTTCAGGAAGCTACTTATAAATATAGTGTTGATACTAATATTTATGTACAGTGGAAAAAGTATTTGGGCACTTAACAATTTACATGGCTGAATGACATTTTTAATTTTGTATATAATTGGGTTAAAATATTATTATTATTATTATTATTCTTATATAAATGCAATTTATATTATCATTATTAAAAAATATTATTATAATAAAGTACTGTGTATAAATGTAAAATATTCATTTATTTATAAATGTGTGTATATATAATACAATAATAATAATAAATGAATAATACGAAATTTATTTCAGAATTATTTTGAGGATATGAATGCTCTCAGGTCTCTGAATCGAGGCTGGAAAGCCTGCATCATAACACAGTAAGAAAATATTTTATAACTATCATATGCAAAACAGCATGCAATATGCAACAATACACACTTCAAACAGTAGATGCTACATTGCTGTTACATGATATTTACAGTGTTACATGTTTATAGTTTATTATTAAAGGGTTAGTTCACCCAGAAATGACAATTCTGTAATTACTCACTCTTATGTCATTCCAAATCCATAAGTGATATATTTATAAATAAATATAATGTACAAATAATTCAAATAATTGTATTTATAATTAAAATAATTTTCATTCCAAATAATTATTAATCAAAATTTTTATTTATGTATTTATTGATTTGTCTTGTATTACCTTCAGTCCTAATGGAAAGTGTACTAGGTATATAGGTCCAGGTAGGCTGAATGCAATTCTTCTCATTATTACTAATTTTTACTCATAGTTAAGTATAATTTATTTAAAAAATAATTAGTATATATATATATAGTAAAGTAATAGTAAAATACTATATATGTATGTACATATGTGTGTGTGTATAATAATACAATAAAATATATTATAATACAATATATTATAATATAACAACAATATTTATTTTAGAAATAATTTGTATGTATATATATACATATATATATATATATATATATATATAAAATATATAGTTAAATTCTATATGTATCAGTATGTGTGTATATAATAAAATAAAATATAATGTAATATCACATAATACAACAACAATAATTTATTTTAGAAATTATTACTACAATTATTATTAAAATTTATTAATAATAATTGTTAGTCTTTAGTTGTAGAAAAGTAGTAGTAAAATACTATATATGTTTGTATATGTGTATAATAATATAACAACAATAATAATGTATTTTAATAATTTATTTTAAATAAGTACATATATATATATATATATATATATATATATGATTTATTTAAATAATAATAATAAATGCAATTCTTCACATTATTAATCATATTTTTTAGTCGTAGTATAGTAGTTAAATAGTAGTTGGTCAAAAATGAGATAATGATACTTTGTTAATAATGATATTTTAATTAAATATATTAAATATATTTTTTCCTAATATTACCTTCAGTCCTACTGGAAAGTGTATTAGGTATAGGTCCAGGTAGTCAAGTTGAAGGTCCTTCAGAGATTTATTTAAGCATACAGGAATGTCTTCAGGAGCATGATGGGTACACCACAGCTGGAAAAAAGAAGCATCATTATTGGATGATGTTTTTCTCCTTTAAATGAAACCAACATGCACCAACATAACTTGAACTCACTTTACTGACGATGAACATGTCTTGGCGTCTGATGATGCCCTGATGTATCATGGACTGGATGGCCTTCCCCACCTCTACCTCGACCCGGTAGCTGTAGGCCGTGTCTATATGCCGATATCCAGCAGCGATCGCTGCCTCGACTGCCCTCTGACACATTTCCGGAGCAGTGGACTGTTCACCATGTAGTAAAACATTAAAACACTGCTAGTTTCTTGCGTTAGATTATGACATCATTACACTATTAAAAAACAACTTAGAAACTTACACACTTAGAAACTAAGACTAAAAGTTAAAAGATAAAGGGAAACAATATCTAACATACAACCTATAAAATCACTGCTAGCATTTGTGCAATGAAACGTCAGACCTTAGATGTCCAGTGTGACAACTAGCCTCTATAGTTCCATATTCAGTAAATGTAAATGTTACACAAATGTTCAGATTTTTGTAAGCTATGTGTATGAGTTAGTATGAGGCCATTGTAAAACTGTAATGCTACCTCTGGCTTCCATGTTCCCAGTCCCAGTAGTGGCATGTATGTGCCATCATTTAGTTCAATCTTCCTAGGCTGTCCAACACTCTCCTCCATGTAAGAAAGATTTGTGTAATGTAAAATGAGCAGCAGTTAAGTGGATTGACTTGTCTTTCCTGTCGTTTTCCAATGCTTCTGTGTTTCTAGCTCCAATCTCCCTCTTTGCAGTCTAAGCAGAACTGCCTTCTCTTTATCTTTGCAGTTAATCATTGAACTTGACAAGGAGTATGTCAGTGTCTATATGCATGTGGGTGCAGATCATTTAACACTATTGTGTCCCGTCTGTATGTTTCCTGAAACTACAGGCTGTTGGCACAGTTGTCAATGTGACCTTTAGAGCTCATGTGATCCTGTGTTACTTCCTCGAGAAGTGTGTGTGTGCAAATCAGGAAGTATTCTCAACGCTGATAGAGCTCAATTAAAATGTTGAAAGTAACTGTACATTTTTAACCTCTCACCTTTAAGTACCTTTTAACAAAGTACAGAAAGGTATAAAAAGAGCCAAGATTTGCGTTTGAGGTGCCTTCATTTTATTGTGTAATTCATGCATCAAACACTAGAGGGCAGCACAGTGATACACAAAAGCATTTTAATTCTGTCTGAATCGCTTCATGTCATTTCATGCTTTCATTTTATCGAATAGCATCAGATTGTGGGTAAAACAGGTGTAAATACCCTCTGAAACGCATTCTAGATAGACTGATCTTGGAATCAGCTTATAATAAATAAATATCTGAAATATCCGGTTCATTAGCCGCTATGGGGAAATAACCAGAAGAATATCAACTTGCAGTAAACGGTAAAACTGTTTGCACTACAAACTAGTGCGTTCATAATTAAGATAATACATTAAAATTCTATGGTAAAACACAGCAAGTTGCAATATCAAACAGTAAAACGAGTGGTTATATACCCATAAAATTAACAAATGGCCGCGCCCACTCTTACGGGAAAAATCAGGTTGAAAGCGCGGGGATTGAAGATAGAATTTATAGATTTTTTTAATGTAGTTTATTTGTATAACACAAGACAAAGAACATTCAAACACGTAAGGCACATCCACCAGGAAGTAAAAAAAATGAATGAAGCTCTGAATTTTTTCAGTAACTCACACAGACATATAGAGTGTTTTCACAACGCTTCATTCATTTCTCACATTTCCGGGTTTCTCATAGCGGAAGTCGTCATAGTTGAGTAAAATCCGAGAGCAGTGAATGGGAGAGTACAGCAAATATATTTTTGGCATTCCCATTTGCTCAAATAGCAAGAGAAAAACACGACAGTGTTTTCACGACTTTTACTCATAGGAAAAAAATTTTAGAGAGACTGATATCGGCAGTCAGAAGAGAGAACAATGTCAAATTTACCGTCCCTCCCATAGACGCGGCATTAGAAACACCCTCGAATAGCCTTAACTAGTTTTTTTGTTACTTGATGAAAAAGTGATATAATACAAAGTAGAATGTTATAAATGTACATACGTATTTTTAAAAATCAAAGTATAAAAAACTTTAAATGATTTATGATGATGATGACCGTTGAAACGCGTCATCACAGGCTTGTGAAAAGGGTCCAATGGCAGCACTGATAGTAAACAAAACTCGCACATTTTACTGATTATTACTGCTGAAAATAGTCAATTATTGACGTTTTGGGCTGTATTAATCGGTCGGAACGGAATAAACATTTGGAGTACTATAGACTGCCAAAAATTATAACAAATCAAGAAGAAGAGTGCAGAAAAAACTGAGGAACAAAAGGCGTTTGTGGTTGGCCAAACTGAACCAGGATTTCCAGGGCAAGAATCTTGACAACATATTCATCTTTGTTTTTATCATTTCCGGTCAGGTAGGTGAAATATTAGGCTAATATCTTACTGCTCCTATGTATCTTTACCACCTATTAACTTTAGTTTGTCAAAATATGGCGCCCTTTCTTGCATACTAAGTCCTTCTCTATATGATTTAGGAGCTTCCACACATTTTTCTGTGGTTTAGACAGCATATATTAACAGAACAGCGTATTCAGTAGTACATTAACTGTGCAATCCATGCTGTTGTTTACATCTGAGTATCCGTGCATCCGGGTAACTGACCAAATCGTGACATAAGTGCAGACCCTCTATTAAAGAAGGCCTTACATTTTTGCCACTGGCATGGAAATTTTATATTTACCCAGCAATAAAACAAATTTAGATAGGATTTATACTCCTTTTGTGGAAACATGTCTTTGTCCAAGTGTAACAGTTTTAACATATCTAATCAGAGAAACCATTTTCTCCATTTTTAATGAAGTATTACATGATAACTTCCTCTAACTCTTGCAAGTTGCAATGATGTCTCAGATAATGCGTTTACCTGCACGAGGGTGGGAATCACTCACATGATTAATCTGTAAATTTGTGAAGCATTAAGCAATTAAAAAATATTAATAATAAAATAAATTTAAAAAAAAAAATAAATTCAACAGTCCAATCAATTTCCCATGGACAAAATGAAGTCCCACCCTATATAACTTATTTGTTTTTAAATTATCTATTTGTTTGTTTACATCTTGAGAAAGTAAGAGGATAACAACTGGTTAACAAGCTTTTTTTTCCAGGAGGTAAAATCAACCATCTTCTCACATTTGTAGAATCTTCTCTAATAATAATAATATTAATAATACACTTTTCTCCTTAAAGAAATGTTGAGATGCAGTTTTATTTAAATAGTTTTGGAGGTGTAACAATCGAAAACAAAATCTAAAAAAACATCAGACGTCATATATACGCCATCTATGTCATTTTGACTCTCAAAGTGGTTGAGCATGCAAATTAAACAGCCGCACTACAAAATATTCTATTCCTAAAACATCATATATAGCATAAATACTTCACATCATGCAGGTTACATATGGAATGGCTTTATGGTTTGGTCACAATGCTCTCCAAATTTGCCAAAATGTCTGTCACAGTGTAAGAAAAAAAAAACTACAATATTTTACAATAATGAAAAAAAAATCTATATTCATACAATAATCCTCAAACTACCCTCCCACCCCTTCCCTATACAATACTAGCCCATATAAAAATATAAATATGATGCTTGCATAGAACTGTGGGTTTCCTGAAAGGGAAAGCATGTCAGATGTAATGCACATAACTGTGTCCTATCTTTTAACACTTTCATTTATTCTTCAGCTTCATTGCTCTGCCCTTTAACCTTTCCTTTCTTCCTTTGACCTTTTGTTCTCTGTTTCTTTTACTGGTCCAATTCGTGGCTGTCTTGGCTTCGAGGTCGATAGTGACGTGCACAAAATTCTCTGATCCGAATGCAGGCCTCGATCATCATCTCCTCTGGGACAGTTACCACAATTCGGAAGAAGGTTGGATATTCAAATGCCTGCAGAAAGAAACAACATAGGTATCAGAATAGAAGCAACCAATTTTTGTGACAAATAATAGGTTAAAGGCACTGTAACAGAAAAAGGCAAGATAAGGAGATAAATAATTCACCGTAGCAGGCAAACAGAACACAGATTGCTCAGTGACCAGCCGTTCAGTGAACTCCACATCATTCTCAAAATCTGGGAAGTGCTCCATCTCGATCCCCACCTGAGGATGAGCCAGCATAAAATACATTTACCCTTTGCTAACTTGCAACTTTGCACTTTTTGCAAACATGCACACTCCTTAATATGGACATCCTGATGAGTAAGTGTGCCAAGTATGATTAAGTGTCTGTCAGGCCATTTAAAGAGATAGTTCACCCTAAATTGAACATTATGACATTATTTATTTATTACCTATTTACCTATTTCTTTTCTAAATGCATGTTATTGTCTTATTGTGAATTATTTATTCAGGTTTATTTGCTTTGATTTATTATTTGTAATCAAAAGTAGGGGTTACAGATCAAGTAAACCGATAACTGATATTCTGAACTGATATATAAAGTACCAGTCAAAAGTTTTTGAACTCAAAAGTCAAAATATTTTTGTTTTTTGGAAAAAAAAAAAGTCTCTTCTGCTCACCAGGCCTGCATTTATTTGATCCAAACTACAGCAAAAACAGTAAAAATTAGAAATATTTTTACTATTTAAAATAACTGCTTTCTATCCTTCAGAAATCATAATAAATTTCTGATTTGCTGCTCCAAAAACATCCATTATTATTAATATGTTGAAAACAGCTGAGTAGAATTTTTTCAGGTTTCTTTGATGAATAGAAAGTTCAGAAGAACAGCATTTATCTGAAATAGAATTATTTTGTAACATTATAAATGTCTTTATCATCATCATCATCATCATCTTTTGATCAGTTTTAAGCATCCTTGCTAAATAAAAGTATTAAATTCTATAATCCCCCAAAAAAATTCCAAAATAATTATACCGAATCCAAGCTGAATGGTATAGTGTATAATGTTACAAAAGCTTTTTATTTTAGATAAATGCTGGCCTTTGATCTTTCTATTCATCAAAGAATCCTGAAAAAAATATGGACACAATATGAAAGAAAAGATCTGTCGCTACTTAAGTTTCATCATGACTTTATAAGCTTCATAACATTGCAGTAGAACCACTGATGTCACATGAACTATTTTATCGATGTCCTTACTATCTTTCTGGCCCTTGAACATAGTACAGTAGCTGCGCTGCTGTCTATTCAGGGTCAGAAAGCTCTCAGATTTCATCAAAAATATCTTTATTTGTGTAATTAATGACAGATTTTTCATTTTTGGATGAACTGTCCCTTTAAGTTTATACACAATGAAGCTTCATCAACTCTTATCTTATAATACACAAAATTCCACTCACCATAATGTACATGGCTCCTGATGGCATCACTGGATTCAGCCCGGGAACAGTTGACAGCTCTGAGTAACATATCTCTGAGTTTGACTGAAGAGGGACATAAAAATTGTTATTATCAGAGTCTAATGTTGAATCCACAAGCTTTTCTCTTTGAAGCTCCTCTCCTCTTACCTTGAGGAAACTGATGGTTCCTTGGTAGAACTCGGGCGGTGTGTCATTCAAAATGCTCTCTAATGCTCCCTGAACCACAGTACAGGGTCCCAAAATGCGCTGGCTTAGTTTCACAAGACCCTCTCGAATCTAGAGTGAACATTAGCGTTATTGATATGTTGTTTGTGTTTTGTTTGTTTTCTGTTACAGGTGAGACGCTCATACTTACTCCGGTTCCCAATATGTCATTACGATCATGGATGAGGATCCAGCCCATCCTCCAGCCAGGAACCAACCAGCGCTTCGCAAGACCACCACAGGACAGGATGGGCACGTCACTGCTGAGAGGTGCCAAAGGATGAAAATCACAGCCTGGGAATATCTGCAGATTGACAGATAATATAATATAATATAACATAATATAATATAATGCAAGATGGATAATATTCTATCACATGTTTGAAGTCAGTAAGATTTTTTTCAAAGAATTTTGCTCACCAAAAGCTACATTTATTTGAGAAAAAAATGTTATTACAATTTATTATACTAAAAATGCAATTTTTGTTTTCAGCAACTATTACTCCAGTCTTTCCATTAGTATCACATGACCCTTCAGATATAATTCTAATATGCGTATTTGGTTCTCATGATACATTTTTAGAATTCTTTGATGAATAGAAGGTTCAAAGCAGCGCTTGAATTTTTTAAAATCAATTTATGCATTTCTTTTTAAAAAATCGTACTGACCCCAAACTTTTGAACAGTGTGTATATATATATTAGGGCTGTCAGTCAATTAATTTTTTTAATCTAATTAATTTCATGATGTTTCAATTAGTTAATCTGATTAATTGCAAAATAAATTTGACTTGAAAATACAGACAAAAGATTATTTAAAGCTGTTTTTGCGTCAATTGAAAACATATCAAGTAGACATTATACATTGTAGCTTTAGAGAGAAATATTTTATATAATTCAACATAAAAATGTATTACACAAACATTTAGGCTGCAACGGCCTAAATGTAAACTCTAGAACAAAAAAAGATAATTTGAGAAACAGTATTTTTTGTTCATACAGTAATATATATATATATATATATATATATGACTGATAGATGACTGTTAACATAACAGTATGTTAGTTGCATTCTAGAATGTTCTGCATGCTGTTATCATCCTGTTGGAGGGAGGAGCCAGAAAAACATTATAGAGGTTTAGGAATGGGGTACAAAGACATGTATAAGGGTAGCGAGAAAGAGAGAGAGAGTTCCTTGCTTGTAGCTGTTTTGTGGTCGTTCGCCTGGCTCTAATTACGATTATGGCTTCATGTCTGGTTGGTGGGTCCGCCCCATCTCCCATTGGCTAAGATACTGCAATTTACGGTGCTGGCCGTATTTCACAAGCTCAACATGGAAGTATGTTTTGTTGCTGTTGTTTTTAAAAGAGTCCAGACAATATGAGGCCACATGGCGTGCTTAATACTGTACCAGATGGAGCTCAAAAAACATCCAGCCAGTCAACATTCTACCTGCATTGAAACGAGGGAGCTGCTCCTCTCTATCGCCTCTAATACGTCAGTTTCATGCATGTACTAACCACAAACACATGCGATGATAAGTGCAAAGTCATTGAGGTGCGCTCGGTTTACAACCCTAACTGGGTTACAAACATCTCAAACCGCCACGCATATCTAATTTTCCACATTACAAATGTTCTCTCTTGACCACTGGTATCTAGAGTTGTGAACCCGCTGACCCCTGCTTGATCTTCACTGTCCTTCATGACCCAAAGCCCAGAATGCAGTCCAACATCCATTCACCACACACAACTCTAATCCCTCCGGTGCTGATGTGGTTTCCACTGCTAAACAAGGCTGAGCGTTGCCAGAAAAAAACACACGCAACCCAACAGAAGGATGTTCCCTACTCTTCAATGCATTTCCAAAAGTTTTTTTTTTTACAGAAATGCCATTTAAGAAACATTATAAGTTCCTCAGAGAACCTTTCAGTGAACAGTTCTTTTTTAAGTGTGAAGAACCTTATTTCCACTATAAAGACCATTACTGCAATGTTCGGTTGATGTTAAAGGTACTTCCTGGAACCACAGATGCCAAAAATGTGTACTGAAATTTGCTATGATTGAAAAGTGTCTTGCAAGTAAGCCAGGCTCAGTCAAGTCATTTAACAGGGGTCAAAGGTGAGAAAGACCTGTGAAAAGACCCTGTGGTCTACTTGACCTTTGAGTGCCTCATTAAAGTGGGTTAAAAAGTAAACGGAGCTTGGAAAATATACAGTTCTTAGATGGTAACGTAAGTGTTTCCGTATTCATTTTGAGCTCACCATGTCTCCGTAGATCTCATCAGCAAGGATTGGGATACAGTTTCTTGATGCCACTAGATAACACAGAATATTATTAAATTAATATCCTGGAATTTCTGTGGATAAACATTCCTACTACTGTATATTATTTGAGTAAACATTCACCGGAAAGAATCTTATGCTGGTGTTCTTTGGTGAACACAGAACCGCACGGATTGGATGGGTTGTTGACAATCATACAGGCTGTTTTGTCATCGATCAGACTCTCCAGTTGCTGAAGATCAATCTCCCAGGACTTCTCTGGCTAAAGGATCAAACAATAAACTGAAGTTTTAAAAACTCATTTTATGACACAGTCAAGAGATATTGTAGAAGCTGGAAAAAGGATTATATACACTACCAGTCAAAAGTTTTTGAACAGTAAGATTTTTAATGTTTTCTTCTGCTCACCAAACCTGCATTTATTTGATCCAAAGTATAGCAAAAACAGTAAAATTGTGAAATATTTTTACTATTTCAAATAATTTTATATTTGAATAAAATGTAATTTATTCCTGTGATTTCAAAGCTGATCCTTTAGAAATCATTCTAATATTCTGATTTGCTGCTAAAAAAAAACATTTATTATTATTATTATTATTATTATTATTATGTTGAAAACAGCTGAGTAGAATTTTTTCAGGTTTCTTTGATGATTAGTAAGTTCAGAAGAACATCATTTATCTGAAATAGAAATCTTTTGTAACATTATAAATGTCTTTATCATCACTTTTGATCAATTTAAAGCATCCTTGCTAATATATATATATATATAATAAATGTTGTTTTGAACAGCAAATCTGCATTTTAGAATGAATGAAGGATCACTCAAGACTGAATGTTGAAAATTAAGCTTTGATCACAGGAATAAATTACATTTTAAAACATATTTAAATAGAAAACAGTTATTTTAAATAGTAAAAATATTTAAAAATTTTACTGCTTTTTCTGTATTTTGGATCAAATAAATGCAGGCTTGGTGAGCAGAAAAGTCTTCTTTAAAAAACTTTTAAAAATCTTCCTGTTCAAACACTTTTGATTGGTAGTGTAAGTGCTAAAGAAGATTTAAACTATAATAAATTAAATGAAATGGCATCCTTTCTGTGTTATTTGCATGTGCGTGTGTACGGTTGTTTTTATTCATTGGTCCCAGATTTGGACCATATGGGAATGACACAGCAATTTTCCCCATCCACTCCCCAAACCCGCCCCATCCCACCCTTCCCATCTCACGTGTTTGTGCACTCCAATTCTAAATCTTCTTATTGCTGGCAGAAAGATTGTTCTAAAACATTCTCTACTTACATTTTGCACTTTGTATTTTGTTTCCTGACCCCATTCTAAGCAGAAGTGACGGACTTTGTCTGTTTGATTTACACACTCATGCAATCAGTGATTCACTCACCAGCAGATTGTAGTGCTTCACTTGGATGCCCATAGACACCGCCAGCGTCTTATAGAGGGAGAATCCAGGACGTGGAACTAGGATATTGTCTCCTGGGTTACACAACACACTGATGGCCAACTCTATAGCCTGGCTACAGCCACTGGTCAAGATCACATCCTACAGATTGCAAAAAAAAAAAAAATAAATAAATTATTCATCAGCTTACAAAAGCATTAGAAAATATGACCCTGGACCTCAAAACCAGTCATAAGGGTACATTTTTTGAAACTGGGATTTAAACATCATCTTATGTATGGTTTGTTAGGCTAGGATATGGTCAAGATACAACTATTTGAAAATCTGGAATCTGAGCATCCAAAAAAATCTAAATATTGAGAAAATTGCCTTTAAAGTTGTCCGAATGAAGTTTTTAGCAATGCATATTACTAATAAAAAATTTAATTTTGATATATTTACAGTAGGAAATTTACAAAATATCATCATGGAACAAGATCTTTACTTAATATCCTAATGATTTTTTGCCTTAAAAGAAAAAACAATAATTTTGAGCCATACAATGTATTTTTGGCTATCGCTACAAATATGCCCATGCTACTTAAGACTGGTTTTGTGGTCCAGGGTCACAAATGACAAATGATGGATGTGACGCACTTTGCCTTCCAATGGAGCTTCTGGACAGCTGTAGAAGTTTGCAACAGCTTCTCTGCTCTTTTGGTAACCTGTCAGTGTGATTTAAAATACAGATTATATTCATGAAAAGCAAACCATATACATTTTATGCAGAATGCAAAAATGTATACCAAATTCATCAATTAATTTTCTTAAAAATTCAGCTTTGATTTTTTAATTAAGCAGAAAATGAATGTGTAATCTTACCTACTGAAGGAGCATAGCCATTGTATTTTTGTGAGTCTATGGCCTCCTTCACTGCCTGTAAAACAGTGTCATCTGTTGGCAAGTTCCCAAACACAGTAGGATCACCTGGTGGAAAATCAAGTCCAAAACAGACATTTTCATTTAGTCGCTCAGCAAAAAGAATCTCAAATTGAATGAGACTAAAAAAAAAAAACAGTTTTTTTAGTTATACACATCAAAATAAATATATTTAATTTGACAAATATATAATAACTAAACACCTTTTTGACTAGGTTTAAGTGTTTAATCAATAGATAAATAGTTATTTGTATATAAACTCATAACTTACCAATAGACAGAGCAATCATGGGTTTCTCGGGGTTGGGAGTGAGTTTCATCCCGTCCACTATGGCGCGGATGGGGTTTAGTGTTTTTTTGGACATCTCTGAGGGTTTGACGTTCCATCTCTGCCTTTGGCTCTTCAGTTTGGCCGGGTTCACATTCATATGAGTCCGGACACTCACATGATGCACACCGTTCCCGTTCATGAAGTTCCCGTTGATGCCATTGCCGTGGATGCCGTTGTTCTGCGCTCCGTTCATTTTCACCACAAAAGACATTTTCTTGGTCTAAGAAATGAAGAAAAAAATGACATTGATAGTAAAATATGTTGAAGAATACTTACGCGTAAATATTTATTTATTTATTTATTTTTATGCTTTATTAATTCAATGCCACAAGAGACTTACGCGTAAATATTTCTGACGTTATTTCTAACGTCAAAAAAAATATATATATATATATATATATATTTATATTTAAATGTACATACGTGTAGATTTTAATATTGTTTATATACATTTCCAAACAATGTTTCTATATTCACAAAAGTTAAATAATTGCGGTAAATAGACTTTGCGGATGTAACCATAGCAACAGTATGGGCGCTTTCCATTAAGATCAGCGTATGACAGTAGCCTGTATTTGCATAACTTTAATAACTGCGATAACTTATAAGCTGTAGATAATAGATTTCACGTTACACCCCACAAATATATTGCAAAAGCTTTTAGATTTTTTTTTTCTTCAAAAACAAAGTTGTGCGGCGAAAATTGCAGGCTACTGACAGAATTGTGCTTAAATAGCTAAATATAGAAACGTGCAAGCAAATAAATCATAGCACATACGAAAAATACTTGTCTAAATAGTCAGATTAATAGACTATTTAACTGTAGAATAGGTCAAATAAATATGCAATGTTTTAAAACATCAAAAAGTAGTGCAGAAAAGTATTTTCCATAAAAATATTGATCTATAAAGATTTTTATTTTAGCCACTAAATGAATAAAACACAGAATGCGCTAGTTTATAAGCAATATGCACAATTTATAATGTAACATAAATACCTTATTAAGTTGCTTATTATAAAAATCACGCTCCAGTGGCTGTAAATGAGATAAACAGGTAATTATGTGCATAGGATGATTCAGTTCTCAGACCGGCTTTATACAGAACCCCCCAAAATGGGTGTTGAACCCTGCCCATATTTCCATTGGCGGAGAATGAGGGCAGTCTAAAACTCCCCTGTTACATCATAAGTCTAAATTTTTATAGTTTTGGGGTTGAACCCCATCCTCCTCTTTCTAGAACCTGCGGCAAGTCTGTGATCCACAGGATCTACGCACGCAATTTGTGCGTAAATGGAGCGCAAACTCATGCAATGCACACGATGCTCGTTTGTGTTTAGAGACACTTCCCTTCCTTCGGATCGGTTTCTGTCTCATTTTCTCACCTTTATTTGTTGCACCTGTTTTCAGTGCACGTTTATAATGAGAGAAACTACGCAGTTTAGGTTTAACACCGCATTTCAGACTTTCCATAATGTTCTTAGACATCATTAAGCATCATTTGTAGTATCCTTCAAATCTGTTATGAGAATGAAAGGGGCTGGTCTCCACATCTGTCTTACATAAGCTAAACTCACGTTTTGGGGGGGCTGGAGTTGTTTTATTGGTGCTTACACTGCAATTATTGACCATTCTGCTATTATGCAAGTAAAATGATGAAGGCTTTTGCCTTTTGCCAGCTATTCCAAATATGGAAGATCAAAGGCTTTAGGGTTTCTCACAAATCATAAAAAAAGTTCAAATCAACAGTTGTTCATGTCTTGTTTTCTACTAATGGGACATCTAGTTCAAAAATAAAACAACTTGTTTGGGATCTTATCAATGAATTTGTTTTGTAAGCTTGATCAGTCCAACCAAGTCATTCAAAAATTAGTTGATTTGGAAAATTCCAGTCTCAATTCAGTGTAACTAAGAGTGACAAGCACATTTTGCATTCATGTTGCAAAGATAAGGGTAAATAATAACGACAATTTTCATTCTGTGTGAACTATTGCTTTAATAAAATGTCATATGGCTTACAAATAAATATAATAAAATAAACATGCTGTCACATGGATGATTTACAATGATCTATGATCTTTCAAGCTCAAATTATGCAAAACACCTACAGACATTGCCATTTTATCTACCTGACAGCACTCATGAATGAGTGCGCTACATCTGATGCAATCATGACAAAGTAGTCTGCAACAACATCAAGTCAAATTTACATTCAAGTCAGGTAAATAAAAGTCAGAATGGAGTTTTACAGAGCAATAACCTTGAACTTCAAACCCACAACTCTCTCTCATTTTTTTGTACTTGGCATAACCACCTGTTTAAGAAACCAACACGTACACACACGTAACACTGAATTAGTAAGGCTAGCCTAAGACTAACCTTAAAACACTTGCTATTTAAACTGAAACCATGTAGGCAAATGAAGGGTGTGCTTAATAGAAAGTCAAAAAACTCAAAATGTCTATCCTTACACAACCCTTCTAGGTCAATCGCAGAAAGCATGTCAACATGTATCCACTAAAACACACCATACAGAGACCCAGTGATAACCCCGACCCACCGTACGCGTCACTAAACCAACAGCACATAGCGTTCCACATTGGAAACCATGTCGTTTTGGCAACAGGACTCTAAAATGATTGATTACAAAAAACATACAGGACACAAATATTTTGGCACTGACCATTGAGAACTTTAAGGCAAGCATTTTGACCTTCATGAGGTAAACGATGAGGTAAAAAAGATAAGTTTCCCAGCCCTAATGCGAGTTTATTCAAACATCTGATGTAAACTGATCAACTCAATGTTTGAGTATCTACGCATCTAAAAAACATGATGATGATCACGTCTGTGGCACGCTGACTTTGCTTTCTTTTTGGTGTCTTCTGATTTACTCTCTGTAATCAGGGTCATTGACGTCTGAGTCTTTGAATATGAATCAGAATACAATGTAATTACATCAAATTACATGTATTGATAATCTTCACTCTTCTCCTAAAATATCACAGGCTAAGTATGAATACATGGACCTGGCACAATTTTCTCTGCTTAGTCTGTTAAGGCCACTTGGACTTTATGAGGAAGCTTTGACTCTTTAAGAACAGTTTCTGATTGTTTTCATTGGTTCAGCTTGGTTTGGTGAAGAAAATAGTGGATAAAAATAGTCCTGCATTGATTCTTGGAGAGACAAGTTGTTTTGAGGCTGTTGATTTAGGTGATGAGGAGGACTGTTGGTGGGGCTGAAGGTGAAGAAGCAACCGGTTTCCTTGAGGACACTGGTGAAAAACTGAGTTTTTCGACTACCATGAGGTAGGCGATGAGGTAAAATAAGATAAAAAGCTGCAATTTTACCAAACTTTATACATGTATATTCAAATATCCAATGTAAAATACTAAAACAGACTATTTACGCATCTAAAAACGTAATGAAGACCACGTTCGCTGACACCTTTTGGTGTCCTTTGCCTTTTTTTTATTCTCTTTTAGGCTTGTGATCAGGGTCATGGGAGTTTGAATCTTCCAAATATGAATCAGAATACAATGTATTTCCATCAAATAACATGGATTAATCATTCCCAGGCTCTTGTTTTCCTAAAATATCATAGGCTCTGTATTAATCCATGGTACTGGCACACTTTTTCCTGCTTAGTCTGTTAAGGCACAATTGAGGTTTGAAGTCTCAGGAAGCTTTGACTCTCTAAGGACAGTTTCTGATTGTTTTCATTGGTTCAGCTTTGTTCGGTGAAGAAAATAGTGAATAAAAATAGTCCTGCATTGATTCTTGGAGAGCCAGGTTGTTTTGAGGCTGTGGACTGAGATGACGAGGTCTTTGAGGACACTGGTGGCATCTAAATTGTCACAGGCTCTGTATGGATCCATGGCTCTAGCACACTCTTCCTTGGTCAATCTGTTAAGGCACAGTTGAGCTTGAAGCCACTTGGACTTCATGAGGAAGCTTTGACTCTCTTAGGACATCAGGTTGTGTTCATTGGTTCTTTGAAGACAATGGTAGCCAAACCTGTCCTGTGTTGATTCTTGAAGTGCCAAGTTTCTTTGAGGCCGTGAACTGAAATTATGAGGAGGACTGTTGGTGAACTGAACATGAAAAAAACAACTGGTTTCTTTGAGGACACTGAGCATTTTGACTACCATGAGGTAAATGCTGAGATAAAATAAGGTGAAAAGCTGCAATTTTATCAAACCTAATACAAATATATTCAAATATCCAATGTAAAATGCTAAAATAGAGTAACTATGGACCTAAAAATGTAACGAAGGCCACGTTTACTAAACTTTTGTTTGGTGTCTCTTTTGGACTTGTAATCATGGTAATCAGAGTCTGAATTGTCTAAGAATGATTCAGAATAGAGTGTATTTACTCTTCAGTCGTCTTCTAAATTGTCACAGGCTCTGTATGGATCCATGGCTCTAGCACACCCTTCCTTGGTAAATCTGTTTAAGGCACAGTTGAGGTTGAAGCCACTTGGACTTCACGAGGAAGCTTCGACTCTCTAAGGACAGTTTCAGATTGTATTCCTTGGTTCTTTGAAGACAATGGTAGCTAAAATCTGTTCTGTGTTGATTCTTGAAGTGCCAAGTTTCTTTGAGGCCGTGAACTGAAATTATGAGGACGACTTTTGGTGAACTGAAGGTGAAAAAGCAACTGGTTTCTTTGAAGACACTCGTGAAAGACTGAGCATTTTTACTACCGTGAGGTAAACGCTGAGGTAAAATAAGGTAAAAAGCTGCAATTTTACCAAACCTAATAAAAAAGTATATTTAAACATCCAACATACAATACTTAAACAGATGTTTGAGTACTTATAAATCTGAAAAACATGATGAAGACTACGTTCGCTGGCACTTTTTGGTGTCCTCTGTTTTAGTCTCTGTTAGGCTTGTAATCAGGATCATCAGATTCTGAATCTTCAGAGTATGAATCAGAATACAGTGCATTTACATCAAATGACATAAACTGACAATCTTCAGGCTCTTGAACTCCTTCTAAAACGTCACAGGCTCTGTATGACTCCATCGCTTTGGCGCATTCTTCCTTGCTTAGTCTATTAAGGCACACTTGAGGTTGAAGCCACTTGGACTGCATTAGGAAGCTTTGACTCTCTAAGGACAGTTTCAGATTGTGTTCATCGCTTCTGCTTGGTTCAGTTAAGACAGTCTGTCCTGGTTGTTTTGAGGTTGTGGACTGAGATGATGAATAGGGTGGTTGGAGAACTGAAAGTGAAGGAGCTACTGGAGTCTTTGAGGACAACGGTGAAAGACTGACCTGCAGTGAAATGTTTGTAGAGGATGAATCTGTGTTTGAGGACAATGAGTGGTGGTTTGGAGATGCTTGTGGTTGTGGTGTGTATGGGAGAAGAGGTGGAGTGCTTTGGGTTGATGAGGGAGTGCATTCTGCCTGTATAACTTCTCCATCAGGCTCTTCAGAACATTCCTGAAGAATGCTCCTCATTTTTTTGCCATGTCTGGAGCACATCTGCTCTGTAAAACCGCTTTCCTTCTGTTCTGGTTTAGATTGAGTTTTTGCTTGTCTTCCAACCAGGTCCTTCTCCACCAGAATAGACTGGCTGAAGTCTTCAGAACTTGACAACTGCGTAGACGTAACAATTGCTCCATCATCACAAGTCTTCTCCTGAGGTAAAATGGTTTCTGTGTTTCTGTTCTGCCACAAACCCTGAGAAAAAAATGTGCTAGTTTGTGAGAGTTGATCCTCTTTTATGGTGTTCTGAGATGACCTCAAAAATACACGGAGGGTACGATTGAATGGTTTAACAACTTCAGCGTCCCTTTGTTCCTCACACGTTTTTGAAAGTGAAGGTGTCATACTTTCATCAAGGCTCACATTTGTTGTTACAGCTGTAGAATAGAGAAAGTGAAGATTAGAATAAAGAATGTCTATAATTTCAAAGCTGTTATGGCAAATTCAGAGACAAAATCATGTTTCTTACCGCAATGTAGGAGTCTCTTCAGAGCTGTGGCTAGAGATGCGCTATCCCTTGAAAGTAATTTTTTCAGGATCTTCTCTCCCTTCCCATATGAATGGGACTGCTTCAGTACCTGGAAACATTCATTTTTATAACCTTAAATCAAATTTCAAACAATTTAAGGTCCCATGGGAACCTTGACTAGATATTACGCCCATATATTTATTATCTAAAATTGCTGAAATTTTTTATCATCTACCAGAAAATATTGATGTGCTATTATTTTCAAACGCTTTTTTTTGTTTAGAAAAATAACAGCACAAAGAAAGAAATGCAATGCAAATTTCTTAAAATGCATGACTTAACAGAAACTGCAGCTACTTTAGACACAAAAGCACATAAACACTTACCTGATCAATACATGTAGGTTGTGGCAGGACTTTATCTAGCTCTCCCAAATAGTGTGAAAGCCTCTCCTCCAGTTTCTGTGCATAGCGTCCACCATATTGCTCCTCCATTAAATCCTGCAAAGTTGAATGGTCACATGTGATTTGAAAATCTGGAATTGATGCAACCTAGCACTGATATAATTACACTACCAATCAAAGATTTTTAAAATGTTTTTTAAAGAAGTCTTTTCTGCTCACCAAGCCTGCATTTATTTGATCCAAAGTACAGCAAACATTTTGAAATATTTTTACTATGTAAAATAACTGTTGTCTATTTAAATATATTGTAAATGTAATTTATTCCTGTGATTTCAAAGCTGAATTTTTAGCAGCTTTACTCCAATCACATGATCCTTCAGAAATCATTCTAATATTCTGATTTGCTGCTCAAAAAACAATTATGTTGAAAACAGCTGAGTAGATTTTTTTTCAGGTTTCTTTGATGAATAGAACGTTCAGAAGAACAACATTTATCTGAAAAAAACATTTAAAATCTTACTGTTAAAAACTTTTGACTGGTAGTGTATACTATGCAGACACTAAAATGTGTGGGGGTTTTTAGCAAGAGCAAGTATGTTTCACTAACCCGAATGTAAGTCTCACGCACATCCCTGTCTCTGGCCAGAACATGAGCAAAGGACTTGAAATCTTCTCGGTTTTTCTGCATCAGATCCATGTTTCTACGGCTCTATATAGAAGCATGATTTAAAAAAGGAAAGGAAAGTGTTAAAATACTCAGCAGTCCTAAAAATATTTTATATGATAAAGGCATTATTTTTGTCAACACAGACAATACAATACAGTAATGACACATACTCCGATATTAATCTGACAACAAGAACCGTTGCATCACATATGTGACCCTGCACCACAAAACCAGTCATAAGTTGCATGGGTATATTTGTGGCAATAGCCAACAATACGTAGTATGGGTAAAAATTATTGATTTTTCTTTTATGCAAAAAAAGGTTTAAGTAAAGATCATGTTTTAATGTTTGATTAACAATATGCACTCCTAAGAACTTAATTTGGACAACTTTAAAGGCGATTTTCTCAATATTTTGATTTTTTTGGATGCTCAGATTCCAGATTTTCAAACAGTTGTATCTCGACCAAATATTGTCCTATCCTAACAAATCCTACATCAATGGAAATCAGCTTTCAGATGATGTATAAATCTCAATTTCAGAAAACTGACCCTTATGACTGGTTTTGTGGTCCAGGGTCACATATAGTACGTTTAAAAATTATTTTGTCTTTTTATGAATTTATGGTGGCCCCTGGTGGAAGGAGATCATACTTACACATTTGTGGTACTCCGGGAGGCTTTTAGGGAAAAAGTTTTCAATCTTTTCAGAGATTTTAGCCATGCTCTGGTCATTCCACAACATCCACATGATTACCTTAAACAAAAAAAGCTCATGAATTTTAAAGTAGTAGCCAAATAAATGTATATAATCATACAATTAAAAATGTGAAAAAATAAGGAAGAAACTTTGCTTAATTTATGAATGCAATCAGATAGAGTACATTACATTTAAGAGAATTTAAGTTGCTATTTATTTCCTTTAAACATATCATTTAAACTTTTTGCTAAAATATATATTTCTTTATTTTTCTACCAGTAACCACACATTTAATTTATTGTTAATTTCTTTGTTTGGATTGCAATTTATTTTATTTGGCCTACTTTGCCTTTCTTATTCAGATTTCCCATTCTGTAATATCTTAATAATTAGAAAAGCACACTTCTAAAGGACAACAATTTTATTTTTCTGATTTTTAAACCTTTTGTATTTTTTCCTGTCCTTTTCGTCTATGTTCTTTAATGGAGTTCTGGTAATTATGATTATTGTTATCTTTATTTTTTATATATATTATTATTAGAATGAAAAATGAAAATCTATGAAAAAAATAGTTATTTTTAATAAGTTGACCTCATTTTATTAAAGAAAACAATGCCTCACCAGAGTCTGCAGACCAAACATAATCTTCATGTGTTTGATGGGAGTCACTAGTCGTGGCACAAGTGTGTATGTAACATCCAAAAACTCAGTGACTCTCTCAAAGTGCTTGATGTCTCTGGCCTGCACAATCCTCCAAACCTCTGCCGCCACCGCACGGATTCTGCACGGCTCTTCAAGAGTCAAAAGATGCCAGTCACCTTCTAGCCATAGTGGAGGTCCTAGAACTAAAAGAAGCAAAAGTTGATTAGATCTCCCATGCATTTATTTTAAACTAATTTAAGTTAGTTATGTGACATGCACCCGCCATCCAATTAATAATGAAAATCAAGTAACATTATACATAAATTATACTTTTAATTAAAAACAATGCAAGATATGCAAAAAGTTGGAGTAAACACAAATGTATAATTTGATATAAGTGTTAGGTTGTAACAGAAACACCTTCTAAGACCTCCATCATCCGTTTACTCCATGCATATTCAATAATCCATAATGGTAAAGCAGGAATAAGGTGAGCGCAGGCTTTTTCCAACCACAGGTTTTCACTCATTCCAGACAAAGCAGCAGTTTCAGTCACCAGCACTGTCATGATGTCCAGACATCAGCTGTTTTCAGCGCAGAGCATCTGAAGTGAGCTACTGCACGCAGGACACATGCAAACACTGAGTGTGCTGAGATGATGATGAGCTCCATTAAAAAGTCAAACTTTGTTAGGCATGTCCGGGCACGTTTAAGAAGTAGATGACGGAACAGTTTACTTTCACTTATTGAACATCAAAGCTTGATATATCACGGAATAGTTAAATCCTGTTCGGTATTATATCGACTGCTCAAAGTGCTCATAAGGTCAGTGCAAACATTCTTTGTGTGAAAACAGAAATTGTTGACGGTGTTGTTTTTAAAAAAAAGCACAGATGAAGGAGCATTTCAAAATAAGAGAACACTTCCGCGTCACATAAAATTAAACTAGCATCTAAATAAATATGAAATAATATATTTTTTGCTAAGTTCATTAGTAAAAAAGATAACTAAATAAACTGATGATAGATTAAAAAATGTGTGTTTCATAAGAAGGTCCAAATTATATTAAATAAATAAAATATGTGTACATACCGTTTAGATGTGTACGTATATAGACACCTTTACAATTCTCGCATTTCGTTTTATTCATAGACAAACAAAGTACACTTTATCGTTGAAATACAATTTAAAATGAAATATTTTAACTTTCAATAATTAGCATACATAGATAAAAAAAATTCTGACTATTTTTGAGACTATAATGGCTTGGTAAATGACTCAAACGCGCAACGCGCGTAAGGTATTTTATTTTGAAAAATATATTTCAAGCTTCACACCTAAAAAAAACCCCATGACATAGCGCTTGGTGACTTGAAGTGTTGACTTCTGGAGATTTGATAGTTTGACGCGAGTCACCAATCATCTTCACATGTTTGATGCGATAATTTCAATTTTATACTGATAATAGGGAAACTAAAAGTTGCATTTGAAGGTGAGTGTGCAACATTATTTTTTATGTGTCCTGTAAGTACGTCGTATACTGTAAACGTATACACTACCAGTCAAACGTTTTTAAAGAAGTCTCTTCTGCTCACCTAGCCTGCATTTATTTAATCCAAAATACAACAAAAGCAGTAATTTTGTGATTTTTTTATTATTATTATTTAAAATAACTGCTTTCTATTTGAATATATTTTAAAATGTAATTTATTCCTGTGATTTCAAAGCAGATTTTTGAGCGTCATTACTCCAGTCACGTGATCCTTTAGAAATAATTCTAATATTCTGATTTGGTGCTCTAAAAAAAACGTTTATTATTATTATGTTGAAAACAGCTGAGTAGAATTCTTTCTGGTTTCTCTGATGAATAGAAAGCATTTATTTGAAATAGAAACAGAAACATTATAAATGTCTTTATCTCTTTTGATCAATTTAAAGCATCCTTGCTGAAGTTTAATTTCTGTGATTTCTTTCCCAAATAATAATAATACTATTATTATATTACATTAATTTCTGAAGGATCATGTCATACTGAAGACTGGAGTGATGATGCTGAAAATGTAGCTTTGTGCATAGGAATAAATTAAATTGTAAAATATGTTCAAATAGAAAGCAGCTATGTTAGATAGTAAAATATTTAAAATAATTTTGGATCTGTATTTTGGATCAAAGAAATGCAGGTTTGGTGAGCAGAAGAGACTTCTTTAAAATAAAAGCATTAAAAAACTTTTGACTGATAGTGTATAATTCTATTTATTTTATTTGATCATCTGCCTGCACGTCACTCATATTATTTCATCAAAATATATTTTATGATGTATCCACACTTTATTTTTCTCTTTGTACAAATCACTAAATAACTGTGTTTTAACTTTGCAGTTATACTGTAATATTCCCAAGCAAGATGCCGCCGCACATTGATGACGTTATGAAACTCTGTTGTGAACTATCCGCAAACCAACAAGTAAAAACAGCGGTGAAGCAGTCTGGAAAAGGAGCAGCGGCCGCTGGTGGTTTAGCCTTTGCAGGAGGCTTAATAGGGGGTCCTCTAGGAATTGCAGTGGGCAAGTCCATTCATGTTGTTCTTACATACAGGTATCAACCTCATTAAATATGTGATGTTGTTTTTTATAACCGTCACCTTTGTCTTTTTAAGGTGGGGCTGTTGGGGGACTGATTGGATGCTGGATGACGAGTGGACAGTTTAAACCTTTACCTCAAGTTATCATGGAACTGACACCAGACCAGCAGCGCAGACTCTATGAAGATATCAGAGCCATTCTAGGCTCAATAACATGGACTGATGTTGCACAGCTGACTGCCCTTGTAATGGGGAACGCATCACTACAGCAGCAAGTGACCGCTGCTCTTTTGAGCTATATACAGAAGGAACTTCAAGCTGAAGTGCATTATGTAGACTGACTTAAGCTTATTTTTAACGAGAAACAACATTTCAAACCTTATAATCATGTGTCATAAGGGTTGCTGGATTGGATGCTTGAGTACTGTAGTTGAAACTGGCGTACAGCATATTAGTGCTGTGGTACTATATAAAAATGTTTTTAACTTTATATGGTACATTTGAAGCTGTGAAACCTTGTTTCCACCATAGAATAAAAAATGTAATTGTGATTTTTAAAAAAAAATTTTTATGTCACAATTCTGACTTTTTTTCTTGCATTTTTGAGAAAAAATGTCAGAATTATTCCATGCAGAAACAAAAAAATAGAATTGTGAGGTGTAAACTCAGAATTCTTAGAGGACAAAGTAGAATTGCAAAATGTAAACTCGGAATTCTAAGGGGGGAAATAGAATTGTGAGATGTGAACTCGGAATTATGAGATGTAAACTCAGAATTATGAGGGGGAAAAACAGAATTGTGAGCTGTAAACTTAGAATTATGAGGGGGGATAGAATTGTGAGATGTAAACTCAGAATTCTGAGTAGAAAAAATAGAATTGTGAGATGTAAAGTCAAAATTATGAGGGGAAAAATAGAATTCTGAGATGTAAAGTCAGAATTCTGAGGGAAAAATAAATTGTGAGATGTAAACTCAGAATTCTGAGGGGAAAAATAGAATTGTGAGATGTAAAGTCAAAATTATGGGGGAAAAATAGAATTCTGAGATATAAAGTCAGTATTCTGAGGGAAAATAGAATTGTGAGATGTAAACTCGAATTCTGATGGGATAAAAATAGAATTGTGAGATATAAAACTCAGAACTCTGAAGGGAAACAAATAGAATTGTGAGATATAAACTCAGAATTCTGAAGGAAACAAATAGAATTGTGAGATGTAAAATCAGAATTCAGAGGGAACAAAAAAATAGAATTGTAAGATGTAACCTTAGAATTCTGAGGGGATAAAAATGAATTGTGAAATGTAAACTCAGAATTCTGAGGGGAGGAAATAGAATTGTGAGATGTAAACTCAATTCTGAGGGGGAAAATAGAATTGTGAGATGTAAACTGAGAATTCTGAGGGGATAAAAAAAATAGAACTGTGAGATGTAAACTGAGGGGAAAAAATAGAATTGTGACATGTAAACTCAGAATTCTGAGGGGATGAAAAAACAAATTGTGAAATGTAAACTTAGAATTCTGAGAGGGAAAGGAGAATTATGAGGTGTAAACTCAGAATTCTGAAGGGAAAAATAGAATTGTGACATGTGAACTCAGAATTCTGAGGGGAAAAAATAACAGTTGTGAGATATAAACTCGCAATTGCGAGATAAAGGTCAAAGTTGTGAGATAAAATTAATGCCAGATAAAATTAAAAAATTAATCAGTCATACAATTCTGATTCCACCCCACAAATGATTTTTTTTCTTGCAATTCTAAGAAAAAAGTCAGAATTATTCCATGACGGAAAAAAAAAACATAATTGTGAGAATTTTGAGGAATAAAAGTCAGATTTGTGAGATTACAAGAAGAAAAAAAAAAGTGAGATAAAGATGTTGACTTGTGAAAATCTGAAGTGAGAGGGTTCTTTATTCCGTGGCAGAAACGAGTTTCCTTATGAATCTGACAAGCACTGTACATTCTTTGCAATAATATCCTGACATAATGTGTGGTTGTTTTCAGAACACTTAGGAAGATTATGCATTATAGAATGTATGTGAATGATATTGTTGAATCAGTGCCTTTTTGAAAATATTTAAATAAACTTTTTTTTTTTTGGTCTGATAGAAATGTGTTAATTTGTAACCTATACTTACACACCCAGTCAAGAACCTCAACAATAGACGTTGGTTGCTTTAAAATATATATTTATTAATAGTTAAGATTTGGCCAGACACATTAAAAGCATACAGAGAAAATGTCCACTGTTTATCCAACAATTACAGTATCCTCATCAGGAAATTCATAATAAGGCACCTCCAAATTAAGAGGTGCGGGTCCTTTCCTGATCCTTCCTGAAGCATCATAATGTGACCCGTGACAGGGACAGTAGTACCCGCCGTATTCACCGGCATTTGCGATTGGGACACAGCCGAGATGAGTGCAGACACCAATGACGATGACCCAGGTGGGGTTGGTGACACGGTCTTTATCATGCTGGGGGTCACGGAGCGTCGACAGATCTACATCCTGCTCGGTTGCAATCTCTTTCTCCGTTCTGTGACGAACAAACAAAGGCTTGCCTCTCCACTTAAAGGTCATGTTTTTCCCCTCTGGGATGTCGGATAACTTGATCTCGATTTTGGACAGGGCCAGGACGTCGGCAGAAGCACTCATTGAGGACACAAACTGGGTCACGACCGTTTTGGCAGTGTAGACACCCACCACAGCAGTGGATCCGGTCACCAGGTAAGAGAAGGCCCGTCTGGCATCGCCACTGTCCTGAGAGGACTTTTTTGGATCTAACACCTCAACACGCCGGTAGTCAGAGAAGTCAGGGATTTTGATGTCGGTGTGAGCGAGACGTGCACCAAAATGGCCTGGAAAGGATATAGAATGGTCATTGCATAGACTTAAAAGGGCTCGTTTACACAAAAATATCATCAAAAATAAGAGATGTTCAATTTCATTGCATAGAAGAAATATGCAACGAAACAGGTGATGTTGCTTCATATATGCGACCCTGGACCACAAAACCAGTCATAAGTAGCATGGGTATATTTGTAGCAATAGCCAATAATACATCATATGGGTCAAAATGATTCTTTTATATGACAAAAATCATTAGGTCATTAAGTAAAGATATTTTGTTAATTTCCAACTATAAATATATAAAAGCTTAATTTTTGATTAGTAATATGCATTGCTAAGAACTTCATTTGGACAACTTTAAAGGTGATTTTCTCAGTATGTGATTTTTTTGCACATTTAAAAAAAAAAAAGAAAAAAATTACCCTTGTGACTGGTTTTGTGGTCCAGGGGTCCATATATATATATATATATATATATATATATATAAAATAAATAATATACATATTATAACCATATAATATGTCAGTAATATGACTTATTATAGGAGTAATTGTATTAGAATGAGATAGAATAATAAGGAGAAATGTATTGCAACAATACAGATCTAGATATCAAGAGTCTTGAACAGCCTGTCAGCTTATGATATGTCCACGTTATATGATCACCTACCGCACACAGCAGACTTCATTAGCACTTCTTTGTTCACTGCTCCAGGAACTAATGCTTTCAGCGGAACACAAGCCTGCAGGTAAGGGGACAAAGCCCCCAAACGAGCGGGCAGGGACATAATTTTTGTGCTGTTAAAAACGCTACTTACAGCCCGTACGGTCACACCGACCTTTGAAGAGAGAGCTTGAACAGCAGAAGCTCCTCCTTCGGTAGTTTATAGTTGACCGGGTATTGTCTGAAAAGAAAGCTCAAAGTAAAACAGTGATGATAAAATAATTCCTTTCATTAAGCTATTGAAATGATAAATACAATACGTTATTTAATTAGTTCCTCGTGTTATTTTCAATAGATTTGTTGAAATATTTAAACATTTCTGATAATTGTTACACTTTTGAACAGGCAGTACAAGGCAGGCTCGGGAAAATGTAAACAGTAGTGACGAGAGGTTCGACTCATTTCTTCGAATCGGTTCTTTTGAACAGTTTTCGTGAACCGGTAATTTGAATCTCTTCATCTAAACTCGACTGATTGAATCTTCGCGAATGAATCGTTCAAACGTAAACCAACACATTGAAAAGATCCGATTTAAAACTAAATCTGTTCACATACTGGTCATCTCTTATGCACATTGGTTGGGATCCGCAGGATGGTCACCTGAAAACATGAGATTTTTACGCCGGAAAATAACGATCATAGTTGTTTTGGCTTATGCGGTATTTTCGCTGTATGCAGCGTATAATGTTTTTTTCAACAAGAGGGTTATTTCTCGCGTTCATCGTGTAGTGAAAAAGGGCTCTGCGATAGGTAAGACAATGAATCATCTCATAGGTTCGTTGTAATGAACATAAGCAATATAATATTTGATCCTGGACCACAAAACTAGTCTAAAGTAGCACGGGTATATTTGTAGCAATAGCCAAAATACATTGTATGGGTCAAAATGATCGGTTTTTCTTTTATGCCAAAAATCATTAGGATATTAAGAAAAATGTTCCATGAAGATATATTGTGAATTTCCTACTGTAAATAATTACATTGCATTGTAACAATTCTTGATTAGTAATATGCACTGATAAGTACTTCATATCAACTTTAAAGGCGATTTTCTCAATATTTTGATTTTTTTTTTGCACCCTCAGATTCCAGATATTCAAATAGTATCTCAGCCAGATATTGTCCTATTGTAACAAACCATACATCAGAGGAAAGCGTATTTATTTATTAGCTTATTTTTCAGATGATGTATAAATCTCAATTTTAAAAAAATGACCCTCATGACTGGTTTTGTGGTCACATATAATGTAAATGCAATAAAAGCATGTCAGTTAATTATGGACACAAATGATTAATGTACGTTTTCAGATAATGGAAGAGCAGGAGAGGAAGAGTGGAACCCATGGGAAGAGGATGAGCGGGCACATTCCTTAACTCTGCAAAAGCGGAGGGATGCCTTCAGATCATATCAAGATCATGCTGCGAAGAACAGGCCAAAAACATATAAAGTTCAGATCTGGGGCAAAGCAGCCATTGGTACGTGGAATAGGTTTGTTGGTTACAGAGATCATTGCATTGCTTGATGTGTCTTGTGTCTTCATTTTTTTGCATTAGTAGAGACCATAAATTAAGTAATATTCTTTGTGTACATTTTCCTAGGACTTTATTTGTGGGAACATATTTTAGAAGGGCCTCTCAACCCACCGGACAAATCCAGCCAATGGAGAGAAGGAGAGATTCAGTCTGGAAAGATCAATTTCAGGTAAGCTTTTAACTTTAAATTGATCAAAAGTGATGATTTCTATATTGTAACAAAGGTTTCTATTACAATAAATGCTGTTGTTTATGATTTGTTTATGTTTTTAATGTTTAGTAATACTGTTTTTATAATGTTTTATAAATATTATAAATAGTTTAATCTTTATATAGACATATATATATATATATAGCAGAGCCCTTTTTGTATCTCTGCCAAATATTGACCCTTATGACTTATGACTTGCCAAATATTTCAAAATTGTATTGTGTTTGCTGTAATTTGGATCAAATAAATCCAAATAAAGGCTTGGTGAGCAGAAGAGACTTCATTAAAAAACATTAAAAATCTTACGGTTCAAAAACTTTTGACTGGTAGTGTACGTTCGATATTTTTAACTTAAAAGAAAAGTATTATGTTTCATTTTCAGAACAGAATTCTAATCTCTTCTTTAATATAACCTGTCCTCAGTTTTTACACAGGGCCAGCAGTGGTCCAAGGGCACGTTTCTCTCGACACAGACAGTGTGGTGTTGGTTTTGAATGGACGTGAGCAGCAGAAAATCTCCTACTCCATCCAGTGGCTGCAGCACGTCCAGGGTCTGGTGCAGATGCGCTCCGTCTCTCGGGTCGCTGTGGTTCTTTTGGGCAGCGAGCAGTGCAATAACGACTGGATCGGTCCTTACCTTAAGAGGCACGGCGGGTTTGTGGACCTGCTTTTCCTTGTGTACGACAGTCCTTGGGTTAATGATAAAGACATCTTCCAGTGGCCCCTGGGTGTTGCCACGTAAGTTTATTTCTATAATATTTTGTTAGCATCTGGTTTTATTGTTTTTATATTATTTAAAGTAAAATCAGTCAGTTTAATTGTTTATAATGTGCTTTTTCTTTCTTTGCAGATACAGGCATTTCCCTGTAGTCACACTTAGCGGTCAGATGGTGAAAACTGCCAGACCGTACCTCTGCAACTTTCTCGGGACTATGTACAAAAACTCCTCCAGGGAAACTCTCATGGGCGTCCTAAAGCAGAATGGCATAGAGAAAGATTGCCTCATGCATGTTAGAGATAAGTATGTATTTTTGGAAGTACTGATTTAAAAAAAACTGTATTCACAACAAAATTGCAGGATATATGATATGACATTTTTTAAAGAAATTACTATTTTTATTCAGCAAGAATGCAATAAATTAATCAATTTGACAGTAAAGACATTTAGAATGTGACACACACACAAAATGTAAAATAAAAGCGTCCCTTTTGGACTTTCTATTCATCACAGAATCCTGAAAAACATTGCTGAAAATTCAGCTTTGCATTACAGGAAAAAATTACATTTTAAAATACATTAATCTATTATTTTAAATAGTAATAGTGTTTCATAATATTACTGTTGTACTGTATTTTGAGCAAATAAATTCAGCCTTGCAAAAAAAAAAAAAATACAACATTTTTGAATGTAAGTTATGACACTACCAGTCAAAAGTTTTTGAACAGTAAGATTTGTAATGTTTAAAGAAGTCTCTTCTGCTCGCATTTATTTGATCCAAAGTACAGAAAAAAACAGGAAATTTTTAAAATGTTTTTACTATTTAAACTAACTGTTTTCTATTTGAATATATTTTAAAATGTAATATTTTCCTGTGATTTCAAAGCTGAATTTTCATGACTTGTCACATGATCCTTCAGAAATCATTCTAAAATTCTGATTTGCTGCTCAAAAAACAGAAATTTCAGAAGCACAGCATTTATCTGTTTTTTAAAACATCCTTGCTAAATAAAAGTATTAATTTCTACAATTTCTTTTAAAAAAATATACTGACTCCAAGCTTTTTTGAAAAAATGTACTCCACTGTTTCAAATATTGATAATAATAATAATAAGTCTTTCTTGAACAACACTGAAGACTGGAGTAATAGCTGAAAATTGAGCTTTGATCATAGGAATAAATTACATTTTAAAATATATTCAAATAGAAAACAGTCAGTTTAAATAGTAAAAATATTTCAGATTTTTACTGTTTTTGCTGTACTTTGGATTAAATAAATGCAGGCTTGGTGAGCAGAAGAGACTTCTTTAAAAAACATTACAAATCTTACTGTTCAAAAACTTTTGACTGGTAGTGTATAATTGTAAATTTAGCCAGAACACATTTTCATAATGTTTATGTTTTACCCATAAATAATATCCCAAACATTGCTGGATTGCACAAGTGTTTTTCTAATACTTCTTGCATTTTGTGTCATCAGGTGGCTTCCTCAAGAGACTGCAGACACCTCCAGACAGTACCAGATGGCATTAGCACAAAGTGACCTCACTCTTTGTCCGGTGGGAGTGAACACGGAGTGCTACCGCATCTATGAAGCCTGTGCTTATGGCTCTGTGCCCGTGGTGGAGGACGTCCTGACTCCAGGGGCCTGTGCAGTTAGTAACCGGTCCCCGCTCCGACTGCTTAAAGATGCAGGAGCACCCTTCATCTTCCTCAAGGACTGGAGGGAGCTGCCTGCCATCCTGGAGAGGGAGAGAGAAATGAGCCAGAAAGAAAAAACAGAGAGGAGGATGAGACTGCTGGAGTGGTACAGTGGCTTTCGTCAGCAGATGAAAGAGAAATTCACAGAGGTGTTGGAAGATGTCTTTTTCAAAATCACCTAGGATTAATTTGGGAAACTTTAAAGGGATAGTTCACCCAAAAATAAAAATTCTGTCATATAAACACAGTGGTGAGGTGATGTGTTTGGAACAACACATCACCTCGTGTCGTTCCAAACCTGTATGATTGTCTTTCTTCTGTGGTACGCAAAAGAAAATATTTTAAAGAATGCTGGTAACTGTTTTAGTCATTGGGACTAGAAACGATTCTTCAGAATATCTTGTTTTGTGTTCCATAGAAGAAAAAAATGCATACGTTTGGAACGACATGAGGGTTATTAAATGAATACAAAACTTTCAGTGCAGTCTCACATAAAGAATAAAAAGACAGTGAACAGATGCTATGCATCAGTGTCCATTTTGCTTGTCACTTATTTTTGGCGTCGTTCATTGATTCGGTTTGTATACAGTGATTTACTTGTCAATCTTATACATGTGAAATATAAGATGCTACTGTATGTTCTTGGTTTATCATATGCTGCTGTGCATTAATGCCCTCCATTTTTACTGTAAAGTATTAATTTATTAAGTCATGATGTTTCAGTGAAAAATAACATTGCATTTTTTGTTTATAACCTAACGAGGCTACATAGACTGATATTTAATATTGTTAATATTTCAGTTTTGCTCACTTCAAGGTGTTTTTAGCTTTTAGCTCAGTGCAAGTTATTAAAAGAATTTAAGTTTACTTTTAACTTGCCTGGTCTTTATTTATCTAGCCATTTAGACTCAACATCTCACAGATGTCTTTAGATGTTTTTGAACCTTTTGGGCTTTTTTTAATGCAAAAGAAAAAAAAGAGAAAAAGAAATGACATAAAAAGTGTGTGTGTGTGTGTGTGTGTGTGTGTGTGCACCTGGTATTCATCACGTTATGGGGACCAAATGTCCCCACAAGGATAGTAATACCAGTAAATTTTGACCTTGTGGGGACATTTGTGAGGTCCCCATGAGGAAACAGGCTTATAAATCATGCAGAATTAGTTTTTTTGAGAAAGTAAAAGTGTGCACAGTCTCCTGTGAGGGCTAGGTTTAGGTGTAGGGTAGGTGTAGGGTGATAGAAAATACGGTTTGTACAGTATAAAAACCATTACGCCTATGGAATGTCCCCATAAAACATGTAAACCCAACGTGTGTGTGTGTGTATATATATATATATATATATATATATATATATGAAATATTTTGTTTCTTGCACCTTTTGGACTTTTCTGCCAAACAAAGAGTGTTATTTAGGGATAAGTAGATTTTTGTAGGAGACGAATATGTGAAAACTATCAGAATTTTATTTGAAATCATTTTACAATAACAAAAAATGACATAAAACAACAAATATTGAAAAGATTTATAATTATGCCACTCTTTCTTAGTTTTAAACATGTTATACAGTGAATAATGCAGTTTGTCTTTTAAAAATTAATTTTGTATGCACTACCAGTCAAAAATTTTTGAATAGTAAGATTTTTAATGTTTTTAAAGAAGTCTCTTCTGCTCACCAAGCCTGCATTTATTTGATCCAATGTACAGCAAAAACAGTAACATTTTGAAATATTTGTACTATTTAAAATATCTGTTTTCTATTTGAATATATTTTAAAATGTAATTTATTCCTGTGATTTCAAAGCTGAATTTTTAGCATCATTACTCAGGTCACATGATCCTTCAGAAATCATTATAATATTCTGATTTGCTGCTCAAAAACATTTATTATTCTTATCATTATGTTAAAAACAGCTGAGTAGATTTTTTTTCAGGTTTCTTTGATGAATAGAAAGTTCAGAAGAACAGCATTTATCTGAAATAGAAATCTTTTGTAAAATTATAAATGCCTTTATCATCACTTTTGATCAATTTTAAGCATACTTGCTAAATAAAAGTATTAATTTCTATAATTCCCCAAAATAAAATAAATAAATACAATTATACTGACTCAAAGATTTTGAATGGTATAGTGTATAATGTTACAAAAGCTTTGTATTTCAGATAAATGCTCTTTGGATCTTTCTATTCATCAAAGAATCCTGAAATGAATTCTGAAATGTACTCAACCGTTTTAAATATTGATAATAATAATAATAAATGGTTCTTGAACAGCAAAGGCCATTTCCTTTATTCTTGCAACAAAATAGATGTCCTGTAGGAGGCGCTGTGTGACATCATCTGACTATCACTTTATCCACAGTTTCTGGAGGAAATGATGTATATACAATATTATAGGCTTGATAGTATTTTATAAAATATAAATAATAATAAATCAATAAATAAATAAGTAAATAAATAAATCAATTGAAATGTCTTGTTATGCCACAGTTTTTTGTTTAGCATTTTTATTTATTTTTTGTAGAACCACCAGTTTAGGGATTTCATAAAAAAAAAAAAAAAAAAACTTTGTGAAAAGTCATTAAAAAGTCAAAATTTCGTTATATTTAACTCTGACTGAGTGACACTGTTACAACTGCCTGTGTATATTTTCCGCTCAGATCTGAAATTATCTTATGATCGTCGTCAACTGAACCGGAACGGAATCAAAATCCTTAATTTCTTCCCTAGCTGTCACAGAGGCGAGTGTGATTTATTTACGTGCAATTCCAACACTGGCCACTAGTCGTCCCACACGACGCGTTGCTTTGATCAGCGTTCCTAAAACGAGTTGTTGAAAACCGTTAAAATATATTTAAAAGGCTTAACAATACTTTAAAAGTAATTTTAAGAAATCATATACACTTTTAAAATATTCAAAATGTTACGATTTATATATAGAAATCTTAAAAACACAGTTCAAAATAAGTTTTTCAAAGTGTTCTGATTTATTTATAAGCATCGAAATG
Source organism: Labeo catla (assembly GCA_012976165.1). Lineage (NCBI taxonomy): Eukaryota > Metazoa > Chordata > Actinopteri > Cypriniformes > Cyprinidae > Labeo > Labeo catla. The sequence goes on along the minus strand of VONZ01000821.1, from coordinate 105,343 downwards.
CTATGATTTTGATTGTGTACTCTATAACTACAAAGCAAAATTACCGTCGGGGACAACTGGTTTGAAAAGTTGTCAATCCAGTCCACATTTCCGCTACGTGCACCCCCTCCACCTCCAATCCCTCCCATTCCCAACCACTTGCTTTTCCAGCTGCTTTGAGGTCAGTCAGAATCCGTGAAACTGTCCGGCTAACAGACACACTGACGCGAGGAAAGGGTGCAGAAAATCACGCTAACCCTGTGTAACATGTCATTATGCTGCCCGGATCCGTCGGCGGATGACTAAAAGACAGCTTGGAGGGCTGGATTGCCTCTTGCTGGAACAAGCCGTGGACATTTGGCCAAGGAAAGGGTTACTTGTTTGGGAGGAAACTCTTCCCGTGCGCGCTGTGTTTTGATCGCACTGACGGCGGAATTACATTCGGGAGCGTTGGAAACTCGGACGATGAACATTTGCGGCGTTCGGCTTTTGGGATTTTCAGCCTGAGCAACTTGAAAATATCTCTGGGATGCACTGGCCGCTATAGGGCGACCTGGAAATTGGAAAAGCCCCTACAGAAACCAGTTTGCAAACATTCTCCTAACTGAACCTTTGATATTTCTAAACGCTTTTGAAAATGTCGAATCCGCCTGTGAAGTTCAAAAAGGATAAAGAGATCATTACAGAGTACGAGACTCAAGTCAAAGGTAAGAATCGTAAACTGCAGTATTAGTTGAATGGCTGGTTAAGGCAGTGGTGCAGTGAAAGCATTTAATCATTGAACAAATCACTTGTGCATCATGCTGACGGTTTGTTTTACAGATAGAACATTTTGTGTAAAGAATCAGAAAAATGTAAATCGGGTGATCTTGTTTTTGCAAACAACAGGTTTGGGAGAAGCTGGTCACATGGTGGGTCAATGACAAATAAGGTTGAAATTAAAAATAGGGCGAATGGTTTAAAAATCTAGTCAAAGATTGATTGGCAGGTTGTTTCATACATTATTTAAAAAAAATAAATAAAATGTTTACAAATATTTTGATTTATTGCCTAAAAAGGTCAAGTGGCAAATCATAAAGTATGAACAAATATCTGCATTCTGAGCAGTTTTGAGATATTGAGCTTCAAAGTTTTTGCTTTCCATAGACTTCTGTATATATAACCCTTTTTGTTTTCAAAAAAGGCCCAAAATATACACAGCTTACAAAAAAAAAACATCACGTAATGTAAATGAGTTGTCACAGAATAAGAATTTATGATAATAATGTAATTTTGACAGAAATGTCAGATAGAACCTTCATTTTACATTACAATGCAAAAATGTATAATTCTAAATTTATAATGCAAAAAGGGTCAAAATATCAAAATACGTGGGGTGTGTATGTGTGTGTGTGTGTATATATATATATATATATATATATATATTAAATTAAATGAAAAATAAGAAATGGTGGCCTAAGTAATTTGGCATAACTTTAATTCTTTTTTTTTCTCAAACAAAGCAGCAATTAATATTTATTAATATTTTTATTAATGTTATTAATATTAATATTTATAGATAGATAAATGGTTCTTAAAATTTGCAATACAAAAAAGAAAGTTTAATATGTTTAACCATATTACAAATATAAGGTATTATTATAAGGTTAAACACCTTTTCAGAAAAAGGTAAAAAAAAAATATATATATATATATATATATATATATAGTTTTTTAAACAAAATATAGTTTATATATAACAATATATTAACAATATATATATGTGTGTGTGTGTGTGTGTGTGTGTGTTTATATATGGCGTATATATAAACATATATATAAACATTTATATATGGTATATATATGGTAAAGTTGAGATCTTTTTAAATAAATTCATTAATTTACATTAATTTTATTTATTTAAATGTAAAAAAATGTTTTACATTTTAATATTTACTTTGTTTAACAAATAAATAAATATATATTAATTGCTGCTTTGTTTGAGAAAAAAATAATAAAAGTTATGCCAAATTACTTCTTATTTTTCCAATAATTTCAGCTTTTTATGAGATTTTCTGTTTTTTTTTTTTTTAATCTCCACCACCTAGTCTGACAAAAATATATTCAATAAAATGTATTCAGTTTTTATATGTATACGTGTCAGGCATTTTTAAATCTGTGATTTCCAAGCCTGGAAAAGTCATGAAAGTTAATATAATCCTAAATCTGAAAGAAGAACATAGAAATATGAGGTCAACACACTTTTTCCTGGCATGGAGCCGTGTTATATTTAGATAAAGATGCCTGAGTTTTTATATCAAGTCACTTGACTAAGTAGTTGCAGTAACAGGTTTAACAATATTGAAAGTACTCCATATTGTTAAGCACATTTATTCACTCTCTCACTCAGATGTCTCTTGTTTATTATGCAGATACTTCGAAAGTAAATATACATTTTTCTAGTTATTTTTTATTTATTTATTTTTTTTTTTAATATTCCATTGCCATTTGTTTTTCACACCTTATCTAGTGTTTGTAAATGACTGCAAGAGTCACTATTGAGCAGGACTTCTTAAAAACTTTTTTTACTTTCCAACAAACTAAGCCCGGATGCTCTGTTTCCTTTTCGTCTCATGAGCATCATCATCACAGGAAAGAGGCAGTTGAGGCATTGTAGTAACCATGGGGATTTGGCATCACCCCAAGGGCTGAGTCCTCCAGGGCTGTTTGCAGACAGAAATGCCTATTATTTATGTAGAGGGAGAGAGCATGTGCGTGAGAGAGAGAGAGAGGTATGTCGCTATCATGACATGGCGTTTGTCAGAGCAGCAGTGCTCATTTGGCAGGAATGTTCAGCCCCTCGCTCTGATGATGACTAAGACTGTTAATAGCAGCGTGATGCACAGAATCCACCCGTGCCGAGCATCTCATTAGCTGCGTGCTGCAGCCAAAAGGAGTTGTAGTAACATGAAAACACACCTTAGATTAACAGGCGTGACTTTTTTCGTGATTGGAGGAGGGAGACCTGTTCTAGCACAAACTTTATGCCGCTAAAATGACTGTTATGCTTCTGGTTGGCTATGTATGTGAACAATATGCATTTCTTTTGGCTTTGGCGATACATAATATTGCAATATCTTAGTATGTAATGTCCGTATAACTAGGGCCCTATTAAATCCATTTAATTTTTTTCCAAATTCCATTTTGTCCGTTTTAATTTTTCTGGATTCCGTTTTTTTTTCCATATTAATTTTTATCAACTCCTTTTTAATGGTTGAATTAAATTTTATTAATCAAAGAGCATGTCTAATTAATTATAATCATAAAACTTATACAATTTCACATCAATTTAATAAAGGTTTAACAAAAATGACATGTTTAGGGCCCTATGAAATGTTTTATTTTTTCTCACCATATGTTTTATTGTTATCAAATTCTATGTTTTAGCATGTCTCATTATTTGAATGCATACTTAATTTATTCAAATTTATTCTTAAAATAGCTTTATGAAAGTTTTTTTTACCCTCAGAAATTCTGTGTTGGGTATTTAAAATGTTCTGGTTATCAAATGAAGGCATAAAACATTAATGTCATTTATCTTTTAATTATTGAAATTTAAGCAAACTTTTTTTTCTTTTCTTTTTTTGCAAAAAAAAGGGGAATTTACTATTAAAATTAAAACATGGAAGAAATGGTCTGTGATTATACCCTAAAAATAATGTTTGTTTTCGTTTTAGTAGTAGTAGTAATAGTAGTAATATATTTCTGGCACAATTTCTTCAAGTTAAACCGGACTTTTATTTTGACGAGTTGCTGTGTCGTCTGCTCCTTTCATTGAAACAGAGACACGCAGAACATGCAGGATTCACATTTAAATGGTATTTTTGCGGCATAAGATTTATAGATACTAGTCCATATTGCAGTTTGATTTAAGTGTAATGACCTACTTTTGATTAATTCATTCAAACTTTGACAAATTCCGTGACATTCCGCGTTATTCAGTAAATTCCGTTTTTGTGACTGGATTCTGAGATTCCGTTCACGTTTTCCACATCGCGGAACTCATAGAGCCCTACCTTACAACCTTTCTGGTCCTTGAGTGTGTCAGTTGTGTTGCAGGGTCATAAATCTGTAGGATTTCATAAAAATATCTTAATTTGTGTTAGGAAGATGAACAAAGGTCTTACGGGTGTGGAATGACATGAGGGTGAGTAATTAATGACAGAATTTTCATTTTTCATCTCTGTAAATCTGCAATGTATTGTCCCTCAACCTGACTTGGGACATTTTGGGATTGACTTCCTCTGCAACGCTGTGGTTTTCGTGAAAGTGATACTGTGAGAGAGAAGAAAGGCCGGAACTGTGCCTGGAATCCCTCTTTATCGGCTTATCCTGAGAACTTGTGTCCTAAGTGGGGTGTTTTTTTGTATTTTAAGCTCTTGGTGTTTGCACATTCTCTTCTTATTCTGATCCTGACCTTCACTTATTTTATGCTTAGAATGAGGATTTATGATTCAATAAGGCTGGGAAACTAATAAAGTAAATAGTATTTAGAATCCACAACCATTTTATGTGTAATCTTTTTTTATTTTGACATGAAATTAAATGTATGGCAGGAGTTATATAGAATATATTTTATCTATTGTCAGTTGAGTGTTACTTTAAGGGTAAAGCGCAATCCTTAAAACAAAGGTGCTTTATTAGCATCAGTGGATCCATGGTGAATCTTTGACATATAAAGAATCTTTCCATTCCATAAAAGTGTTTTTATACAGAAAAATGTTCTTTAAAGGAGACGTATTATGCCTTTTTACAGAATGTAATATAAGTCTCAGGTGTCCCCAGAATTTGAATTTCTCAAAATACCCCACAAATCATTTATCAAATAATTTTGAAAATGCCTATTTTGATATTTTATGTATTTATTCTGAAGAAAGATAGACTTATATAGTGATGAAAGCCAAAATATTTAATGTCATGGATACATATTTACTGAGTAATCCACAATTTTGTAGAGGGAGGTCATTTCCCCTTTAGATTCAGAGTCAAGTTACAGGGGGGTAAAAATGACTTCAGAAAGATGGTTCAGTAAAATCTGTTGACTTTAGCAATCTTTGTTACATTATGTGCCAATGGTGACCATCAGAAATGGGGGAAAAAGCATTTTTCAGGTTTTTCTCCAAAGTTTGCATGCCTGTAACTCATGAAATATTAAAGACATCTCAATGTCCTTTTAGATGTTGGGTCTTAACAAACTTTCCTTTTGGCTTGTTTATTTTTAATGCCCTATGCGATTTGATTCCAGAGATATTGACATTTAAATATGGCTCCGGGAGTAAATTGTGAAAACTCAAGTATTAAAGATATTGCAATATGATTTTAGATTCTAGTTCATAATAAACTTTTCCTTTGGAATCTTAATATCCAAGGCCCCACATCATTCACGCTAAGAAAAAAAGGTTATTTTGAAGGGATAGTTCACCCAAAAAGGAAAGTTCTGTCATTAATTGCTCACCCTCATGTCGGTCCAAACACGTAAGACCTTTGTTTTTCTTCTGAACACAAATTAAAATATTTTTAATGAAAACCCGAGAGGTTTCTGACCCTGCGTAGACAGCAACGCAACTGACATGTTCAAGGCCCAGAAAGGTAGTAAGGACATTGTTAAAATAGTCCATGTGACATCTGAGGAATCTTAAGAGGAATTTGGGGTGTTAGCTAAAAAGGAAATTTGTATTTTGTGTTGTCTGGAATAGGAATGACTCACAGTAAGGTCAGTAGTACATCAGAGATTTTATATACTTCCTGTTAGCAATCAAGCTTGCTATTAAGGTTACACTTCACATAGTAAGTCTGTCCTGACTAACTGTTTTAGTTTCCACGCGTTGTTCTTCTGATCTATGAACTCGGCAATGTTTAATCAGCAATAACTGTGACTCATATTGTTTGCTTTAGCACCATCATGAGTCATAAAGCTTATTTTAGAGTTATCAGTTTAGGTCAGCCAGCTAGGACGGAGAGGTGCGAGAATCCCAGTGGTTGCTGCACAGAAAGCTGCAGGAGAAGCTGACAGTCAGTCTTATCAACACACAAACCTGCCATATCCATCACCCTGTGCTCCATGCGACACTGACTGCACAGAGAGAATGATGTAAGATGAACATAACAAAATATGGAAAGTCTAGAATTACCATGTTACTATAAATGCATCTGTTAATTTTGTTTTTCAGATACATTTTGTAGCTTTTCAGTTTCATCCTACTTTAAAAAATATGTCTTTTTATTTGTACTCTTCGACGCATGGGTGCATTACCTCATAGCAAGTGCAGAGATGTGTAAACTCATAATTTGGTCCCTTGGCTTGCTGGCAAACACAATAGCCTTGTTTTCTTTGGCCAGATTGTCTGTTTGATGTCGCACAGTTGGCGTTTCTTTCATGGCACCGGGTCACGACTCACTGGCCTGCCCCTGCTGGCTCCTGACATGGACGCTGTCCTCAACCTGTCATGCGAGAATACTTCCCCACATAAATGTTATAACCTCTAACGAAGCTTTCCACCAGTGAGGCACAAATGCCCTGTCATGCACTTCTAAATGAGGGTGTATATATTTATTTTTCTGTTGGCTGTAGTTGCTCTTCAGATTTAAACTGTCACTTTTACTTTTTCGTATTGACACCAGCCTAGCTAAATTATGAATGAACTGAGTTATTGCCTAAAATTGGCCTAAGGTTTGTTCAGTGTTACCAAAGTTGCTATCAGGGCTGTCTTGGGGCTTGTGTAATTTTTAGTGCTACTGACTGAAGATATTATTCATAGCTCAGACCTTATTCTGTATAGTTAGCCTTACACTGGATGTCCCAATTGTTTTGTTTTGTTTTGTTTTTTCTTTTATTTTACTTTATTTTTTTTATTTCCAGATTTAGCTTGTTACATTAAAAAGTCACGGTCAGATGTTTCTTTTGGAGATTGGAAAGCCATTGTATTTTATTTTATTTGATTTGATTTTATCTTATTTTTTCTTATTCTTATTTTATCTTATTCTTAATTATCTTATTTTATCTTATGGTATCTTATTTTCAGGTTTTGCTTGTTACATAAAAAATCTCAGTTAAATGATTCATCTGGAAACTGGAAAGCCTATTTTTATTTTATTTTATTTTATTTTATTTTCAGGTTTTGCTTGTTACATAAAAAGCCCCAGTCAAATGATTAATTTAGAAACTGGAAAACATATTTTATTTTACTTCATTTTATTTTATTTGTGAATCTGCAAAGTTCAGTAGTGGCACTAAATGGCAATGCAGAAAATACTTTCATGCTGGCTCTACACTAAATTATAAAAAAGTTCAAAATAAACTTAAATCTGTTTATTATCAGTAATTGAAACAATACCTCTGCTTGCAAGCTATATCATTACAATTTACCACCTATTATTGTTAATGAAGTCTCTTTTTGAAGTAGAATTCCCACACTTCCTGCTTGAGGCATCCTGTACCACTGTTCCCCACAGGTCCACAAATACCTGCCATCTGCTTCGGCCAGACCATCAGTCTTTGTGCTTGATTCTAGTGCCCAAATAGTGGATGAACACCCTTGGTGGTGGAGGCAAGAGTGGGGGTTATTGATGGGACCATCTGTGTCTACTCTCCCTCTCTCTTGTTTGATAGAGTAAGCCTGTCTCCTGCCCAGTCTTTCCACGCATGCTGGGCTTTTCACTCCACCCAATAAAATCTGCCTCACTCCACCCACACGTCACACCCCGGCTCGGCCATCCCAAACCTGAACAATACCACCGCAAGTCAAGGAATTGTCGTTGGGTGCACAGACGAGCACAGAACACTATTTAGAGTCCCAGCTTCAGAGGAGACAAGAGAGCAGTGGATTTATTGATTTATTTACTGTATATTACGCTGCTGCTACACAGATCTTATATAAACATGCGATTTCTTTCCCAGCTGTTTACCTTCACGGACATAACCAACTGTTTTTGCAACTCATTTGTGTTTTTAACATAAACTTGTGGGTATTTGACAGTTTAAGCGCAATAAGACATGAAAGAGAACTTAGTTTACTCACATGGCGTGTGATCTGCTTCAAATGTGTGCTTTCAGAAAACCCTATATCAGAAGTTTAAACTAATGTGGTAGTATCCGAAATACAAGCTGTAAAGGCACAGCCCTATTCTGGAAAAGGGGACTGGGTGCAGCAGCTCATTTGCATTTAAAGTGACATGCACGAAAACAGTGTGTTTCTGCTTCCACTCAAAATAGGCATTTTCAAAATGATATGATAAATGATCTGTTGGGTATTTTGAGCTGAAACTTCACAGACACATTCTGGAGACGCATGAGACTTATATTACATCTTGTAAAAAGCGGCATAATAGGTCTCCTTTAAGTATGATGCATTTATGTGAGGAATAGAATTTTAGGTTATCAGTATACAAGTTTATCCTAAGGGGTTTTTCATCTATTTGACCTGTACTGCTCATATTCAAACATATTTTGGCATGTAGCTCATGCAATTTTAGCAGATTTGAGCCATCTTAGACCTCAGATCTGAAAAGGTCCTGAGTAAGTCCAATCCATGCCATAAAGAAAGAGCAGGGAGAAAACTCTTCCCTTGGGACCTATCATGGGTTGCCAGAGAGCCCTTTCCCAAAAGGCCTTGGCTTGGATAGAACTGGTAAGACTCACCAGTGTACAAAGACAAGAACAGCAACACCAAAGCCTCTCAGCGAGTTTTGTCATAGGATGAAGCAGGAGGTGAGATATTTCTTCCTGAGTCACAGAAGGTCTCACGTTACCGTTCGGCTCTGGTTTAACCTAATTGTTTTAATCTCTTCTAATCTTCTTTCTTGCACTCCTGCGGCTGAGAAGTTTGTTTTAGTGGAGTGGCTCTTCAAAAAGGTGACTGCAAACATCCTGGAAGAACTTGAGGCTATTTTAGTTTCCTCCATATGTTTAAACATCACAGTGCTTTGGTGCTTTTGTATTTCTACTGATCTCAGAAGTGTGTTCAGTGCTCATCCATTGAACAGTATTGATCTCCGATTACATCAGCTTTGTATCATCGTCCCTGTTTATATACAGAGTGATATGATACCAGCTAGGCTAATTGTTAATGGCATTGGTTTGATTTTTCTTATTAGCTGGCATCAACATGATGCACTTGTTATGTTTGCTAATCTGAAATATGCAATCAGCTCTGATTTGCTTCAGAGAAGCAATTATTGGCTATTAAGATAAGCAGCAAACGATCAAGATTTTTTTTTGTGTGCATTAGTTTTTCATGGCTTCTTTTATCAGATTAATAAGGTTAAGTACTTTTATTTTAGCCCAGTATTCTCTCTGCTCTTTCCTGAGATGAATATGTCATGCATCTCTTTCTCATTCGCCTGCTCGCTCCCAGCAGATCAAAAGACCCTGATGGTTGTGTATGTGTTCCCTTAGCAACCATGCTGATGACTCTGTCATTGTTTATCATCTGTTCTCAAAGCAACCCAAGATGTCTCCTCACAGCACCTGCATTCCCTCCCCAAGGCCTCCCACTAAAGCAACTTGGCCTCCCTTGGGTGGTTGTTGGTTGCACGCTACTAGACACGCTATCTTGGCTGTCTTTACAGATTCTATAAAGCATGGCAATTTTACATGCATATTTAGTATTAAGTGCTGTATATGAATAAGTCACAATGGTGAACGTGAAAGTCAGGGGTTTTCCAACTTTTCAATGCAGATGATGCCTAAATATGACTATTCTCTTACAAAGAATCTCCTTAGTAATAAATTATGAAGGCAGCTATATATTTTAAGACTCGTACTGTTTGAAAAAAATGCTAACAAAATGCGGTTTAAAAATGTAACGATTCCAATTGTTTAACTAAAGAAATGTAAATATGATCTATAAAATGTGATTAGAAATTCAAATAATTATTAATAACTCAAATGTATTTCTGTAGTGCTTTTACAATAAATTTTTTTTTTTTTTTTCTGAAATCTTTGGTTTAAAAACCACTGAATTAATTGGCTTGTGATCCAAAAACTAATTGATAATATTGCTTTCTTTCTTTTTAGTATTTTCTTTTTATTTAGTACACATGTAACACACCAATACCTACATTTATTATTTATTTATTATTTAGAATTTTCTCAGCAAGTGCCGTTTTTGTCATTTTCAGGCGTTGTATTTAAACAAACGTCTTCTAGATATTTAAACAGATCAACACCAAATTTGGTTAGTGTAACCTAGAGGACTTTGCAATGTTAAATTGTGAAGATCTTGAGTTTTCGTTGAAGGGCATGTCCGTGGCGGCCTGACAAACTTTGATGTTTCGCCATGAAACAGGAAGTTGTTATAATTCAGGCATACAATGTCTGATCTGCACCAAACAGAGTTCTGTCCTGAACACATGTCCATGTCCATATTCAGTTATAGTCATAGCGTCACCTGCTGGAAACAGGAAGTGGCATGTTTTATGCTCTAACGAACTCCTCATAGAGATTTAATGACATCCACATTATATATGGTCAGTCTACTCTAAAGGCCTTTGCGTTGTTAAATTGTGAAGATCTTGAGTTTTTGTTAAAGGGCATGTCCGTGGCCTGACAAAGTTTAATGTTTCACCATGTAAAAGGAAGTTTAACTCCATACAATGTCCGATCTGCCCCAAACTTCACCTGTTCGATAAGAATCCTGCCTTGAACACATCTACATCTAAAGGCCAGTGTTTTGTTATTTTGTTAATCACAGCACCATCTGCTGGCAACAGGAAATGACTTGTTTTACACAAACTTAAACATGCAGTGTTCAATCTGCACTAGACTTCACTTGTTTGGTAAGAGTCCTGGCCTAAAGACATCTAAAGGGCAATATTCAGTTATAATCATAGCGCCACCTAGGGATGTAACGATTACCGGTTTGACGATAAATCATGAGGGCCCTTTCAATGCTGCTTGCAGCTTTAATTTTTGATTGTTCCTCTACTTTCAAAGCATGTCAAGTGAAAATATTCCCGCTTTTTTAAGATAAGACCCCTAGTGTTTTTTTCCACTAGCTTTCTTTTAAATGCAAAAATTCGTCATATGTAATCATTAAAGCTGATCGGGGTCAGGTGAACTCTAAACCATAAAGTCTAAAAATGTCATTTTTTTGCATCTATATTGTATAACCCAGTTGCATTTTTCTCTGCATGGCCCTTAATACCTCTCTGGGTGTGTATGATGGGATAAGGTCTACTGACTTGGCTGTTCTTGCAGCCGAAGTGCTGCTGGCGCTCGGCCCAGCGTGTCTTTGTCTTCATCCTACTTAAACTAATGCAATCCCAGACAATCAAAAGTTTGGCAGCTACCGCAAACAAACAGCTTTTATCACACTGACAAGTCAGACCATGTTTGTCATCATCAGATGGATGCTCGAGAAATAATAGTCAAGTTTAGTGGAAGAACAGGTCTGTAGAACTGCGAAGTCAAAACAGCTCTGGGTTGTGGAGGGTTAGTCAAAACTTGTAAGGAGAGACTGGTCTGATATTGAAATTTAGGACATCCCAAGTTGAAACTATTGAACTCAATGTGGATGAACATGTGAGGTACAGTTTAGAAAGTGTTTGTCCTTAAAGGGTTAGTTCACCCAAAAATGAAAATTTTGTCATTGATTACTCATCAACATGTCGTTGCAAACCTGTAAGATCTTTGTTCATCTTCTGAACACAAATTAAGATATTTTTGATAAAATCCAGAGGTTTTGAATTTTCATTTTTGGGTGAACTATCCCTTTAAGCAGAGCTTAATTTTATGCAAACAAGCAACTTATTGCTGTAAAAGAGTGATATTCATTTGTATCAGCATAAACGAAAGATATTATTATGAAAATCTGTAGTTTTTTTTATAGTTTCTCATTTGCGTAGGTTTAGACTGTGAGTTGTCCCATGTGGCAGTTCCTTGATCGAAGGGAAATTCATCTACTGCCGTAGTTATCTCTTCCCAACCCCCTTCCTCTTTTCTCCTGCATTGACCTTTTGAACTTTAAAGGTCGAGGGGGAAGGCGGTGGGTTCCAGGCCGGCCTAATCAATAGCCAAAGGCCATGCTTTCAGCAAACCTTCCTTGAAAAGATGTCTAGGGCCACTGGCGCTGAATCGCTGGGGGCGGCGAGCTTTTTCGAAGGCAGTGGCCAGGCATGAAATGTCAGGGAACGGCTTTCCCTCGTCTTTGTGTGCGTTAAGCCTGATTGATTATCACTTGTGGCAAAGGCACAGCCCTGTCCTTTATTTATGTAACTCATACAATGCTGTATCATTGCATTGAAGTCACTAGAACGTCTTCCCTCTGTGTTTTTTTTTAAATTTTTTTTTATTTGGTTGCCTTTGCCCCTGGTTGCGTCTGTTTTTAGAGTTGTTGTTAGGGAATTGTTTGCCTTGGGTTCTGTCTGTCTCTCCCACACGATAAGGCCTTTTTGTGGTCAGGGTGTGAACTGTGGTCTTAAAGATCCAGTGGGGTACAGACCCGTCTCATGTGCTTGTGCAGCTTCCTCCCAGGAGGCAGAAACTTTAGACCAGTTTGTGGTTCCAGCCACGGATGTGTGGGATTCTCAAAGAAAAGGCCATTTATTGATATCAGTCTGAACAATTTGGTTCTTTTCTAAGCTTGCCACCAGCAGTCACACATGGAAAGCATATAATTTAGGTCCTTTTATGAAATTTAAATTAGTGCTGCGTTACAATTCAGTGACCCTTTTAAGCTCCTGCACACTATTAAGACCACTGGGGTGTTTTATTATAAAAAAAGAAAGGAATTAAGAAGTTTGGGTTTATAAGTTTTTACAGGAGATTAAACATTCTTATTACAGAGCCATTCTGTGAAATAGTATTTTAAATTCTACTTTTTTTTTAAAGCCAGTTGGCGTAAGACAACTTGCAAAAAAGCTGTTTAGTTAAATGTTACATCAGAATACTTTAGGTTAATCTAAAGTAACTAGTAAATTGTAATTGTCAAAAGTATTAGCACCTCACAAAATTGCAGGATTGTATGTCATATAGATTCTTGTTTCTTCATTTGAACTGCAAATGTTCATTTGGAATTAAACTCTTCATCACGACTGGAATATATCATTGTTGTCTTACATTTCAGTTGCTGTCCCGCTGAGCAGTGAAGTCTGGTGCGAGAAGTGTCTTATGGAGTGTTTTATCATAAGAGAGATGATAATGGATCCTGTTGTCTTCTATAGATCCATTATAAACAGACATTTCCCACTAGAGCAGCATCTTTTGCAGTACATCTCTCTTCCACGCTCTGTGCTGAGCTGCAAATGGGCTGTACATGGATCTGCATGTGGTTGATGATCATTAAAGGGATAGTTCACCCAAAAATGAAATTTACTCACCCTCAGGCCATCCTAGGCGTATATGACTTTATTCTTTCAGATGAATGCAATCTGAGTTATATTAAAAAATGTCCTGGCTCTTTCAAGCTTTATAATGGTAATGAATGGCTGTTGAGATTTTTAAGTGCAATAAAGTGCATCCATCCATCATAAAAGTATTCCACACAGCTCCAGGGGGTTAATAAATGCCTTCTGAAATAAATGTGTTTGTGTAAGAAAAATATCCATTTAATGAAGAATATTTGATGCACCATTATAACAATAGATTAAAAAGGGAATATTTACCTAGAAAATTGTAATTGTCAAAAGTATTAGCACCTCACAAAATTGTAGGATTGCATGCCATATAGATTCTTGTTTCAGCGTTTCTTCATTTGAACTGCAAATGTTCATTTAGGACACCTTAAACTCTTCATCAGGACCGGAGATTTGTTTATTTAAACGTTTAAATAAAACATTTTAATGCGTAAAAACTGATTTTGAGTGACGGCACAGTTGAATAATTAATTCAGAGTTATAAATTAGGCCTAACGCTAGACATTTTAAAATGATTCGTGGAAATGAATTAAGCTTAACAATTTGAATGCCATTTCTGCTACTTAAATATAAATCAGAGATGCTAATTAGACTAATTGTTAAATTATACTAATGATATGCTCATTAGGAAACCTAATAGCCACTTAAAAGTGCATTAAAGTCATAATGAAATTGTCAGCCTTGCTTAATTTTATGTCACCAGCAAAATATATTGCGAATATTTAATATTTTGGCCTTTGAATAGCCTAATTTTGGCAGCAAAATATTTCTACATTTAATCAAGATAAAGATACTTTAGGTAAGTCCTAGGAACCACATTATTTGACTATTTTCCAATTTGCACAATTTTCCCTTGGCTATTTCCTTTCTCACTGGAGTAGTATAGCCTCTGGCGTTGACAGCTGTGACTGTGGACATCCTGTGGTCGTCGCCTTGAATTATTCATCCATTTTTACATCATTTTTTATCTCACATACTACAAAAATGCCCTCTGTAAAACAGTGTGATGAATCAGCAAGAGTGGAGTTTTCTAAGGTCACGGAGACACCAGTCTCCATTGTGTTAATCAGGTTTTCCCATCTACATTTCTGCTGATTTCCATGTAAAACTACCCCCAGTGCTCTCACTCAGCACAGCCTGCACAAAGCAGCAAGGTAGTGCGCATTACACTGAAAAAAATATTCCTTTTTTTTTTTTGCACAGTAGGGCTATGTAGGTCTTTGTTTTTCAGGTTGGGTGGAAAAGGAGCACACTCGCTTTGACGTGTCTCCCAGAAGACCTGGTTCAGTTTTATAATGGCTTGAAGTAACAGGGCTGACAGCAGAGTTGAGCGTTGCTCTGCTTAAAAGAACAGTTACTCAAGGACACAGGCAGCTAGCACTGAAAATAGACCGTGCTTGACACTGTGAACACTGAAGTGTTTTTGCACTCACTTGTATCCACGTTGGAGCACTGTTCTTTTTGCCAGAAAAGAAGCTTTTGAGTGAGAGCAAGAGGGGATGCGGTGCATGTTTGCACGAGACGCTCTGACATTGCCAACAGAGGAGTGTTTCATTTCCAGAATGCACTTTGTGATAAATCTTCATTTGGTCTAATTGCATAATGCACCTCCTGAAACAGATTACCTCTAGGCGAATTATCTAGCTTAGATGAGTGGTTTTAATTGCCCTAGGATGGTGAGCATTGCAGTTAAAGAGGAAATGTGTTTATCCACAGTGTGTTGAAACTCTGGAGGCTGATTTCTGAATGTGTAGTCCCTTTTGGGTGCTATTAGTTTTATTTCAGAACTTGGCTGACTTTTTCTCTACTGTCTAAATGGGGAAACTACCTTCTTAGGTAGCATCTTAAAAGGATCGTTCACCCAAAAATTAATGTAGTTTCAAATCCGTTAATTAAACAGAAAATCGTTTAAAAAAACGCCTATTTTGAGTGGAAGCAGAAATGTTTTCATGCATGTCTCTTTAAATGCAAATGAGCTGCTGCTCATTTTATAACAGTAATGCTCATTTCATAACACTACAATGTATCGTTAAGCAAATGGTTGGGGCACAAAATATTGAAGCCCATTTCCGCCACTGGATAAAAAATTATTATTATTATTATTATTATTATTTTTTTTTTTTTAACTCGCATTTCAAAATTTCTCTTCTCATAGTTGTGCAATACGAACTTGCAATTCCAAGTTATGAAGTCTAATTCTAAGGTAGAGAATAGACTGATAAGTTCTCAAAATTGTACGTTTATATCTTACAATTCCGAATAACTTGCAATTGTGTGTTATAAATTCTATTGCGAGATATAAAGTTGCAATTCTGAGAAAAATGTCAAAATTGCATGATAAACTCGCAATTTCAAGAAAAATGTCACAATTGCAAGATATATGCTGAAATCGTGCGTTTTAAAGCCATATCAGTTTAAACGTCTGATATAGGGTTTTCTGAGCGCACACATCCAAAGCACGCACACAGAAAGCGTCTGTCACACGACATGTGAGTGAAAATGTGCAGATTAAGGGTAATATTATAATAAAATCCCCTTTCTACATCATGTTGGGAGCGAAATCTGACACGCTTGTTTTTGTTTGTTTGGTGTTTTGTCTCACCAAAGTTACTGGGTTGTCCTATTCTACATTTTCTGGGTTGGTTGATGCACTGGGGACCCGATTACACAACTTAAACATGGAAAAAGGCAGAATTTCATGATATGTCACATTTAAATCCATCGCCAACTCGCTGTAGGTGTTCCTGCGTGCCACCTTTTGTTTTACCACCTCAGGTAAAATTGTCTTATTATGGTAAAATAATTATCCAAATGCAGTGTTCTGACTGTAGGAATGTTAGTATGTTCTGCAGTGTAATTCGTCTGGTGTTTACTAGTTTATTCACTTATATATTGTGCTTTTAAGGCTGTCTTTACAGGGCCAGCGCATCAAACCATTTTAATCAGCCTGACCTGTAGTAGCTGTGTCGCCCCCCCAACATGATTTGTTGTGTTTAACGGGTTGTCGTTTTGGTGATGAATGGTCGGCAGGCCCAGATTCACAGGCATGTGAATCGAGAAGAGCCTGGTTTCGGTTTGGCACACTGGTGGACAGCAGCACTGCTAATAAATGACCCTGTTATGGTCTCACCTGCATATGTGATCTTCAGGGAATATGACAGGGTCTCTGTCTCAATTGTATTCTGTTCAAAGATTCCTCTGTGAAAGCAGTTGACTTGTAACAGCAGAAATGCTTGTGTATTATGCGACTGAAAATGTCCTCTAGAGCTGAGTGATTGATTTTTGTATGTGAGGAGGATCCATGTAAAGCAAAATCGGAACAGACGAGGGACAAAGAATGAGAGAAAAGAGCCCCGAGGGGATATTTTCTGGAGATAAGAGGATGTGGGCTTCTTCGGCTTCCGCCATATTGCCTTCCACTATAATTACCTGGGAATCTGTAGATGCTCACTGTGTGTTCCTCTGAGATCTGACTGATTAGTTAGCATGTTGGAGGTTACACAGTAAGTTGTTCATGACATGATTATGATTTAAGAGATTTGTGATGAGTTTTCTTTAGTATAACTGGGTTTGGTATGTAGCTTGGGTGTGCATTATGTGAGTGAGACAGAAGGAGACACAAAATGCATTGGTCTGTGGATCATATCTGTCGTCTGGTTGTCCGATGGAGATGTGTATGTGGTCCCAGCTGTTCTTTAGAGATAAGAAGCTTCATTCACATCAACCCAGACCTTATTTAAAGCCCCATCCCATAACTCTCTGAAGCTCTCTGAGCAACATCTTTACATAAGACACTGCCTTTTTTGGGACTTGTTGTTTGTGTGCGTCAGAGGTTTGACATTTTAAGCACAGAAAGATCTGAGGACAAATCTTTAGTAGACATTGTGTGTAATTCAAAATATAACACATTTTGGTCAGTTAGCATTTTTTTTTTACTACATACATATGATTTTTTTTTTGTTTTTTTTTTTCACATTTTTGATCCTTACGTGGTGTGATGTGATGTTAGACTATATGTGATCCTGGACCACAGACCAGTCGTAAGGGTCAGTTTTTTAAAATTGAGATTTATACATCATCTAAAAGCTGAATAACTAAGGTTCGTGAGGATAGGACAATGTTTGGTCGAGATACAACTATTTGAATATCTGGAATCTGAGGGTGCAAAAATTAGGTTTTGATATGTTTCCAGTAGGAAATTTCCAAAATATCTTCATGGAACATGATCTTTGCTTAATATCCTAATGATTTTTGGCATAAAACAAAAATTGATCATTTTGACCCATACATTGTATTTTTGGCTATTGCTACAAATATACCTGTGCTACTTAAGACTGGTTTTGTGGTCCAGGGTCACATATTATGATTTGTGTGGTTTTGTCAATCCGTGCCCTAATTGAGATCAACTGGCGTCCTTCCAGGTTGCAGGGTCAAACTCACCTCTTGACCTTTATAGATGTTATCCATTCTTCCTGACTGAGCGTAGACCACTTCATCAGGTAGACATCCAAAATAATTGGCTGTTTAAAAAGAAATGCATCATACCTATAATAAAAACAATAATTTGGTAATTTACTCACCATCCAAGATGTACAGTAGTTGAGTTTATTTCTTCATCTAAACAGATTTGGAGAAATTTAGCATTACGTCACTTGCTCACCAATGGATCCTCTGCGGTGAATGGGTGCCGTCAGAATGAAAGTCCAAAGAGCTAATTAAAAACATCACAATAATCCACAAATAATCAACACCAGTCCATCAGTTAACATCTTGTGATTCGAAAGGCTGTGTGTTTGTCATTTAAAAATCCATCATTAAGATGTTTTTAATTATAAACTGTTGTTTCGTCTGCCCCAAATTTTGTTTTCTGCATCTTTTATTCAAAAACATGTTTAAATATATTTTCTCAATCTATTTCAAGCATGAATGACAAATCAGCCATGTCCCATAAAAATGTTTTCCCCATAACGTAACATCATTTTAACTGCCTTATGTCCTCTTCTGGATATTATATAGTACAGGCTTCATTTCTATTAATTCTTTGTAAGACCTGTGTGAAGTGGCTGTAGCTCTTGTGTTCGTTACAGTCTAGTGAAGATACTATCATTGGCATAAAAGGGAGAACAGCAGGAACAAATGTGACGTAATGCTAAACAGCAACCACAACATAATGCATGACATGTCAATAGTACATCTGCTCAGTCCCAGGGTAAAAAAAATAGGTTTGGTCAATTAGCCAGTGGCTCTCCTGTAGCTTTTCTTTTTGGGGATTTAATAAAGTAGGTAGGTGAAAAATGTCCTGTTTAACTGAAAGGATTGGTTTACATCCAGAATAAATTTACAGATAATTTACTCACCCCCATGTCATCTAAGACATTCATGTCTTTCTTTCTTCAGTTGAAAAGAAGGTTTTTGAGGAAAACATGCCAGGATTTTTCTCCATATACCTGCAATGGGGATCAGCGGGTTGAAGGTCCAAACTGCAAATTTAATGCAGCTTCAAAGGGCGCTACACGATCCCAGACAAGAAAAAAGGGTCTTGTCTAGCGAAACGATCAGCCATTTTTTTTAAAAAATGCATCTTGCACTAGCTCTCTGACGCACATCACTTATCGTTACTTGTAATTATTTTTGAAATGTACACGCAAAAGTTGTTTAAAAGTAAATCCTACACCACTTTTTTTGTTTCAGTGCAACGGCGGATTGATTTGAGTATGAAATATGAAACGTTTTCCATCTTGACAGCCTGTCATAGAGTTTATGAACTTGTGTCAATCTTTTGCAGACTTAGAGTTTGAGCGCTATCTCAATTTTCCCATCGCACAAACTTCCCAGTGCACTACAATTAGAGGCCCTGGATTCACACCAGCTACTATCTCCTGCCCTGAGGCCTTGAGACTCTCTCATTTTACTTCTAATTACGTCTTTGTTACGGTGAATCCTTCTCCCCCCGAGCTAACATACCATGACAGATATTCTAGCACAACAGGCTTGGACTTGAATGTAAACGCTGTCCTTCTAGGGTTACTCTTCTTGGACTTCCTTGGTTAAAAAGACCTGTAGTTTAGAAGAGGTGCTGGTTGTTTTTCACAGGATAGGGGGGGAATGGGATGTGTTTAAATACTGTTTAGGAGATCTGGGATATAGTCTCGGATGAGCACCGATGGGTAATGTGTGCCATGTGGCCCTGTGGTATTTCAATTGCATTGTTCCTCTGATGTTCATGATGGGCCTCATTGTGTAATTTGTCTTTTAGGCACACATGTGTTGTCCTGCTGTGTCTTGTGTACAATTATAGTTCTCTTGTATGTCTTGCTTTAGCCTCTTTTGTTGTTTAGTATGCTAAAATGATCTCCAACCCAGGCTGACAGGTCTACTTTTTATCAACCCTTACAAAAGTACCATAGTGTTACTATTTTAAAATGAATTCATAACTTATGTAATTTAATATCACTTTTAAAGGAAAGTTTTAATCTGGAGTTTTTACCATTTTAAACACCTGTTTGCCTGTTGGTCTTTTTAAATGTCATGTTTTGTTACAAATGTAAATGATTATAGTAATCAAACAGTGATATATCATTTTATACCATTAGTATGTCATTAGTAGGTCACAAGGTCAAAGTTTAAATCAAAGTTTGATTTGTGAGACTTGAGTTTTTCCAGACTACAAACAAAAAAGAGAAAGTTTCCAGCATAAAGCACATTATTCTTTTAGTTAAGTCACTTAGATGTACTTGCGCAGAGATTACTCTAATCTGTCAGTGTTTCTACTACAATAGCATCCCTGCTTATTACATTAAATGCAAATGTCACAGCGGGTCCGGTGGGAGCGCTCAGGGTGTTATGAAGATGGACCAGGTAATAAAATGTATAATAAGTGAGATTCATGACTTTTATAACAGAGCAGATTTGCTGCTTTGACAAAGCACCCATTAGCGTGCCAACATGGAGCATTTGACCTGTCCTGCGAGCCTTGATCTGATTAGCAACAGTTGGCCTTTTAGTAGTAAATGGCACATAGACAGATTAGGTTTAGTGATTGTTGGTGTTATTTATCACCTTTGTGGGGTTGCTAAAGACCAGGTTAAGTAAAAGAGTTAGTCGTGGAAGGCCGACATGGACTCGGTATGACTTTAATAAGTGAAGAGTAAAAAAATTGATCATGATATCAAATATACTTTTCAGTTCTGTGATGTTGTGATGTTCCATGCATTTTGACTCCGAGACCACGATGCCTCCCGGTCATCAGCTGTAAGCCTCCTCTGGTGTCGGTGTCAGGGCTGTCAGGCCGGGCTGAGTCACTCTGTTCTGAGTGGTCTCGCTCTCATCTGTGGACGACTCTCAGTGGGCAGTCAGACAGGAGGCCAGGAGTCCGCAGGGGCCTGCTAATGTTCTCTGACGGAACAGCCCCATGTTTACTGGGCAGTAGAGCAGCGTGACTGGCAACACCCACTGTGACCTGTCAGCAGACCCCTTGGTCTGACCATGTGACCCTTAACGCTGTTTTTCTTTTCTAGTTCACAGACTTTTGGAAAAACCCCTCTTGCTCCCACTGGCAGAAAGTTGATGTAGATTCAGTTAGCTTTTTCTCTCCTAAATTTTTCTGTTAAAGTTATTTCGTAATTGTGACTTTTTTCTCAGAATCGTTTATATCTCGCAATTGTACCTTTTTTTTCTTTGGAATTTCACGTTTTTGTCTCGTAATTGTAACTTTTTTTTCTCAGAATTGTTTATATCTTAAAACTGACTTTTTTTCCTCAGAATTGCGAGTTTACATCTCACAATTGTGTCTTTTTTCTTATTACGGCAAGTTTTTATCTCGTAATTGTAACTTTTTTCTTAGAAATACAAGTTTTTATTTTAGTTTTTGTCTTAGAATTGCACGTTTTTCTCTCGTAATTGTGACTTTTCTCAGAATTGTGAGTTTATCTTGTAATTGTAACGTTTTTCTCAGAATTGTTTATATCTCAAAATAGTGACTTTTTTCCTCGGAATTGGAAGCTTTTATCTCATAATTGTAACTTTTTTCCCTACAGTAGCAGGTTTTTATCTTGCAACTGTAAATTTTTCTCAGAATTGTGAGTTTTTTTCCTCAGAATTACGTGTTTTTATCTCGTAACTGTAACTTTTTTTCTCAGAATGAGAACAATTGTTTAATTGTTCAGAATTGTTTATATCTCGAAATTGTGACTTTTCCTCAAGTGCAAATTTATTTCTCACAATTGTGACTTTTTTCTTAGAATTGAGAGCTTTTATCTCATAACTGTAACTTTTTTTTCCTAGAGTCGCAAATGTGAATTTTTCTCAGAATTGTGAGAATTGTGTTTTTATCTTGTAATTGAATTTTTTTTTTCTCCGAATTGTTTATATCTCGAAGTGACTTTTTTCTGAGAAAAGTCACAATTACGAGATGATAACTTGCAATTCTAAGACAAATTTATATCTCGCAATTGTGACTTCTTTTCCTCAGAATTGCAGGTTTTTATCTCTTAATTGGAATTTTTTTCTTAGAATTGCAAGTTTTCATCTCGTAATTGTGACTTTTTTTTCCCCTCAGAATTGCATGTTTTTATCTCGTAATTGTAACTTTTTTCTCAGAATGGTTTATATCTCGAAATAGTGACTTTTTTTCCTCAATTACACGTTTGCATCTCACAGGTGTGACTTTTTCCTCAGACTTGCGAGTTTATATCTCGTAATCGTGACTTTTTTTTTAGAATTGTGACTTCTAAATGTTTTTTTTTTTTTTTTGCAATTACCTTTTTTATTTTTTATTCAGTGATGGAAACGGGCTTTTTTGTGTCCCAACAACTCACTTAATGATACGTTGTAGTGAATATAACTTGTCTGGTAATCTTTGCTATGCTTCGAAACATTACCACCAAACAGTCAAGTTGTATTACCACAACCAACCACTATGCAAGGTACTGTATAGTCTGATATTTCTCTGCAAGAATCATGTGAAAGTGCCTTTAGTTTAAGTGTCCGGCACTGTTTATGGTCTATGGAGTCTTTGTCGGTGGCTTTCAGTGTAATAATGGATGGGATAAACCGCATATGTCGTCAGATGAGGGATGGAGTTCTGCAGGTGTGTCCTTCAGATCCTTACAGTTGTAGTACATTAGACCACGCAGATGTGTTTAGAATGAACTAGTGCCGTCCAGGTGTTTGTGTGTGGGATTGAAGCGCCTCACGTGTGGTCCTTGAGGCCCCGTCAGGCTGCTCTAGTGGGCCCCCCAAGCGCTGAATGCAGTTTCTTGAATAGAGTCATCACTTCAAACACCACACTGCAGGGCATTTGGAGACGCTGCTGCATTTTTACAACGGTCATTGAAGTTCAGAAGATTCATTTGTCATTTCTGACGTGAACAATTTGTTTGATCTCTAGTTGCGAGAAGGTATGAACAATCTGAGGAAAAACATGATGTAGTGTTTGTATTTCTTACTGACCTCTTAGATGTTGGGAAAAGCCCATCTAATTACAGGAGAAGATCTGTTGGCGTTCCACACGTTTCCTAGAGCTGTACTCCAAATGTGGCATGTCCTGGCAGCTCCCTCAAACAGTTAGTTACTATAGTTTTTGCAAGGGAGAGGGGATGAAACGTTATCCTCACTCCTCTTTTTCAAACTCTTCTTGCTGGCATTTTCCAAACAAAAGAACAAAGTGAGCCCAAGGAGCATACAGTGTCATCTTGCAACATAGTGGTACTTTCTTCTGGAAAAAAAAATGTGTGAGAGAAAGTAGTCTTTTCGCAGTATGAAACCTTAGTCTGAATGCGTGTATTGAGTTTCTTGTGATGCTCTCCCCCTCCCCCGAGGGCAGTCGGAGCAGCTGGGACGGCCTGGATATGAATCGCTAAAAGAAGAGCCAGTCTTTGCTCACTATGGTTGTGCATTCATGCACCTGATGTAACAGTTTTTTCTCTTGTTTTTGTCCTTCTTTTTCCCCCTTTCTTTCTTGGTCTTTTCCTCTTTGTTAATATTGGAGCCTTTTTTGACCCTCTTCTAGCCTTGTTGTGCATTGGGCCTTATTAAACCGTTAAAAAGTATTAAAACTATTAAAACATTTTTGATAATGTAAATAAAGCGGAATTAAAATATAAAATATTAGATGGAAAATTTAAACTAAATAAAAATGAAAAATGGCAACTAATTGAAATAAAAAACAAGCAGACAAATAAATAAGAAAAAAACACACAACAAAATTACTAAAAATTGAATGAAAATGAAATTGAAACTAAAATATTAAAAACTATTTACTACTGAAGTTAAATTATAGTTAGTTCATTACTAACTAGAAATAACAATTAAAATGATAAAAGACCTCAATAGTATTATTTAAAACAAAAGCAAACATAAATAAGACAAAAGCACATAACAAAATTACTAAAAATTAAATTTAAAAACTACAGTATTAAAAACGATGTACTGTTATAGTTTACATGTAGTTCATTACTAACTAGAAAAAATAGAAAATGATAAATAATAATTAAAAATAAATAAATAAATATAAATAAATAAATAAATAAATAAGACAAAAGCACATAACAAAATTACTAAAAATTTGCAAAAAACAAACATTTTCATAACATCTATATATTATTATAGTTTAAATATAGTTCATTGCTAGAAAGAAAATTGAAAATGATAAAGATAACCTTAATAGTAACATTTAAAAAAAAAAAAAAACAAAAGCACATAGCAAAATTGCTCAAAATTATATTAAAATGAAATTGAAAACTAAAATATATAATAAAAATGAAATGGTAATATTTTAAACAAATAAAATTAAAAAACTTAAATTAAAATGAAAATTAAAAATAAAATATTAATAAAACTATACTATTATAGTTTAAATTTAAATCATAACTAACTAGAATTTAAAAAAATAAATAAAAATAGTAATATTCTAAATACATAAAAGAAAAGCACATTAGAAGAGTACTAAAATTTAATTAAAATGAAAATGAAAACTGAAATATTAATAAAAATCTCAAACTCTCAAATATAGAAAATAAATAAATAATACTAAAATTACACTGATTGAAACTGGCTGATTTTTGTTCAGAAAACGTGACTGGCCAGCATGTCTCTCATGCATCCAGCTCAAACAGATATCAGACAGCAGCTGAATAAACAACCTTCCCCTTCATAATATCATTATAAATCTCACATTTCTACTGCTCCACGTCTTTATTTGGGTTGGATTTGAATGATGGTTCTCATGGGCCTCCGTAATTATGTTCAGTGATTGATGTTCTAACATATCTAACTGAAGTAGGCCTGTCCGCTCTTGTTGGGAGGATCTATAGAAACCATTAGAGCAGCCAGTGGTTAAACGGCCTCAAATTGTTAACTTACGTCTTTAGTTTTTAAGCAGTGTGAATTTATTTCTCATTTGAAGCTTTATCTCACAATAACCTGTGAAAATGGACAGAAACCTGTTCGGAAACAGTCATAGTTTTGTAGTTCCTTTGTATGTCACTAGTGGCCAGAATTACACACCTTATCTAAAGCTTTGTTTAAGAGTTTAATTGGTTGTCTGTGTATTCAAATTGTTTGTGTGATCCAGTTTAGATTTTCTGTGTTTAATTATTAGAATATGCTTTATTTATTAATACAGTATTTCTTTTTGCTATACTTGGCTGCTCATGTTAAAACACGGTGCCGAGACTAGATTAGCCTCCCTGCTAAACTCATTTATTTCTCTTAAAAAAGTAACTAACTAACTTACTCAGTCTTAGCTGACCACGTCATAGAGAATTTTGATACTTTCTAAGCCATTTTACTGGCTGCTGTGCTTGGCCTCTGTCTAAAAAAGGAACCTCCAAACATTGAGTTAGTTTCCACGGGTGTGCTATTGATACGTGTTTAAAATTTGAGGAGAGCAGTGGGTAAGTGGAGGAGTTTAAGGTCAGAGGAGTTCATGCAGTAAGGTGTAATTTGGTCCTGTTGAAGGCCAGGAAGGAACTGCTTCTCAGTAGGTCAGTAGACCACAATCCAACCAGACTCAGAAGACGTATACAAAGACTGCCTAGGGGCCAGTCTTTCCTGTTTATCTGTGTGTTTGTGTATGCAGGCCTCCAGACCGTCTCAGGAAATGGTAATGAGCTAATAGCTGGACTCAGTCCTCTGAGGTTCAGACTTCCTGCTGGGTCTGAAGAAGACTTACAGTCAGATAAAACAACATGTGCGCCCCATGTTCATGTTGCCATCATGTGAAAATGTGTAAAGAGAAGACCAACATCCAGGGCTTGCTGATTGGATTAATAGTTCAGATTGATAGAAATAATGCTATATGTTAATTTACATACTTATTTTCATGTGTCAGAAGAAATTAGTTATATGTCAGAAAAAAATTGTATAAAAAAAAAAAAAAAAATCCAGGCATAAAAATGGAATTTACTGTATAACACAAAATGTAATGGAATTTGCCAAATTTTGGATGAATAAATCAAAAGTAGGTCAGTACACTTAAATCAAAACATGATATGGACTAGAGTCTGTGAATATTAAGCTGCAAAAATGCTATTTAAATATGAATCCTGCATGTTTTGTGTGTCTCTGTGTGAATGAATGGCGCAGATGCACGGTTTTGTTTTTCTATACACAAACTGAATCGTGACACACTTCCGGTGTTTTCATCTTCTGCCGCCTCACTATACGAGTATACAAACACAATCTTATAAACATAATCTTGAGTAATAATCTCTAATATCTCTATACAAACTGAAACTTAAAGGTCTTCAAAGCAACCCGTCAAAATAAAAGTTTGGTTTAACTTGAACAAAATGTGACAGAAATATATTAATTAATGTAATGATAGTACTACTAATATTAACATTTTTATTAAACATTATTTTTTAAGGAAGATTTACCAGAAAAATTATTAACCTGAATTTTTTTTTACCAGAGAAATGTAAGTACACAACACAATATTTCTGAAAAAATAAAAAATACAAACTAAAATAATAATAACAATAAATTAATTTGTTATAAAATCAATCAATTGGAAATGCTTCTGATTACTCAAATTTAATAAATCCATTAAATGAATTAATGAAAATACGGAATTTTGTAAATATATATATATATATATATATATATATATATATATATATATATATATATATATATATATATAATATAATATAATATAATTTTTTTTTTTTTTTAAAGGGCCTTGTTAAATTGTATAAGTTTGAATTATTTCAATTAATTAGACATGCTTTTTGATTCATTTTTTTTTATTTAACTATTAAATATGTATAAAAATCTATAAAAATGTGATTTTGGAAAATAAAATGAATTTGGGAAAAAATAAAAAAAATTATAGGGCCTTACAGTAGGCTAAATTACAGGAGATGTGATGTAAAATATCTGATTTTCCCCCTTAGAGGATCAGTGTAATTCCGTCTTAACCAAAGGAGTGTTGTATGACATTTTGCCTGAGTCCACAATGTCAAACTGATGATAAATGTTAGTATCGCACTGCAAATACAGAAAGGATTTTGGCTGACATTCTTTATTTAATTTGGATCATGCAAGTCTGTGCTCAAACACTTATGTCTTAAAGGAATGTTACAGTTTTATTTTCATAGACTCGTTTGAAATGGACTTTAAACTTTGGCAACTAACTTTTTTTTTAAAAATAGGTTAATTTTTTCAACAGAAAATATAACAATATCTTTTCATCTTTTAATTTTTATTTATTTTTAAAATCTGAAATTTGAAAAATCTGACCTAGACTTACTTTCTTAAGGGAAAATAAGATGCATAATGACTATTACCTCAGTTCACATACCTGACTAATTAAATATAACTAATTAAAAAGAACACAGTGACATGCTGGGAAATAATTCCTCATTAAAGTGGCTTAACAAGACTTTTGCTCACTTTTAATGTTTTGTCTACAGACTACCTTCTGTTATGAAATCGTTCCAAGGCTGTATTTATTCTGTTTAGACTTTGTGCTGATTTGGAACAGTGCGGTTCACAGAATGGCTTTTAGTTTCTGTAACAAGACAGCTTGTTAGCGGTAGAATGCAGGCTTGCTGGTCTTTGAGCTGTCAGAAAATAAGTAGACTTTCCTTGATGGACTGGAGTTGGTAAAAATCAATCTGGCCATGGCCGATCACATTGCACACATTGCTCCCGAGCCCTGGCGCAAGGCCGACTGACTGACGTCTCCCAGCTGTGCATAACCGTATGAAAGCAGGATATATTCCCCCAGCCACTGCCCACCTGTCTACCTGTCTTCTGAAACACTCACTATCTATTATGAGTATGAAAGGGGATTTTTGTTCCCATAGGATATAGCTGATGACTTGCTAGCATGATTATTTATGGAGAACCTGCTCTTACATGAGTTGAAGGCGTTTAGTTACAGTGCAGAAGAAAGTTGTCATTTTTGTTTTCTTTTGTGCACATAAAGTATTCTCATAGCTTCATAACATTACGGTTGAACCACTGATGTCTCATAGACTGTTTTAACAGTGTCTTTACTATCTCTCTGGGCCTTAAATGTGGTATTGCGTTAGTTTATGCAGGGTCAGAAAGCTCTCGGATTTAAACAGAAATATCTTAATTAGTGATCCGAAGATGAACGAAGGTCTTACGGGTTTGGAATGACACAAGGGTGAGAAATTAATGACAGAAAATCTAAATATTGGGACTTGTTTGTGATTGGAGGCATGTGCCTGTACTTACGAACAGCTAGAAACGCCCCGGGTTTACATAAGTTTTACATACGATATCCAGCAGCATGCCGCACTGCATGACTACGCTGTCATTGCTTGACTCGTCAGATCAGCTACCCAAATGCATTGTTTGGCACTTCACTTAGGTAATTGAGCAAATGTGACAGTCTGGAAAGTATTCCCCGTCCGGAGTTGTTAAGCAGATGGCAGTTCTGGATAACCCAGTGCATTAACACAAGTCTCCTGACAAATGCTGCTATTTCAGGTAGCACTGATGAGAACGTCTGCATACAGGATTCTGGTACAGTATGTCCCACATAGCTTTTGGCACAGACTGGATGAGGAAGAAGTGCAGCATGCTGCTAGGATTGGCATAGGAGAATATTGAAGGTGTCATGATAGCATAGATGAGATCATGTTGCACATTTAGTTGCCTCCGTTAACGTAATGCAATATTGATATGATTTCAGTTTCTGTGAAAAAATAATGCATTTATAGTTTATACTGTCCTGGATGTGTTTTCACTTCATTTTTTTTCCGTTCGTTATGATAGCTTGAAGTTGATTATCTTAGAAGTTGTAAATTGATTTCTATGAAAGTTTTTTCTATATCTTTAAAAAATTAGAAGCTTTTAACACAAATTTCACCATTTGATTCAGATTAACAAGCTTGTGGTTCAATTAAATTTCTGATTCGATTCAATATAGGTTGTTTTGGATATATCAGGTACAGTATATGCCAAATTTTCTCAAGGAAAAAAAAAATCTCAGCTAATGCTGTAAAATATACATGAGAGTCAGTTGAAGGCACATTATGTAAGGTTTTTTGATGGGGAAAAAAAAAAAAATCGAAAAACCACTAGAACAGTGTTATGTAGTGTAATGTACTTTTATCCCAAATGTTCTGAAGAATGTTTCCAGAGAAATAAGCAGTTTTAACTAGTGTAACGGACCGTGTCCTCGCGTTGCCTGCGAATGACGTCATACACTCTCGATTTTCTGGTTTTATTTTGTAGAAAACACGGAAACCCCAAATACACTTTAATATGTTATGCACTTTATTAGACCGGTGACGAACGCACAGAGTAGCATTATAACAGAACTTTTAACACACTATTAAAATATAACTATTATGATTAAAAAAAAGTGCTGTTTTACCTCACATACACATGACCGGAAGGAGAGGAAGTGCTCGACTATGGCATAATAAAAGCGCTGCTGCTTTTGAGCCATGTATCGAGCTCGTCCTTCATTAGCAATCGCTCCAGCGTTCTTGTTTTGCCTCCACGACTTTCAGCCCCACCCTGCTTCATACAACAGTGACCTTAATAAGTCTTTAATACATTAGCTCATCCATGGATATGATTTCTGCCCAAGTCCCGACGGACTGCATCGGTTGTGGGGGTGAAGACTTCAACTCCCATTAATCCACACACAATCGCGGTACATCAAACTACGCCTTTGGTTTACATTTAAATAGAAACATTACAAACATTTAAATAGTGGCTGTCATAAAAACTTGACAAATTTATTCAAACGTACATTTTTGTCACTGACTGATGAGTTTATGCTTACTGAATATGTTTTTTTTTATTCTGAGGTAAATGTGACATTATGTGACATTGTTTATAAGCTGTTATATTGACGCATTTACGCGGTTGAAACACAGATTGAGCAATTACATGAGACAGGATACGGATTTCGCTAAGTTGTACTCTTTCTTTTAACATACCTTCGGACGTCGTTCATGTTTGTTTTGTGCTGTAACTAGTATTAAAGCGGAAGACGAGATACTTGCTGCCACTTCTCCTTAACTGAGGCACTACACAGATCTCTCACTCCACATTAAACAGTGCCAAAACAGAATTTATTGTTTGAATACGGTAATAAAATGGACAGAATTTAAAATCTGAGAAAGTAACAAAGCACAATGCTTATTGTGATTCATTGGATGGGAGACATGCTGAAATGTTCCGTTCATTAACTGAAAACAGGCTAGACTAATCAATTCTTGGGATTTAATAATTGATAATGTTTTGTAAAAATGAGAATCAGTTAAAATTGAGAAATCTGTATTTTTTTTTTACTCAACCCTAATAAATAGCTGAAACTGTGCTTCCATCTCTTAGTTTCAAAGTCAGTGTGATGCCTACTCTAAAGTCTGTTTGTCTTTGTTAGAGAAGTAGCAATTTCTTTCTTTTAGCGTACAATGGAGATCGTAAAAGGTTCAAAAATGGTCTCTGTTATCTCTAAATGGACCCACAGCCTGTTGTTTGCTCACATATTTTCCTTCACTTTAAAGAATAGCATGCAATCTCCGATATACACTCATCCCAGCCATTAGCTATCTTGGTAACCCACCTGCGAGCACTGAAATTGTTGGAGCTAACTGTAGAGACAGACAGCGGAGGGCTGATTAGCTTGGATTCCACCTTCAGGTCTTGTTTGTGCAGTATCAGACGGCTCACAGGTGCTCACATCTATCTCTCTGTTTGAAGTGGATCACAGGGGCTTTGATCAGACACACGGTCTCACGCATGCTTCAGCACACCGACTCCATGCAGATGTTTACCATACACATGACCTCACAGGGCCAGGAATGCTCTTTGTAATCACAGAGGGTCACTCGATACTGGTGACGAAGGAAAACGGAGCGCATAAAGTTTTATATTGCTCTTGGAAACGTTTTGAATGGCTTAGAGGTAATGGTGTAGTGGAAATTATGTAATGCATGCTTAATCAGCGGGTCATTGGTGCAAAATATGACATGCGGAAATATAAAAATGCTGATATTTCAGCTGTCATGATGGAAAAATATTTCAGAATAAAGGTGTTTTTGGTGCTAGATGCGATTATTAATCCTATTTATCTTAAACTACAATTTAGAGCTGTAAAACGATTAGTGATTAATTGATTCAAAATATAAGTTTATGTTTGCATACTATATGTGTGTGTACATACAAAGTTTATGTTTGCATACTATATGTGTGTAAGTGTGTGTATATATATATATATATATATATATATATACACTTGTATGTATGTATGTATGTATGTATGTGTGTGTGTGTGTGTGTATATATATATATATATATATATATATAAAAGTGTTTATACAAAATACATTCTCTCTCTCTCTCTCTCTCTCTCTCTCTCTCTCTCTCTCTCTCTCTCTCTATGTCTGCCATTTATTTATTTTTTTAATGTAATTAATTCTTTATTTTATTTTATTCTGAATATTTTCATAGTATGTCAGTGAAACATCTAGCATTGGTTCTCTACATTTTTGGTTAATCTACATTTTACATTAATTGCATTAATTTAATTGTTCTTATTTTTATACAATTATTTTAATATATTATATACTATTAGTAATATATTATTTTGGATTAATTTATTCATTTGTAATAATTTGTAAAATGAATTAATTTGTTTTTATTCATTTTTTTTAGGCACAATATCTAATTTTAAAGCCAATAAATTTCAAGACAGTTATTGTTGGAAATTACAGCAATAACTTCCATTATTATGTATAATAATAATAAAATGAATCATAAATAATAATAATAATTTTGAATGATTTATTTCACTGAGAAGTGAATATTTGTATATATACATTTTTATGCACATTTTAATTTAGCTAATGTTCTAATTTCTCAGTTCTCAAATTTGATACATTTATAACAGTTCGTGTTTACATTTGAGGGCTTTTTATTGCTATTTCTTTTCTTTAATAAAAACAAGCTACCGATATTATTTGGGGGCTCGTCCGGGATATTATCACCATAATGTTGAAATATTTGTGCTTTTAAACCATTTAGTTATTGTGAAGCTTGTCCAAGTGGTCACTGTGGTTCAGATATCCCATATTATGCGAAATACATTAAATATGTTGGGTCACTTGGGGGCTAAAAGAGGAAGCCTGAATGTATTTTATGGTATGGAGCTGCAGAGCCTCCACAGTGCACTGCAAATTTAATGAGCTCCATTTCCAATGACAAGGGGGCAATCACATGAGGAAACCGGAGGTAATTTGGGCAAAAAAATGCTTGTTAAATGAAGTGGAGTGCCTACATGGCTGTTCGAGCTGTACACACATTGGCTTTAGAGAGTCATTAGGTTAGTTTCTGCGACCGTTCCTCATTCCGGCTGTAATGAAACGCGGCATATAAGGGTATTACCTGCTCCACCTGATGAGCCTGGATTACTGTAGTATTGCTGATACTGCACAATGAAACTAGCCCAGGGCAAATCCGGATGCTTTATTTATAGAAGAAATATTGCTGGCCATTTTTACAATTTTAGACTGCCTTCGTTGAGCTGCTGGCAAGCACCATTGAAGCGTGCACTGAAACTGATGATTTGTCTTCACTCCTTTCGTGGTTTTTATTGAGAGGCTCTTACAAAAAAAACATGTTTGGTTGTTTTTCTTTAGAGATTCGAGCCCAACTGGTGGAACAGCAGAAATGTCTGGAACAGCAGACGGATATGAGGGTCCAGCTCCTTCAGGACCTCCAAGACTTCTTCCGCAAAAAGTCCGAGATCGAGATGGAGTACTCGCGCAACCTGGAGAAGCTCGCCGAACGCTTCATGGCCAAGACCAGGAGTACTAAGGACCATCAGCAGTATAAGTGAGTGTGTTATATGAGTGTTTAATACTGGCAACTGTTTTGTGGTTTGAATCTAGAACTTTTTGTACTCTGGCCCAGATGTGATGGTGACCCACACCATCATAATTGTCTAAAGGTTTAGCATCATGAACATTGTGACTTCTCCTAAATTGCTATGTGTGTCACATGAACGATTTTTAAACGATGCTGTCTTTTATTCAACACATGACAGCATGTTGAGGTGGAAATATAAAGTTATCCTGCTCATTTTTATTTCACATAATTAAATGACACTTGAGTCAAATTATTACTTTCGTTGCTGAACTTTCATTTCCAATCCTAAATTTAAATTCCAGTAGTTGTTTTGAACACTATATGTACACTACCAGTCAAATGTTTTTGGGCAGTAAGATTTTTTATGTTTTTTTTAAAAGAAGTCTCTTCTGCTCACCAAGCTTGCATTTATTTTTTCCAAAGTACAGCAAAAACAGTAATATTTTTTACTATTTAAAATAACTGTTTTCTATTTGAATATATTTTAAAGTGTAATTTATTCCTTTGATCAAAGCTACATTTTCAGCATCATTACTCCAGTCTTCAGTGTCAAACGATCTTTCAGAAATCATTCTAATATGCTGATTTGCTTTTCAATAAACATTTTTATTATTATCAATATTTAAAACAGTTTTTCTCAGGATTCTTTGACAAATAGAAAGATGCAAAGATCAGCATTTATCTGAAATAAAAAGCTTCTGTAACATTATACACTATAACATTCAAAATCTGGCTCAAAAAATCTGAGCAACAAATCAGAATTTTAGAATTATTTCTGAATGATCATGTGACTGGAGTAATGATGCTAAAAATTCAGCTTTGAAATCACAGGAATAAATTATATTATAAAATATATTCAAATAGAAAACAGTTGTTTTAAATAGTAAAAATATTTCAAAATGTTACTGTTTTTGCTGTACTTCGGATCAAATAAATGCAGGCTTGGTGAAAATCTTACTGTTCAAAAACCTTTGCCTGGTAGTGTTCACAAATAAAATATATTGTTTAAACTGTTACTGCCTTGGGTATTTTGGAATAAATGTAAAATGCTTAAACACTAACTTAATGAGTTTCAGATTTGGCTTTAATAAATATAATATTGAATACTTTGTTAATCTAAAAATATAAAATAGAATTGTTTTTTTCTTTTTCTGATAGTGTATGTAATGTTTATTTAACCATGGAAAAATGCGACTGGGATATGAATTTACATTTGATTAAATAAAATAAATTAATTTTATTGTATTATTTCAGAACACCACCAAATGAATAAAATATATGCATAAAAATATGAAAAATGAATTGTTTATACGTTTTTATACCTTTTGTATTTATTTTGTTTTATATTTATTTTGTGTTTATATGCATGTTTTACAAAATATATACCTCTCTCAGAGTCCTTATTTCTTAGCCATTACCATTTTACTATTACTAGCTTTCCTGCTGATTTATTCCCAGTGTAGTGCACTGTGACAGGCATGAACCGTGATCATGGTCTCATTATGCCAGTAGAGTCCCTGGCTGGAAAAGACAGTCTATATAACGTTGGTACAGAAACCACTGGTACAGCTCAGAATATTGAGTGTGTTTGCTTTTCACTTCTGTAAATAGACCAAATGCTGGTTTAAGAGCCCTAAATGAGTCCAGCAGCTGTGAGCGCAACCGGAGGCAATGGAGAATCTCGGTCGTGGCGCTTGTGGTTCATGTGGCACGTCGGTTTGAGAGCAGAATAAGATACTTGACACGATTCACTAACATATTTTGAAAGACAAGGACTTCAAGAAATAAAGAAGGGTCTGGATTGGAGTGCGATGTGAAGGAAGTTGCTTGTTTTTGTTTTTAGGAGATTAAAAAACTATAAAAGTGCTGATGTTAGTTCGGCAGCCATTTCTAAAGCCAGCTTAGCTCAGATGTGTGTGCTGGATGAATTAGCATCAGAATGAGCGTGCAGATTTGTCTGTAATTAACTGGGATATCCGCATCCCAGAGTTGTTCGACAGAACGTCTCATTTCAAAAGCATTTTGAGTCATTTTACCAGGTCTCTCAGCTAAACTTGGACTTTTCTGTAACCACAGGGCTTCAGGAAAGAGTCTACGATTGTATCCCATTTTATTCAGTAGTCCAGAGGTCTGGCCCGATGTCTGACCGACGGCGTCGAGATGAGGCCTGCTGAGCCAAAGCAGAGGGTGTGCTTTACCCCTTTGTTGAAGTTGGCCGGATACATGTGGTCAGCAGAATTCTGCAAAAACCAGTGAGAGGAAAGATTAAGCGACTGTTTGTCAAGAAACACAGTTTACTGTACCTGTGGGATTGTAGTCACCGAATTAATCTTCTCACTGGCACTAGAAACATCTCAGGTGACTCTCAGAGCAAAGTGTGATGGATCGGGCCTGAAGGTTGGAGACCAGAGAGATGTGGTCACATTACAAATACATAGCTAGTGTATGTTTGAATTTGGTTAGCTCATAACCAGAAATTTCCATTATAGAGTCTCTTTTTTTTGGTTGTGAAGATTTGATTTGTGATTTCTGTAGAGGTTTGTGGGTAGTAAAATAGAATTGACCACAGGATCTAATTTTGCTCCATATAAAGTGCCAGGACAATAAATCTGACATTTTAAAGAATATCGCATCACCTGATAACCATGATAGTAAGGACTTTATATTGTTACAAAAAAGCTTTCTATTTGAAATAAACGCTGTTCTTTTGAAATGTTTCTTCAGCATCAAATCAGCATATCAGAATGATTTCTGAAGGATCATTTGACACTGAAGACTGGAGTAATATGCTGGAACTTCAGCTTTGCCATCACAGGAATAAATTGCATTTTAAGATGTATTAAAATAGGACAGTTATTTTACATTGTAATAATATTTCACAGTATTACAGTTTTTACTGTTTTCTTAATTAAGTAATTAATTTTCTTGGTGAGAAAAAGAAACTTCTTTTGAAAACCGTAAAGAAAAAAGAAAACCTTGCCGCCCTAAAACTTTTGAACAGTAATGTGTTTTAATAAATAAGTATTTTAGTGAATTTTCAGTAAATATTTCTTGTTTTAAGCCTAAAACAACACAATGCAACGTGCATATCAATCGCTATAATGCTATCGAGAGGTGTACGATATAAATGATATGTGATTTGACATTGGGTATATTGCAAAAACCCAACAAAAACACACCCTGAGAGTGCACAAATGCACTATGAGATGTAACTTAGGTAAGACTAACTACAAGACTAACTACATTTAGCACACCTACGCTGTGTGATTTAGTCTATTAAAATACATTTAGAATTTGCCCAAAATTCAAAATAAGGGGCAAAATTGTCCTGAATCAATCAGCGATTTGAATGAATCGGTTGAATGAATGACTTAATGACTCATTCACGCAGTGATTTCACACCATCTAAAGGCGATTGTAGTTTTATATTTAAAGAATATTTTCCCTTTTTTTCCTAAATCATATCAAATATCAGTATTTAAGGTCAGTTTGGCTTTTTTTAAACATCAAAAACTAACTTCAGGTTAAATGCATTTATGTCCTGCATTAAACAGTCAATGTGAATGCATCTAAATGCCACTTCAGATGCAGATTTTGTGCCACCTCTGCATTGCAAACACAAATTTTGTTGATACTGATTTAATTTGTTTGGTAACAGCTCTATAGTGTCTTACTATTTTGAATTTATTGATTAAATAAGATTTTAAATCTTTTTTAAAGAAGTCTCTTCTGCTCGCCAAGCCTGCATTTATTTGATCCAAAGTACAGCAAAAACAGGACAATTTTGAAATATTTTTGCTATTAATAATAATGTTTTCTATTTGAATATATTTTAAAATGTAATTTATTGCTGTGATTTCAAAGCTGAATTTTTAACATCATTACTCCAGTTACATGATCCTTCAGAAATCATTTTAATATTCTGATTTGCTGCTCAATAAACTATTATTATTATTATTATTATTATTATTATTATTATGTTGAAAACAGCTGAGTGGATTTTTTTTTTTTAGGTTTATTTGATGAATACTTGATGAAAAGTTCAAAATAACAGCATTTATCTGAAATGAAAATCTTTGTATTTTGTACAAAATTTTGTAACATTATAAATGTCTTTATCATCGTCCTTGCTAAATGAAAGTATTAATTTCTAAATATACTGACTCCAGGCTTTTGAATGGTATAGTGTATAATGATACAAAAGCTTTTTATTCAGATAAATGCTGATCATTGGATTTTTCTATTCATCCAAATTTAAATATTTATAATAATAGTAATAAAAAATGTTTCTTGAACAGCAAATCAGCATATTAGAATGATTTCTGAGGGATGATGTGACACTGAAGACTGGAGTAATGATGCTGAAAAATTAGATTTGATAACAAATAAATTAAATTTTAAAATATATTCAAATAGAAAACTGTAATTTTAAATGGTAAAAATATTTCAATTTTTTTTTTTGCTGTGTTTTGGATTAAATAAATAGTGGCATGGTGAGCAGAAGAGACTTCTTTAAAAAACATTAAAAATCTTACTGTTCAAAAACTTTTGACTGGTTGTGTACATTTAATTAGGCTAGAAAAATTGGCCTTATAAAGGTAAAAATGCCCATAAAAAAATAAAAATATCAGTTTAAACCTATTGGAAAAGTTCATTTCTGTTACTCCTGCAAAAAAAACACCTCACAGAATATGAAGAATATCAAAAGCTTTGGGGTCCTAACCCTATCGACCAAATTCATTATCACACACCCCTAGCTATTAACTCTAGTAGCCCGTATATTTGCATTATATCAGCCCTATTATTATTAGTGTTATATATAGTTCCCTTAAAACAACGCATTGTTTTGTGAGCTGTATGGTTAAGCTTGTCCCAGATGACACTGTCGTCGTGGCGACACATCGACTGGTGCTTAGTTGAGTGCACGTGTTTGTTGAGCTAACAGGCATCACACAGTGTTTGCCCAGGGAGGCTGCTGGACTCCGGGAATTATTTCATTATATGCATCATCCAGCTGCCACTCCTTCCTTATGATTATCTATCATTTACCAAATGCATTTTGGCCAGATAGACCTTCCACAAGGACACATCTCCTCTAGGAAAGCTTAAGTGCCTTTTTATATAATATATTATAAATCTCCAGTAGGAAACTGAGTTTAAGTGCCTTTTAGGGTACAGTAGGTTTGAACCTTTTGGTTGCATGCCTAAAATTAAATGAATTGCACTTGAGATTTATGCTTATGTCCCAGTAAGGTTGGTTTCAGTTGGTTTCTGCTTGATTGTAACTTGCATTCATTTGATGACCTTGTTGTAGGATGCCAACCCCTCTAGTGAAGTGCTCTAGTTTGCTCTGCCACTTTAGAATCGATGAGCTGCCAATATAATGTTTGCGATCTGCGGGATGTTTACACCAGCGCCGAATGAAGTTCCTCTGGTGTTGTAGTTACTGCATTGTTTGTAGTTGTGGTGTGTTTATACAAATACCACTGCTGATGATCTGTTGGGTTATTTTGATATCAGCAGATTAGAGGTACATTCTATTGTTTAGAAAACCAAGTGTAATTCATTTGGGTAGTTGCCACCAGTGTAGTTGCCGTATATATACATATATAGACTTATCTGGGAAGTGGAACATGAATAAAAGATGCTGTCTTTGAAAATGTAGGAGTTTTGTAATGGCTTTCCTCTGGTGGTTAGAAATCCTCATAACCACAAAATGCTTGTCTTGCTGCTGTTTTTAAGACTTATTTCGTCATTATTTATATATATATATATATATATATATATATATATATATATATATATATATATATATATATATACACACACACTATTATAGTTTTAATATTTGTAATTAGATTTTAATTTTATATTTTCTGTTTTCATTCTAATTTAATTTATATTATTTATAAAAATATTTTTTTATATTATAATATTATTTATATTTGAATTTAATTCATTAAAAAAGTGTGATTTTGTTATGTGCTTTTTTATTAGTTTTTAATTACTTTTAGAAAATTACATTAATTCATTATAATTTATTAAATAATTAATAATGCATAAAAGTTTATTTGTTTTTTTTATTATTATTATTTCAATTTTAGTTGCAAGAATTTTAGAATTTAATAATTTAATTAGCAATGCTGGTCATGTGAAGATTCTTCAGAAAAATGTGATTTTTATTTCAATTTTACTTTCAGGAATTTTAGATCTTAAACAAGAATTAATGTTAATTAAAATGTGCAATAAATAAATAAATACTATAAATAAATAAACAAATAAATATATTTTTGTTTTGTTTTTTTGTTTTTCACATTTCAATTAAAAAGTTTTCATTAATAATTTAATTAGCAGTGCTGGTCGGTGTGAAGATTCTTCAAAATATCTTATGTGATTTTTTTTTTTTATGGAATTTTAGATTTTAAAGTAAAATTTGCAAAAAAATATATATATACGTTTACAAAAAATTATTTATTTATTTTAGTAATATTTCTATTAATTAAAGTGAAATAAATAAATAAATAAATAAATAAAATATTTTGTTTTTTTTGTTTTTTACATTTCAATTAACAATTTATATTTATATAATTTATATAATTTAATTTATATATAAATGTACAAAAAATTATACATTAAACTTTTTGTTACCTTGAATTCCCATCAGTTTTCTTCACTGCTTTCTCCTCTCAACTCATTTTGAAGTTTTATGATCAAATTCTTCTCTATGCTGTGATTTTAGAGCACAAAGATGTGAGCTGTGTATCATAGCATAGTGATCGCTGTACCGTCCTTTGGAGGAAGAAGTGGTATTTTGGAGGCCAGTTGTTATTTAATCTTGTCTGAGCAGTACCACTGATTTACTGCAGCCTTTAATGGT
Source organism: Labeo catla (assembly GCA_012976165.1). Classification (NCBI taxonomy): domain Eukaryota; kingdom Metazoa; phylum Chordata; class Actinopteri; order Cypriniformes; family Cyprinidae; genus Labeo; species Labeo catla. Next base: position 65,733 of record VONZ01000821.1, on the reverse strand, counting down.
GCAGTTGACTCTCTGTTCTCCACTCAGCAGTACTGTCTGCTTTTGTATCAGTTCTGATTAGTCACATGCTTTCCAAATTAACTCGTCATGCCTAACAATTACCCAGTGTGACAACTTCCTCTCCAGTCATTATCACTCCTGTTTTACTAACCACGGCAGTGAGCTAATACTCCACACTCCACGACTCGAGTGAATCTGTGCGATGGAGCTGTATTGTAAATAATTGCAGCCTGTGACAATCTGGGCTTTTTTTGTACTCACCTATACTTTTAATACTTTGAGTATTAAATTATTAAGTTGTTCTATTATAAAATGCTATCATTCACAGTATTATTTCCATTTGTGAGGTAGAAGTTCTCACTTATCCTCCACTCTGCTCAACATCAGGCATGTCTTGGCCTTGTGACTTTAACATTGCTCTCTTTATTCATGCATTTCAGCGCTCGACAAGCAAAAGCTATTTTTGCTACTTCATGAATCCGAATCACGTGTACACCTTCAGCTTCCTGACAACCCAGCTTGACTCCGTCACATTCTTAACATGCAGTACACACTTGACACGAGGAGCAGGGTGCGAGTGCCGAGCGCGTGCTCGAGGCTGAGACAGTCTTGTAAAAGGATTTACAGTAATTGCAGACTGACAGAAAGTGCACAGGCTCCCATAATTCTCCCTGCAATCTGAATCCCCAGCGTGTTCATATTGCGACCGTGCATCTTTAGGCTTTTAGCTCAATTAGATTATCCATTTGATCCAGTCTCACATAGATGACTGATCCTTTAGCCCTGGCCCGGTTACTCCAAGGAATGTCTATCATCTTAGAAACTTGAGGATTTAGTTTGTTTCCTGTTTTTGTAGTGTTAAGGTTAAAAACTGGATGTATCAGCTCAGCTGGTGCGGATGCATGTTTTTTCAGTACTTCCATTGGATGTCATCAGGCTGCAGACCTTCTGTGGCGATGAAATGCATTGCCTGTTTTGCAGGGAGGGTGAAGGAGGGAAACGGAGCTGAAAAATACTTCCTTACAAACTTAAATGCAACATTGTCATTTCTCTCTGTTTTTATATATATATATAGCAAGCATTGCTGTCACGATTCCTCGATTCAGTTCGACTGATCAGGAATTTTTAAAAATCCTGTGTCGAGTAACCGTCAAGATACCGGAAGTGGCTCTTTCTACGGACGGGAATCCACGAAACGCATTATTACACTATTTTCCAAGGCTTCATGATATATTAAACCTATTTGAAATCATCATAAAGAAAATGTTATTGTGAATTCACAAACAGTACGAATCAATTAAATAACTATATGCGATAGTATCTATCTATCTATCTATCTATCTATATATATATATATATATATGCACACGAACTGTTATCATTTACATGTGTGGAGCGTCTCAAACGCCATCTTTTCATATTGCTGTAAGTTTGGGTTTATTATAACGTTCATCTGGGAACGCAACGTCCGCCATTTCGTCAGATTTGTAAGGTAAATCATTTATAAACATATGCAAACACAGGAGAATACATCAATATGCTAACCGGTCGTCGCGATTTCAAAATAAAAGCTCGAAATCTCATTCTAAGTTTACACGTTTTGTTGTCCACATATTCAAGATATGATCGTAAAGACATGGGCAGATATTAAATATTAAGTGGATATTTTAATTAAATGATGTTTAGTCTATATTAAAACAAGGTTTAGATCCCGTTGTAAAGTATAAAAACAGTCGTCAGGCCGTTGGCGCCCTCTGCAGTCATTTGTTATAACGCGTAATGTACATTGGCTCTATTGTTTACAATACATTATGTATTTTAAGTTTTGTTATAGAACCATATGATTACTTGCTTTTGATACGTATTTGAACTAATTCTTGTTACCTCATTGCTTTTATATATGTATTTTAAGTTATTTTAAAGGCTATTGTTCATTTAGGTCTATTTTTATTACAACAACAAAAAAATCGTATCACTCAATTAATCATTAGATTACAAGTTAAGATCTCCGAGTTCATCAAAAATGTCTTAATTTGTTTTCTGAAGATGAAAGAAGGTCTTAAGGGTTTGGAACAACATGGGGGGTGAGTAATTAATGACAGAATTTTCATTTTTAGGTGAACTAAGTAGATAAAGTGCAGTCAGCTTACTTACTGAATGTCCCATATATCCTAGAAACACTGATGTTTCACTTTGTAGGTCTGAGTCTCGGTTCTGTTGCTCTGCACAAACGCTACCAAGTATCCACAGATCATGCATGCTTAAATAGGCCATGTTTTATCAAGGGAAGAGATGAGAGGGATGTTAATGTGTGTGTGATCCACGTGAATGGCTCTTGAAGCATCCTGATGGGTGCTGGGAAGATGGATCTGTCTGTGCTTTCGTCCAGTTCTTGGGTTAAGTGCACAGATGGTCTTGACAGCTCGCAGACAGGAGCCTTTCATTATGTTTGATCAGTGTCTCTCTTCTGTTTCTCTCTCCCATACAGGAAAGACCAGAATCTCCTGTCTCCGGTCAACTGCTGGTACCTGTTGCTGAACCAGGTTCGACGGGAAAGCAAAGACCATGCGACACTGAGTGACATTTATCTGAACAATGTCATCATGCGCTTCATGCAGATTAGTGAAGACTCCACACGACTTCTGAAAAAGGTCAGCCCTGAATTTGATTACTTTTCTAAGATACATTGTCTAAATATCTTTTCTAGCAAGTGTGAGAAGAGTCAAAAGTCTCAAAATAATAAAAAATAATCAAGCAGAAGATGCACTATACTGTTCAAAAGTTTGGGGTCAGGAGCAGCCAGGCACATTAACTTGGTCTAAAGTGACAGTAAAGACATTTATAATTGTTTTAAACTTTCTATTCATCACAGAATTCTTAAAAAAAAAAAAAAGTTAACATTTATTAAAATTTTAAAGTATATTAAAATTTAAAAAAAGTTATTTTAAATTGTAATAATATTTCACCTTATTACTTTTACTGTATTTTTTAACAAATATTATGTTAATTCATGATAATTGTCATTAAGTTGTAATTGTGGTTAAAAAAAGATAAATTTAAAAATGTTTTCAACACTGATAGTAATTTTCGTTTCCTGGCATAATGGAAGTAATTATTTTTTTAATCTATTAAAATTTTTAAATATATTAAAACAGAAAAAAGTTCATTTAAATTGTAATAATATTTCACATTATTACTCTTTTGCTGTATTTTAAAAAACAAATATTATGCAAATTTATAATAATTTTCATTAAGTTATAATTGTGGTTTAAAAAAAAGCTAAAATCAAAAATGGTTTCACTATTGTTAGTAATTTTCATTTCTTGGCATCATGGAAATGTGTGTGTGTATACATATATATATATATATATATACATATATATACATATACATATATATATACATATATATATATATATATATATATATATTAATCTTATTCAAATTTTTAAATACATTAAAATAGGAAAAAGTTATTTTAAATTGTACTAATATTTCACCTTATCATATTTTTAATCAAATAAATGCAGATTTGATGAGAATAAGAGAATTTTTTAAAAACAACAGCAACAACAAAATCTTGCCGACCACAAACTTTTGAATGTTATTACGTTATTTCATAACGGTCATCAAGTTAAAATTCTGGTTAAATAAATAAATAAAAATTTTAAAAAGCTAAATTCCAAAAGGTTTTAAACATTGATAGTAATTTTATTTTTTTTGGCATCATGGAAATAATTACTTTTTTAATTTATTAAAAATTTTAAATATATTAAAATAGAAAAAAAGATTTTTATTGTTAATTAATATTTAATTTTTAATTAATTTAATTTAATTGTAGTTTGTAACATTTTCTTAAGTAATTTTCTCACTTATTTACATTTTATTATTTACATTTTGAAATTTTACATTTATAAATTTAAATTTATACTTTAAAGTAATGTTCTTGGGTCCAAACAATTGAAGCTAAATTGGCATTTGACAGACTTTTCAACTGTTATTTAATTTTTGCATTTAACATTTTTGGTTTATATCCATTGTAGATCCATTATAGGAAAAAAAACAAAACAAAACATTATTTTCCACATTATTTTTTGTGGTGATCAGCATTTTTCAAGTGCAGTCTGTAACATTCACATGAAGGAAATGCTCTGGCGTTCTGGAGAATAATAACCTGGCATTAATCAAGGCACTTCGCATTTACGTCATAAGATGTGCAGTTATTTTTATCTGTGCAATGGCCAAAAAAGCTCTTTATTGAGCTAGATTGACACTTTCTTTTCTTTCCTCTATCTTGTGTTGTTTAACTGTCGTTCCTCTTTCCTTTTTAGTTATTATTCTATTCTAAAAGCTATTTTTATTCCTCTGCGTTTTATATTACTTTCATGAAGTTCCTGTTATATTTCTGGATTGCGGACTCTAAAAGCAACTTTACAGCAAACGTAAGCTGTTCTTAAAGCAATTGTTCGCCCAACAATGGAAATTCTGTCATCGTTTACTCACCCTCATGCCGTTCCAAATTGATATGACTTACTTTGTTCTGTGGAACACGAGAAGATATTTTTTAAATGTTTTTTTGTCCATAATGAATGTTAGTGGTGTCAACTATTGTTTTGGTCCCCAGTGGTCTTCACTTTATGGATCTTGTTATTTCCACAGAAGAAAGGAAGTCATGCACAGAACAACATGAGATGATTAAATGACAAAATATCCATTTTTGTGTAAGCTATCCCTTTAAATAAGTGAAATACTACATCGCAGACTTCTGTGCTCCATTATAGGACTGTATAAATCATTTTGTGAACGTGTAGGGATATAAACTTCTTTAAACCCGACCTCTGTGTTGCCTTATAAAGAGGACTTGAGAGACTTTTAAAGTGTACCTGTGTGTAATTAGGTCTGGCTTAACTAAGAAATGGGACATGTGAAGTTTTGTGCGGTTCGGGGTTGTTTGTGTGCCTGTATTCGCTCTTCAGATTTACGATGTGGGTCCAGCCATATGGGACCTGTGGTTCTGTTCTGAGAAGTTCCTTAAGCCTGAGCTCTAATCATGGCCTCCTGCCTGTTGTTTGATGTCTGCGGCCCCATGACCGAGACGACGTGGCGGTCCCTTCAGCGCAGGCCACAGAAGGGGGACAACTCCCAAACAGATTATGTGCTGCCATGCATGCGAGTCATATGAGATGACCACAACAGCAAATTACAAGGGTGGAATGTAGGAGGTAAAAGTTTGGTTTCAAACAAGGGTTATTCAAAGGGCTTGACCAGCAGATCTGACTGACCGGCTGTGAGATGGTTAAAGGGAGAGTGGAGGGGGAAAATGAACGTTCTGTCATTATTTACTCTCCCTTATGTAGTTCATAACCGGAGTGAGTTTCTTTCTTCCATGGAATGCAAATATAATGATTTTGGAATTTTCTTTTAAAGTATAATGAAAGTTTTTTTTAAATGATGTTTAGAAAACATCATTTAAAGAAAACCCCCTCCCCCAATTTTCAGCGACAATGTTCAAAGACGCTATGATTAGGTCTTTGATAATTATGGATAATTATGGTGAAGTAGTTTTAAAAAAAATAACTTCTACCTTTTTTTTTCAGAATTTCTACACCTGAAAAAAATACATATTTATTTTATTTTATTTTATTTTGTTTTAGAAAAATGCTCATGGAGTTTTTCCAGTTATTCACAATTTACTGAATATAAAAACTAAGGATAATTATGATTGATTATAGTTTTGCATTTAGAATTTTTTTTTCTAAATTTCTACACAAAAAAAATAAATAAATACATGTATAAATAAATCATTTAATTAAAAAAATATTTTATTTTATAAAAATGCCCATGGAGTTTTTCCAGTTGTGTACAATTTACTGGATATTAAAATTAAGGATAATTACAATTGATTAGATAATAGTTTTACTTAGTTTTTTTTTTTTTTCTCCACAATTTTCTAACAATTTACTGGATGTAAAAATTAAGGATAATTATGACTGATTAGATAATAAAGAGTTTTACAACATTTTTTTTTTTTTTTTTTTTTAACATTTTTCAAAATATTTTCAAAATATCTACACAAAACTTAAAAAAAAGAATAAATACATATACAATTAATAATTAAATAAAAAAATATTATTTTATTTTATTTTATTTTGTCTTATTATATTTTATTTTATTTTATTTTATTTTATAAAAATGCCCGCTGGATGTTAAAATTAAGGATAATTATGGTTGATTAGATAATAAAGACTTTTAATTTTTTTTTTTTAACCAAAAATATTTTTTCACAATTCTACACAAATCATAGATAGATAGATAGATAGATAGATAGATAGATAGATAAATATAACATGAATAAAATAATAATAGTTATTATTTTTTTACAATTTATAGATATCATATAAAAATGCCCATGGAGTTTTATTATTTTACATCACCTTTTGAGGTCTAGAAAAAATGCCATTAGAACACTTGAAATGTAGTCCAAGAGTCATAGACCACTTGTATGAGACATTCATGGTACTTTTGTGTCAGATTTCAACCCTATTCTTGAAAAAATGACCAGAATATTCTTCAGAACAACTTTTTTGCTCCACGAAAGAAAGTCATAAGGGTTTGAAAACAGTAGATAATGACAGAGTCGTCGTTTTTAGTTGAGCCATTCCTTTAAAATGACTCCATATTGGTCTGATTGTATGAATTGTTGCACACTAGCATAAGGGGAAGCTGCCTATTACAATAAGTAAGGTTAAATACCCTATTATGACAAAAGAACCAGGTGTTCTTTGTGCTCCTTACAGCTGTTTTCTTTAGAATGACTATCTTACGCTCAAGGATAATAAATACATCTGCAGCGCAGTGGACGAGATGTCCTGGAAGAACTTTAAAGACCTCATGAGTCATACCAGAAACTCTTGATAGAAGAAACCTCAAAACAAAGCTGATGCGTCTGTATCCCTTAAGTGAGTAGTTATATAACAAAACCAGCTCTTGCACACAGCCTCTTGCTCTCTGCTGTCTGTGTTGACACGAGAGTGGCAGAAGAGAGAGGGCAGTGGGTTGTTTCCCTCAAGGGCGCTGGATGTTGTTGGTGGGGGGCAGTCATTCACCCAGGGTGTTGAAACTGCTCTTCCCTGTAATCAGTGCACCCCGCTTCCTTTGATCACAACATCGTTTCAGTAATGAGCCACACATACAAGACAGCAAAGCCCCTGCTGTCACCTCAGCCCTCCGAGGCACAGCTGCAACAGAGAGGCAGACCTCGAGAACGTCTCTTAAGAGACTTGTTAGTGGCGCACACTGTTATTGTTACTCATATTTGAGGTTTGGGATTTTTTTTATTTATTTTTTGGTAGCATTTATGTATTGTAAATTATGTATCATATTGGTCAATATTGGACATGTATTTATATCATCCAGTATTGAATGTTTTTATAATGCATGCTCGTTTCCCTCATTTTTATATTTAAACTAATGATTTAATGAATTAACTTTTAGTTAATAATGTAACTAAAATTTATTTTATTTTATTTTATTTTACTTTTTTATGGAATATTGCCTAAAAATCCTAGAAAAGCCAGTGAGCGAGTTAATAAGTTAACAATAAAAATTATTTAAATCCATTATTTTATTTTATTTTAAAGAATGGTGTCTAAAAATCCTAAAAAAAAAAGCCAGTGAGCTAGTTGATTACTTAAGAACAATCATATAAATCCAATATTTTATTTTATTTTATTTTATTTTATTTTATTTACTTTGGCATTTATTTTAAGGAATAGTGTCTAAATATCCTAGAAAAGCCAGTGAGCTTGTTAATAAGTTAACAATTAAAATAATTTAAAGCCAGTATTTTTTATTTTATTTTATTTTATTTTATTTTATTGTATTTTATTTTTATTATTATATTATATTATATTATTTTATTATATTATTTTATTTTATTTTTTGATATTTTATTTTATTTTATTTTATTTTATTTTTTGGCATTTATTTTATTTTTTATTTTTTTTTGCTTTTATTTTAAGGAATATTGTCTACAAATCCTAGAAAAGCCAGTGAGCTTGTTAATAAGTTAACAATAAAAATAATTTAAATCCAGTTTTTTTTTTTAGTTTTTTTTTTAAATTTATTTATTTTTTTATTTTTATTTTATTTTTTTTTGCATTTATTTTTAGGAATATTGTCTAAAAATCCTAGAAAGGCCAGTGAGCTTGTTAATAAATTAACAATTAAAATAGTTTAAATCCAATATTTTAATTTAATTTAATTTTATTTAATTTTATTTTATTTTTTTGCATTTATTTTTAAGGAATATTGTCTACAAATCCTAGAAAAGCCAGTGAGCTTGTTAATAAGTTAACAATAAAAATAATTTAAATCCAGTTTTTTTTTTTAGTTTTTTTTTTAAATTTATTTATTTTTTTATTTTTATTTTATTTTTTTTTGCATTTATTTTTAGGAATATTGTCTAAAAATCCTAGAAAGGCCAGTGAGCTTGTTAATAAATTAACAATTAAAATAGTTTAAATCCAATATTTTAATTTAATTTAATTTTATTTTATTTTATTTTATTTTTTTGCATTTATTTTAAGGAATATTGTCTACAAATCCTAGAAAAGCCAGTGAGCTTGTTAATAAGTTAACAATGAAAATAATTTAAATCCAGTATTTTTTTATATTTTATTTTTTTGCATTTATTTAATTTAATTTTAAGGAATAGTGTCTAAAACTCCTAGAAAAGCCAGCGAGCTAGTTGATAAGTTAACAATAAAAATAATTTAAATGCAAATGTACATTTAAATGCTAAGAATAATTTTAAAAATATGTATGTATATTAAAATAGAAAATTATCAAATAAATGCAGCCATGTTGAGTGTAAGAGACTTTTTTCCCCCAAAAACATTAAAAAGCCAGTTGATAAGTATAACAATAAAAATAAGAAATACTAGACACACTTTCCATTTAAATGCAAAAGCAGTTTGTTAAAGCATCTGTACTTTATTCTTGTAACAGCCGTGCATCCAACCTTGTATGGAGCTCAGCATCACTGGAGAGCATGTCCTCTTTGGGTATGCATGTACAATGAGGAATTCCATCATGGTTGGGCAGATCACGTGTATTTTGTTTTCATTATTTATACAACATGCTTTTTTAAACACTTTCACGTTATTTATGGAATCCAATGTTGATTTTTGTATTCTACAGTCTCCTGATGCACTCAGAGGAGATGTTTGTTCTTTTAAAAGATGTCATTTGTTTTCCTGTCAATGCAGTATAGCAGCTGATGGATCCAAATTCTTCTTCAGTAATTGCATACCATTTATTTAGTCAGTAGGTTCAATGTGGCACAATGCAGAATATAAATTTTTAAGAAGAAATCCCACTGTAAGAGCCCTGATGATAATTTGCAACATAGTAAAGTCTTCTACAACTGTCACACATTCAATGGCTGTCGACACTTCATTTAGGGCCTTTATGGCCAGGCAGTATGCTGCCTGCTGCCATAAAGTGTATCGTGGGTCCTGCACATGGTGCTGTCAGCCCTCCCATGTTTGTTCCTTGAAGGTTGTACATTTTTTATAGCCAGATTAATTTTAATGGAACAATGTAACCCTCTGTACCCAGAGGCTTGATATGTTTATTTATTGAAGTTATATTATAGAGTATTAACCAAGTTAAGTAGCAGATAGTAGTGCTGCGATGACACAACATCTCATTTGACATGCAAAGGCCCAGTATTTAAGTTGCAAAGTCTAGGACTCATGCAAGGCCTTTTACATTTTATTTTGTTTTATTTTGTTTTATTTTATTTTATTTTATTTTATTTTATTTTATTTTATTTTATTTTATTTTATTTTATTCTATTTTTATTTTATTTTATTTTATTTATTTTGTTTTATTTTGTTTTGTTTTATTTATTTTATTTTATTGTATTTTTGTTTTTTGCTTTGTTTTGTTTTGTTTTGAGGAATAGTGTTAGAAAAAAGGCCAGTGAGCTAGTTGATAAATTAAACAACAAAAATAATTTAAATGCATTATTATTTTATTTTATTTTATTTTATTTTATTTTATTTTAACTTTTAACTATTCAAGGAATAGAAAAGCCAGTAAGCTAGTTGATAAGTTAACAATACAAATAAATTAAATGCAAAATTGATATTTTTTTTTAATTTTGTTTTTTATACTTTTTTTTTTTTATTAATTGTATTTTTTGGCATTTATTTCAAGGAATAGTGTTAGAAAAAAGTCTTAGCTAGTTGATAAATTAACAATCAAAATTATCTACATGTAAAATGTGTTTTATTTTATTTTTATTTATTATTATTATTATTATTATTATTTGGCATGTATTTCAAGGAATTGCGTTAGAAAAAACAACAATAAAAGTTAACAATAAAAATAATATAAATGCAATATTATATATTTTTAAATTTTATTTTATTTTGTTTTATAGTATTATATTTTTATTTTTCCATTTTTTACTTTATTTCAAGGAATAGTGTTAGAAAAAAATTAAATGCAATATTTTATTTTATTTTTTACTTGTTTATTTTTTATATTTTATTTTTATTAATTATTTTATTTTTTTGGCATTTATTTCAAGCAATAGAAAAAAAATCTTGGAAAAGCCTTTAAAATCTTTGAAACTAGATGATAAGAAGTTGATGATAAGAAAAAATAATGTGCAGTAGTTTATTTTATTTTATTTTATTGGGTCTATAATTGGCATTCTGAATGGTACAAAACCCTGCTTCCCACAGTCCTTTGCTCAATTGCCAACGTGCTTGATTGCTCCCAAAATATCCTCAGCCACTCTGGCTCTCCGTGTAACCGTGGTTGTCAGTTTGACCATCGGCTGGAAGCAGTTATGTAAAAGGCAGAACTGGCTGGTGTTAGATGAGCCTGAGAGGAAGCCTGATTAAAGGCAGAGCTTTGGCATGGCACGTGAGTAATCTCTCCAGGCCTGTTTGGATCTGCATGCCCGAATGCTTCCGGTACTGTACGATGAGTCACGGACGGTGAGCTTAGCATTTAGCACAGACTTGTGTGCCTCAGAGATCCTGCGGGTGTGCTGAAGCGCACACATGTACACACACACAGCTGTCGGCTCTTGTGTTTGCTCTTGAGAGGTTGAGTGTGGAACAGCAGTGTGGGTGTTTGAAGATCTTAGCTAAATTATTTTGACTCTTGACCTCCACACGACACGTGCGACCTGTTATGCTTGTGTTCCAAATGCAACGGCCTTAAATTAGATGGCTGAAAGAGTGAAAGTGTGAATCCCACATACCCTGTGAAGATCATTTGTAGGTTATATTTTACCCATAAAGCATAATAATAATTTCTTTTTGTTGTTACAGTAAGCTGAATGTTGATATGTTTGAGCAGTTTGCATTTGTACAAATTTTCTATATAATACATTTTATATATATATACATGTATAATTTATATATATATTATACATGTAAAATAAATAAATAAATATATTTAGATATTCTATTTATTCTATTCTTTTTGCTTATTATTATTATTATTATTATTATTTGTAATTTTCATTAAGGTAATGTCACATGAATCCAAACCCCTTCTATGATTTTTTTTTTTCTCATTACAGTAATGTCTAGAAATTATATTGTTTTACCAAAAATACATTTTTTATATTTTGGGGCATATATACAATTTAATATTGACATCATACAAATGTTCTATGCTTTAAATAAATTACAAAAAATAATATAATATAAAATAATATAAAACAATATATATATAAAATATTTAAATATTAAATTGTAAAGTAAATGTAAAATAAATAAATATATTATTAAATATAAAATGTTATAAAAAATATTATGTTTAATATAAAAATTCAAATGTTAATAAATATTTCAATATTAAATATTTAAATTAAAGCTTAACATTTATTTAAATATATATATATATATATATATTTAGATATTTTATTTCGGTTTATGAAGGTAATAGCACCACAGTTACAGTTGTTGTACAAGGGAAAAAAAAGACAGATTTTATCATTTATTTATAAAATTAGACTTCTTGTACTTATAATTTAATATAATATTTGATTTAATATTTAATATAATTTAATATATATAATATAATTTATAAGATTGATGAGGTTCACTCTAAAACATCCATCAAGACATTTTCTAAATCAACCCACATGAACTAAAACGATGATAGCATCTCCAGTTCCTTTTAAATTCATGGACTGACGGCATAATTTGGTTTGAAGAACATTGTGGCCTCTGATTTTTCAAGATTGACTGGAGGCCTTGCTCTAGCTGTATCCGAAGGATTCACTCACAGCACCCTTGAGCGCTGGGATGTTGGGAATGGCTCGTGGAATCAGATTAGTAGAGATATAATTGGGTTAGTGAGAGTCTTGAGTGGCCTGTGAGACAGAAAGATCAGGTAATCCACACAAGCTGCTAAAAGTTGAAGCAAACAGTTGAACTGCAAACCTTGAGTGTGAAGAAATCTCTGATAAAGCTAGCATTTTAATTGCACACAAACACATACAATGCCTTAAGCTTTCTTATTTTGTCAAACACTTTGTCAGTGACATGATAGCTGATGCCTCTTCTTTCTTTTTGTTTCTCTCTCTTTAGAGTAAAGAAATCACCTTTCAGCTGCAAGAGGATTTGATGAAAGTCCTCAACGAGCTCTACACGGTAAGTAGCGTAATGATAACACTCCTCTCATTGACTGCTGTGTGTAGTGAGCTTTGATAGTTGATAGTCAAAAATGTAGTATTTCATGCCTATAGCTTCAGGGTGCACCCAGAAGTGTACTATGGTAAAAGACCCATAAAACTGCCCATACTTCACGCATGCCTTCCTCATCTCTGACCTTGGTAGATTTCGGTGTTTACATCAATAATCAATAGTTAATTCTCACACTTTAATTGCAGCTGTCAGGCTCACCACAATCGCTCGGAAGATTCATGTGTTCTTTGCTTTCCTCTGTGGTCTTAATAAGATGCTAATGTATTCACGGGTCTAAAAAACACCTGCGGACTTGTCCTTTATTTATTTGCAAAGTTAAATGTTGCATAATATGTGTTTTTCTGTTAAATCTGTTTATTATTAACATGTCTAAACTAAATGATTTGGAAAAGTGTAAATTAAGTGATGAATTATGTATCTTCAATGTTAATATTCCAAGTTTTAGACTTAACTAGCCATGAGTGACTGTCAAAAACATTGCAAAACAAGACATTTTAGTGGAGAATTGTTTCTCTTTTTTTAAGTCTGTTGTTAGCTCCTCCCATGGTGAAATGCTATTGGATCAAAATCATGCTTGTCAGAGCTCCTCATGTTCTGATTGGTTGAATTGGTCACTTTGCATAGCATTTCAATTTCTATTATAGAAATTGAAGTGAAGTACAAAAGTTGTTCACTGAGGCTGATTTAAAACAGAGTAAAAACAATGTGTTGAAACTGCTGCTTAATATTTTTTCTGGACCCCATAATATAACTTTTATTTGAAGTTATTATTAATTATTGTGGCAATGTAAAAATATTAATTTAATTTTATTTTTTTTTAAATGTGTTTTAAAAATATATTTAAAATATATTTATAATATAATCTATATTAAATAAAAAACATATCCCAAACATTTGAGTGATGGTGTATAAAAATACAAATTTACTACTTCCAAATTTTTGTGGAAACCATTATATATATTTAGAATTCTTTGATTAATATAAATTAATTAAAAAAAAAACAGCATTTATTTGAAGTAGAATTATTGTTGCAAAGTATAAAATATTATTTTTTTAAATTTAATATTTTTTAAATATTATTAAATCTAAATTATATAAAATAACTTAAAAATCTTAAATATATTTGAAAGTATATATTTTAAGAAGTTAATAATATTTTATTAATTTAATATAATTTAATATATCTTTTCTGGATTAAAGTATACTTTCTGACCCACATTTGAATATTATATAACAAAATTATTACTTTTAACATTTTTGTGGAAAAAAAAACTTTACGTTTTTAATAAATAATTTAAAATATAAATTATATTAAAACATGTAAAATGTAATTTAAAATATTTATTTAAATTAAAATATTTTTATTAAATTATTTATTATTTTTAAAATAATATTTTAATATTTGATTTTATTTATATATATATATATATATATATATATGGAAACCATTTATTTGAAGTATAATTATTGTAAAAATATTTATTTGTTTAAATTTTTTCTATAAATTATATTAAATAAATACAAATATTATATATTTAAAAATATATATTTTAAAATATTTGAAAAAAATATTTTAATATTTTATTCGCTATTTTTTTAATACATCTTTGCTGAATTAAAATATCATTTCTGACCCCAGTCATTTGAATGATATATGGCCAAATTACTACTTTCAAAATTTTCACTAAACTGGTTTCAATTAGAAATGGTGCTTTAATTTGTCTTTACATTCTCTCATCATACAAACCCATCGAGAAAATCAATCCCAGATTCTTTTTTTTTTTTTGAAGCTGTCATCTTGTAATCATTGTGCACAGCCCAGCTTCCTTTTGATCAGTGTAGAAGTATATCATCCCATTTGACCTGAATTACCCTTCGGGAGGGAAACACGCTTGTGGGACCGTTGCATCAGAAACCCTCCACGCAACCACAGCCAGTAAAATAACAGGTCTGGTGTGACTCTAAAATTGGTCTTTCTAAAACCAGCAGAAATGTAAACAGAGTTCCAGACCAGTAAGTGGAGAGCGGGGCCCATGGTTTGGTCCGCCATCCTAGCCATGCGTCTAATTATACAGTCGTGGACAGCAGCGCACTGTGCTGCTCCGACTGTACATATTTATGAACAATATTTAGTTTGGTCCACGTTTTATAGTCAAGCTCTCTTTTGAGGCCCTTTGAGGCTTTACTGTACCGTGAATTATAATGCTGCGTGACTGCCACTGTGATTATGGCCTGGACTGACCCACTGTTTGGGGTCTGATCGTGAATGGGTCCTTGTAATCAGCTTGGTGCGCAGTCACCTTTGATTGAGGAAAAGGCAAGCTGATGAGCAGAGCTTAGCGCTTTAGCATTAGCGTCAGGCTTCGCAAGAGGCTTACAGTGCACAAGGCACAAAAGCATAACAATCATACTTACAAGGTTTCATTTTTGCCACCTACATAAGTGTTAGTATGTATTTCTAAAAGTCAGCCAGCCAGGGAAAGAAAATGAGAGGACAGCTACTGTAATTTTTTCTGTTTGTCTTGTTAGGAGTGCATGGTAATGCTCATATTTAAGGTTGGAGAATAAAACAAACACCTTATATAGGGGTAGTTTGCCTAAAAAATATAAATTCTGTCATTATTTACTCACCCTCATGTCATGTGTGACTGAATTTCTTTTGTGGAACTTAAGAGATATTTTAAAGAATGATGGTAACTTACATGTATGGACAAAAAGTACAATGTAAGCTAACAGGAAGGACTATCCCTAAAGATTAAAGTTTGGAGAGCAACTCATGCTCCGCAACATGTGCTAAGAATATTTGGATAAATGGTTGTACTAACAATTGTTGCCTGGCAGGCAATAAAGCTGTGTCAAAAATCTTTTACATTTGTATTGAACGATGGACCTAAACCATTATTTTATATTTTTTAGCTTTATTTATATTTCTGTTTTAGTATTAGTAATTTTAATTCTCCATCCTAAAATTACTTTTTAGTGTTTCAAAGGTAACATTTCTAATTTTTTCTTTTTTTTTTTTTTTTTAAGTATATTTTATTTCTTTTAATTACTGAAAACTAAGTTGTTTCTGCCAAAAAACTGAAATGTAATTTTTTTTTAATCTCAGTTCTTTTTTTTTTGCAATTGTGAGTTCTGACGTTTTTCTCAGAATTGTGTAATATAAACTCGCAGTTACAGAGTTTTTATAGTCAGTATAGTGTGATATAAACTTGCAATTGCACAAAAACTAAAGACAGAATTGCAAGATATGAACTTCTCATAATTGCAAGTTTATATCTCGCAATTCACACAATTGCATTTGCAGGAAAAAAGTCAGAATTGCAAGATACAAACTCGCATTTGTGAGAAAAAAGTCCGAGTTGCAAGATATAAACTTGCATTTGCGAAAAAAAAAAACAGAATTGCAAGATACAAACTTGCATTTGCAAGAAAAAAGTCAGAATCGCAAGATATAAACTTGCATTTGCAAAAAAACAGAATTGCGAGATACAAACTCGCATTTGCAAGAAAAAGTTTAAAGAGTTTATATCCTGCTATTCTGACTTAATAACTTGCAACTGTGAGTTTATATCATTCAATTCTAAAAAAAAATGTCACAATTGCAAGACGTAAACTTGCAATTGCAAGAAAAAAAGAATTGCGAGATAACTTGCATTTGTGGAAAAAAAAAACAGTTGTGAGTATTCCTCGCATTTGCGAGAAAAAAGTCAGAATCGCAAAATATAAACTAGCATTTGCATTTGCAAGAAATCAGAATTGAGAGTTTATATCTCGCTATTCTGACTTTATAATTCACAATTGCGAGTTTATATCACACAATTCTAAGAAAAAAGTCTAGATATCAGTCAAGATATAATAAATTCTGACATTTTATATCTCGCAATTCTGACTTTATAACACACAACTGCGAGCTATTAAGTCAGAGTTGTGAGATAGAAACTCGCAATTCTAAGAACATATCTGTCTTAAACTTGCAATTACCTTTTTTAAAAAAATGTTGGTTATTTTTTTTAAGTGCGTCTTGGCAATCACAGGCATTAGCATCTTATCATCTCTCTCTTGTTTGAAAAACGGTTTCAATATTGCTGTGCACTTTCAAAACTTCTTTCTCAAAAACTGACATTATTTCATATATTTCTAGGAAAAGAGAGTCTGGATCAGCCGCGTGCGACATTCAATCATGCCGTGCCGGTGTTACATCAATTACAACGTGACAAAGCTTTTAGCGTCGATTAAGCACTCGCTCTTTGTGAAGAGTTTGACATCGTAGGCATAATTAGTTTGTTAGTACAGGCTCATACGTTCTGAGTCACATCCTAATGCTCGTTATAAAACTCATCTAGATATGACTAATAGCCACCTAACCAAAACAATGACTCAAGCCGTCTGAAGCAGTGCTTACCATTATGTCCCACATTCACTTCTCACTAATTGGATTTCTTCACGGGGGTTTAGTAGCCCATAATGTGTGTTTCATGTGAAAAGGGCTTTGGGTTTGATGGAAGACGTTGAGTAAGGTGAAAAATATTTGGTGAAACTGGCTGATTCTGTTTTAAGATGACTAAAATTGCCACTGTACTTTAAATACAAAGTTTTCCCAGTGTAATAGTTTCGTTCTCTCTAATAGTACTTGTAAAATTATTGGGTTTTTTTTTTCTTGGTAAAATAAAATCTCCATCATGGCCCATTAAGAAGCTAGAATTTAGTTTCATTTGGTTACTCTTTTTAAAGTGCTGATTGTAACTTAAATGCAAATGAAGGTATATGAAAGAGAAAATTATGTGTTTATATTTTGTCTTAAAACATTTCATTTGGTGTGTTTTGGCTTTACATGACAAAAGCAAGTTTCTCTGAAGGAGAACAGAATTGATTTGTGACAAGTGGGAGGATGAAAGTGTTTTGGTTTAGACGAACAGCTGCTGCACCTCTCTAGAGCTCAGCTGGCTATTGTTGAACTTTGACCTCTGACCTCTGGGTCCCGCAGGTGATGAAAACCTATCATATGTATCACACGGAGAGCATCAGTGCCGAAAGTAAACTGAAGGAGGCTGAGAAGCAGGAGGAAAAGCAGATCGGACGTGTTGGAGATCCCGTCTTTCACATCCGACTAGAGGATAGACATCAGAGACGGAGCTCTGTTAAGAAGATTGAGAAGATGAAGGAGAAGGTAATTAAGAAATGGTATTTAGTTGTTCATAACAGTCCAAAAATCAAGTCAGAATCAATCTCAGGTTCTCAAGGCCTAATGGGTCCATACCTCATTTAATGTGATGTCTGTGCCATATTTAACAAAAATGAAGAAATATGAATAAAGAAATAATTCAATTAATTTAAAGACATTATTCTTTAAAGAAAATAAGGCTGTTTTATTATATTGTATACATGGTGACTGTATTTTTATGACAAGCACATTTAAACAAGCCTCCATCATTTGTCAGTAGCCTATTTTTATAATAAAAAAAATATAAATAATTTCTGAAAATTAAAAATAAAAATTGATTTCTATATATAATATATAAGTAAATCTAAAAATGATATTTTATTTGGTCATAAAATATATTTTGCTTATTTCTCAAAATTTAAAATAAAATTATATTATAAATTATAAATGGTACATATATATATATAGTGTATGTGTGTGTGTGTATATATATATATATATATATATATATATATATGTATATATGTGTGTGTGTATGTGTATGTATATATATATATATATATATATATGAATATGTTTTACTTTTTATATTTTACTTTAAATATATTTTACTTATGAAAATGGAAAAAAGGTATATATTTTTAATAAAAATATGTATATATTGTGTATATAAATATATATATGAAATATATTTTACTTATTTCAGAAAATAAAATTATATATTTTAAATTAAAAAAATAAAATTATATACATTTAAAATTCAAATATAAAATGATATTTATTTTATTAATTAAATATGTTATACTTATGTCTGAAAATGAAAAATACAATTATAAATTATACATTTTATATAAATACATATGTTATGCATGTATGTATATACATATATAAAAACTTATGAAAATGACAAATAAAATTATATATTTTAAATTAAAAAGTATGTAAGTAAAATGCAAATATATATGAACAAATATAAAATTATATTATATTTATGTATTTATAAGTATATTTTACTTATTTCTGAAAATGAAAAATAAAAATATATTTTTTAATTTACAAAAATAAAATTATATTAAATATATGAATATATATGAAATGTTACTTGTCATATATTTATAATATTTTTTAGTTATTTCTAAAAATGAAAAATAATAAAATAAAATGAAATTATATATGTTAAAATTAAAAATAATAAATAAATACAAGAAAACAAGCTAACAAGAAAAAAATAGTTTTATGCTTCAGACATGTTTTTGATAGAAGACATGCCTGACCCTGTTTTCACAGGAACAGCAATGTTTTATGCTCTTAGTATATCTGTTTTCTGTTAAAACCCGTGACAAATGATTTAACAGCTGTGGGATTGTTTTTTCCATGGATGCTTCCTGGAACGAGACGTTGTGGGATGGTTAAAATATGGAAGTTAGCGTGAGTCACTGTCTGTCGGTCAGTCAGTTGAGTTAGACGACTAAGTGGGTCTGAATGTTAGTAATACCCTTACTGATACAGGAAATGAGCAATACTTGTTCTCTAAGATTTTTTGTAACTACATAGATGTACTATATTAGTCCACAAATGTCTGTGTAAGGCCTTTTTACAGTTAATATGCTTGCATGTCTTCGTTGGTTTATTTCTGGAGGCATTTGTTCTCTGTCACTTCACAAGAAATCTTGAAGGAACAGACTGCATGCAGAGATAAAAGCTTGCTTGAGTGTTTTCATGTTTCTACCCATTTTCTCAAATTCTGTCTGTATTCTCTCTCTCATCAGAGGCAGGCCAAGTACTCGGAGAACAAGCTGAAGTCGATCAAAGCTCGGAACGAATACCTGCTGACGCTCGAAGCCACCAATGCTTCAATCTTCAAGTATTACATTCACGACTTGTCTGATTTAATAGACGTAAGTACCGGGAAAAGAAAAGGAGGTTCAGGGATTCTTCCACAGACGAAGAAACTTTGGGTGACAAGTAGGACAGTTATAAATAGAGTTTCAAACTGACCTAAGGTCTGCGGGGACAGCTAAATATGACAAAGACTGCTGCCGTTGTCGTCGGTTTCTTGGTTGAATATGCATCTTTGTCTACACCTGCTTTGATCTGAGGAAATGCATAGACTCCTCAGCGAGAGCTCTGTCAACGTTGCATTCAAATGTAAGCTCTCGAGACTTCAAATGCAGGTGTGTCTGACAGGAATGAGATTTAAAAAATAAACGCACTGCGGTTAAATTGCATTCATTTCCATATCTCCAAATAACCACACAAACCTGTTATTTAAAGACGTTTTATGAAGGCCTGATTGTTAGATGGATTTGTTTCGGAGAGAATGAGGAGCTTAACATGACTAAATAAGCAAAGAAAATAATGGTGGGCCAGAGGCCTTTTCCAAAAGTGTAAGACCAAATGAAAAAGCTTTTATTTAGCATTTTTATTTCTAGTTTAATACAAAATTATTCATTCAATTTGAGGGGATTGTTAACTTTTATTAATTTTAAAATTTCGTAGTATTTTCATTATCCCTCTTTTGTTTCAATGACAGCAGCACTCCACTAGCTTGTGTAAAACCTGATGGTCGTATTCCTTAGCATTATTTGAGATGATATAAATAGTTCACCTAGATAAAGTTAATTTCTAAATATATTTATTTCTCATCATTACTTTTCTAATTAGTACTGTTACTTAGTTTTATTTTAAGCATGCAAGTCAATCTCCAAAATCCCCAAAGCAGGAGCATGAAAACGGCTGTATCATCATTTTATTTTATTTTATTTTATTTTATTTTATTTTATTTTATTTTATTTCATTTTATTTTATTTCATTTCATTTTATTTCATTTCATTTTGTTTTTATTTTAATTATATTTAATTTAATTGTACTTTATTATTTAATTAGTTCAATTTAGATGTTGTTTAATTATTTAAGATTATTTAAGATGATAGTTCACCTAGATATAGTTCATTTCTAAATATATTTATTTCTCATTACTTTTCTTTAGTTAGTTTTATTTTATTTTATTTTATTTTTTAGTTTAATTTTGTTTTTAGATTATTTATTATTTAATTAGTTTAATTTAGATTAGTTAGATTAGATTAGTTAGCATTATTTGAGATTATATAATTCTAGATACAATTTTAGATATAATTTTAATTCTGGGTGGAAAAAGGTTTCTTTTTGACTTTTGTACCCTTTCTATGTTATTTTGTATGAGGTTGGCTGTTGTCCTACTTTTATATTAAGGTACTGTATATCCTCCAGCTTTTGAATATGGCATTTTTTTTTTGTTTGTTTTTAGCATGAATGGTGAGGAAGTTGCACCCATCCCTAAAACCCAGTTTTGTGTGAATCAGACCGTCTGAGAGACTCTTTTAGGTCAACTACTGTATATTACAATGTACCTTTTTCATGTTTCGCCCTGCTGAGCATTGCTCTTTTACTGTTTTACAGTCCCAGCCTGAATCATTGTCAAATCCTGTCAGTATTAATTATTTATAAG
This sequence comes from Labeo catla, assembly GCA_012976165.1. Lineage (NCBI taxonomy): Eukaryota > Metazoa > Chordata > Actinopteri > Cypriniformes > Cyprinidae > Labeo > Labeo catla. The sequence continues at coordinate 44,342 of VONZ01000821.1, read as the reverse complement.
CTGAATATCTTGCAATATTATTTTCTTCTATGAAACAAAAAACTCTCTGCAGGGGGCTGGCAAGAGACAGAGTGTTTGGGTGATATTATATGCATGCACAGGCAGTTTTTCAGATTTTTTTTGGAGAAGAAAGAACTTGACCTTGTCAGGTTCAAAGTATACAGATGTTTTGTTCCATAAAGCTCAAAGTAGCAGTAGCAGGTTAATAAAAATGGCTGTATCATCATTTGGCTCCTATTGATACTCAAAACAGTGTTAGTTTAGTTTAGTTTCATTTTATGTTTTATTTTATTTTATTTTATTTTTTAATTTAATTTAATTTAATTTAATTTAATTTGATTTGATTTGATTTGATTTTAGCATGCATTTATTTTAGTTTTTTTTTATTTTAGCATGCAATTCAAGCTCCAAAAACCCCAAAGCAGGTTCATAAAAATGGCTGTATCTTTTTTATTTTATTTTATTTTATTTTATTATTTCACCATGCAAGTCAAGCTGTCAAAATGGCTGTGTCATCGTTTGGCTCTCAAGTATATATAATTATATATATAATATGTATAATTAGACTCTCAATTGCAGCTCTGGCACAAGAACCACACTAGTTCAATGAAAAAAGGGCATCCAAACTGCAGTCCGACAGACAGTGCGGCCCATTGTGATAATTAAATAAAATGGACTTTGGAAGTTTGCAGACGCTTTGAGAGCAGAGATCTGGCAGTTCTTCCAGTGACACGCACCGTCAGAGCTTAAATAACCTCCCCAAGGACGCCCCAGTTCTCCCCCATATTTTATTATCCAGGCCATCTTTTTGCATTTCAGTTCCCCATGACTTCAGTATCAGAGTCCAAATCAAATTATGGAAGTTCCTACCAGTCTACACTTAGCATTGAGCCACTAGGCTACCGGGCTGTTTTGCAAAAGTCCTAAGCCTTATAAAGACAGCACACACAGACCACCACAGCACAGTCAGAATGTATTAGGTCATGTAAAGAACAGTCAGACACAGGGACACAAATATTCCCAAAACCACATTTGCTGATAGACCAGTACGTCATGTTGTGCCATTGCTGTTAATGTGTTAGGAATCTCAGATATTAGCTGTGAGTAAAACCTGACGTTTGCTGAAAGTGGCCTTGTGGTTACAGTTCTTGGCTGGTAACCAATTGGTTGTAGGTTTGAGTCTTTTCAAGAATGCACTGTTGCTTTACTTCACATGAACTGTCTATTTAACAGGTGTACTGTCACTAAATTTTACTACACTTTATTGAAAATGACAGTTAAGTAATGTTTCTCTTCTTTGGCCTCTCTTTTTTTCTTGTTATAGTGTTGTGATCTGGGATATCATGCCTCTCTGAACCGGGCTTTGCGGACCTACCTCTCGGCCGAATATAACCTGGAGACGGCTCGTCACGAGGGCCTGGACATCATTGAGAACGCGGTGGACAGTCTGGACCCCCGTAGTGACCGCCAGCGCTTCATGGAAATGTACCCTACTGCCTTCTGCCCGCCCGTCAAATTTGAGTTTCAGCCACATATGGGAGATGAGGTCAGATTTAAACAAAGCCTTATCCACACACCCACATACATGTATACACACACACAGTAGCAACCACACTGACACCCAATTTTACATCTTAACACCATGTTAACTGAGAGAAAGTTTATTTTCTTAACAGTCTGTTATGCTGTAGTTTTCTTTAACTGCTTGTGTTGGAATTTCTATATGTCTAGTAGTAGTAGAAGTTTATTTATTATAGGTTGATTACTTATGCAAAGTAAGAAAATAATGGAAATAACTAAATTTTGTCTTCGGGATTAAGAAAGAGTCATCTTAAAATTTTGTTTTTTTAAATGTCAGTATTGTTTAGATTACTTTTTACATTGGATTTAATGTTTTGAAGTGGGACAAACCAACTTAGTACTACACAATTCTTCAAATTCATTGCTAATTGATAACTGGAAGATGATATTTTTAAGTAAGAAGAAAAACTGAAGGAGCATTTTCAATATTTCTTTAAAATTTGCCCAGAGACATGGCAAAAATATCACTTCTCAACTGCATTTATTTGGTCAAAATACAGTAAAAATATTGCTAGTAACATGCAAATTATTCTAACAACATGCTAGTCATGCTAGAAATCTTGTTAAACATGTTAATCTTGCTAAAACATTTTACAACACACAATCAGGTTAGTAACAAGTTAGCAATGTGTTAAATCATGCTAACAACATGCTAATTCATGTTAACAATGTTAAAACATGCTAGTTCATGTTAGCAACATCTTTAAACATGCTATCAGTGTGCTAATACATGATAAGATCATGTTACCAATGTGTTAACACATGCTACAATATAATAAAAAATGTTAAAAACCCTCTTATGCTCACAATGGCTGCATTTGATCAAAATACAGTAAAAATATTGTTACTAACATGCTAATGCTAGAAACATGCTAGCCATGCTAGAAATGCGTTAACAACAAGTTAGGAACATGTTAATCTTGATAGAAACATGCTAGCATCATGTTAATCATGTTAAAAGCATGTTACCGTGCAGCATGCTCACAACATGCAAAGAATGTTAGCAATGTGCTAATTCATGTTAAAAATGTGTTGAAAAATGCCAGTTCATGTGAGCCACGTCCTAAAACATTCTAGCAATGTGCTAATACATGCTAAGATCATGTTAAAACATACTGCAATATAATAAAACACGCTAAAACATGTTAGCAACATGCTAAAATGCTACAATTATGCTTGCAACATGTTAAAACAAGCTAACAACATGCCAATTCATATCTTAAATGTGTAGCTATAAAAAAAGTTTGTCATCAAACTTTTGAGTTTTGTTTATTCCTGTGGTGGAGAATCAGAGCCTTTTTTATGTGCTGATTTTGTACTGAAGAAACATTTCTTATTTTTATCAATGTAGAAACTGTTGTGCTACTTAATATTTTTGTGGAAATGATTTGCATCATTTTTTTGGAATTCTTTGAATAGAATGGTGCAAAGAACATTTCTTTGAAATAGAAATCGTTAGTAAAATGATAAATGTACTTTATTTTTGATAAATTTAATGCATTTAATCATACTCATCACAAATTCTGAACAATAGTGGATATGATGTAGACATGAAAATGTACTGGAGAGTAGGAATGACCCAACATGCTTCACCTTCTAAATAACCTGTAAGCAGACATTAAGTTTCATTTTAACATGCATCTCCCATGGTACATCTACCAGCCCATCCATTAACCTCGCGTTAATCTTGTCTAAAGCCGTGTTGAAGCATATGAGATCATACAGGATACTGAGTGGAGAAAAGTGTCTTAATGAAATTCTGAATTATATGTGGTCAGGATTGCTTCATATCCTTCTTTTATTGTGTCTCAGCTGGCAGCGTGATGTTTGCGCAGAGCATTGAGAGCAAATCATATTGCATTTCTCAGCCTCAAGCAGTTTTTAGAGACTGTTTATTGGATTTTTTTCTCCTTAATTGGCCATTTTGGCACTGATATAATGTCTGCGCATGGTTTACAACCTGTTGTTTTGCGATCATGCCTGTACACTCTTGGTCAATGAAAGCAACTGGGGTTTTGCTTTATAAGAGCTGGTTATAATGATCATGCCAGGTGTTGGTTATTTGTTTGAATATGAGATTCCTCTTCTAGGGAGCTCTGTTCTATTAGAGCGGGTTCTCTACAGGCCCGTTCACAACAAAGATGATAACTATAACGATAGCAATAAAGGTAGGTGTAGTTTTAAAACCATGCCAACGATAACGGCACAGAGGAACAATATCGTTGGAATCACTTTCAAAGTGTTTTTTCCAGGCCAGTGAACGATGAAAACACTGACAGCCAATCAGAATCCATCCTGCTTTAAAGGGGTCATGAACTGCCTTTTTATTATTTTGTACTGTTGTCTGAAGTTTTTACATCAAAAAAACATTATAATTTAGAAGCAATAGGCTACTTTCTGTCTTGTTTTGACCCTGGAACTTCTCTAAAAATAAGGTTCATCTACTCTTTCGTAATGTTAGGATCAGAAGGAAGGTGATACAAAGACTGTTTTTCCATAACTTGCCACTGCACAGTGTTTTCGTAAACGTACATAAACACAACTTGTTTGTTCACATTTAAACATCACAGAGTAACTAGAATTTATAGCCCCATGAAATTGTTTCTTTTTTTCCCCAAAATTCAAAATAAAAATGTATCACCGAAAAAATGTGTGATGAAATTAACTAATAAAACTTGAATAATCTTTTTTAGTAAGAGCAATCAAATTAAAACATTAGGGGTCGACCTCTATGTGTTTTTCAGGGCTGATACCAATTATTACAGATCAAGTAGACCGATAACCGATATTTTGGACTGATATAAATGTCTGGTGTAAAAATGAAAATTAATGTCAAAATTATAACAAGAGCTCTGACAAAAACTTTCTTCAAATGCTTTTAAAAAATTTTATCAGCAAATCGGTTTTGAAAATGACAATACCGATAACCATAAAAATGCTTAATATCGGCACCAATAATCAGCCAGGTTAATAATCAGTCGACTCCTAAGACTAATTTACAACAAAACATTGCATTTTTATTTTTTGTCAAATAAGATAAAATTAAAACGGAAGTAAAAAAAAAAAAAAAGTATTTTAGTATACAATAGTATTATGTTTTTTTCACATTAAACCAAACTTTATTTTGGCAGTTAGTTGGAAAATCTTTTTCAATGTGAATTTGATGGTAGTTTTTCTCAAATTAAACTGTGAAAAGCTTGTGAAGTGACTGCATAGAAGTTTGCATAGACCGTCCTCATATGTGACCCTGGACACAAAACCAGTCTTAAGTCGCTGGGGTATATTTGTAGCAATAGCCAAAAAATTCATTGTATGGGTCAAAATTATTGATTTTTCTTTTATGCCAAAAATCATTAGGAAATTAAGTAAAGATCATGTTTCATGAAGATATTTTGTAAAATTCCTGCTGTAAATATATCAAAACTTAATTTTTAGTTAGCAATATGCATTACCTGAATGAGGCATATAAGAGCTTCATTTGGACTACTTTAAAGGTGATTTTCTCAATATTTTGATATTTTTGCACCCTCAGATTCCATAAACACAAAAAGTCGTATTTCTGCCAAATATTGTCCTATCCTAACAAACCATACATCAATGGAAAGCTTGTATATTCAGCTTTTCATACTTGATGTATAAAGCTCAATTTTGAAAAATTATATATAAAGACACCAAACTCTGTGAACAAGAATTTGTGTATAAGATTAAGCAGCACCACCTATTCACACAGAGACATGCACTTGCACGTGACTTTTTATCATGATCTCAATATATTATTTATTGCCCAGCCTTAGGAGGAGGGTAGTGGATGACGTCCCGGGTCACTAAAGACCTGATGTAGGTGTTTAAGGGTTATGACGACTGTCATGTTTCCTTCTTATAATTGAAAATCTGTTTGTTTTCAGGTGTGTCAGATCACGGCCCAGCCTCCAGTGCAGGCAGAACTCCTCCTGAGGTTCCAGCAGCTTCAATCCCGCCTGGCCACTCTAAAGATTGAGAACGAAGAGGTAATGTGTCCCGAGCGCCACCTGAAATGCTGCATTTAAATTAGTTCAGAATGGCATTTGCAATCAGTTTCAATTAAATCCATCACTTTTGTGCACTTGTGTGCTTCTTTCCCAGAAATTCACTTTTGCCTGCTAAATAACAGCTGCACCAGACAATCACCAGTGCTGAAGTGATTGTGTTCATTTCAGCTGACGTTGAAGTGCATAATTGAATTTGAAAATCTTGTTAATAAGTTAGCCAAGTCCAGAAACGTGCATCCCGTATCTTCCTGTTGCATTAGAGCGAGACAGCTTTGCAGTGTGTTTGCTTAATTGAGTTGGCAGGAGCTGATCGTAAAAGAGGCTTTGGGAGGACTTACAAGAAATAGTTTTTTCCTCCCTGCAGAGTTTTCACTGTCCTCCAGATAACCCGAGTGACGCACAGAGAAGCTTCTCTCAGTGACACCGTCTCCCTTTTCTTTCCTGCAGACTGTGCCTGTCTTTTTCACATTTTATTATCTTTCCCTCCTCCAAGGCTGCAACATTTGAATCAAGCCTTAAGACGAATGCCGCTTCCGGAGAAAAACCACTCGCTCAGGAAGATAGAGGAGTCTGGAATCGCTTTTTGGCTTTATCGTGTCTTATCTTGGATGAGCGAGTGTCTTACATCTGCCCTCTTCTTCTCTTATCTCCTTCCTGTTTTTTCTCCGCCATGATTCTTTTTCTCAGTTCTGACAGACGAAATCGCAATTTGGCGCTTTGCAATTGCTGTTCTTGCACAGATTTATCTTACTTTATTTGGAAAATCTTTATACTACATTTGATGCAGCATTAGAAATGGTCAGTCTTGTATGTATTTTGTTGTTTCAGGCAGTGGTTTTGTTGTGGAGCTACAGTCCTTGGTAGACTTTTCCAACTAAGAGCTGATAAATCATCTGCTGTAAAGAACGATCGCTCAGCCCCCTGTCAGTGTTGTCGTGCAAGCTAAATGGTTTTGGAAAAATGGCAAGCTAACTGAAACGTTGAAGGTTGTGGTATAAATATCAGTCTCTGTAAAAAATGAAAAAGGCTCATGCAGTATTTCAAAAAATGAAAGTTATTTTATAGATATAGAGAGCGTGAATGTAGTTTGAACATGTGGTAGACTTCATATTCAAATGCAAAGAGAGAATTTTATTAAATAATATATATATGGATTAAAGTACAAGGAATAAGAAGTTATTTATTCATGTATGTATTTATTAATTTATTTAATGTTCTGAACATGTGTGTTCAAATAAATAATACAAAAATATTCACATATTTTATGAGCCTACTTAGGGCATTTCTTTATGTTAAATAAACCTTTTTTAGTACTTTTTGTACCAAGTGCATATATTTGGATATGTTGTCATCGATCAAAACTTTAAAGAATATTGTAGAATATTGATTTTTTTAAAAAAAAAAATGTAAACGAAAAAATAAATTATTTTTTCCTGTATTTACACTGTCGTTCAAAAGTTCAGAAGTCTCTTATGCTAATCAAAGTTCCATTAATCAAAAAAACAGGAAAAAAGTAATATTTTGAAATATTATTGCAATTTAAAAGACCAGTTTTCTATTTTACTATACTTACATAATTTACTTCTGAGAATCTTTGATTTTTGAATCCTGTGATTTTTTTTTGATGAATAAAAAGTTAAAAAGAACAGTGTTTATTTAAAATAGAAATCTTTACTATCACTTTTTATCAATTTAAAGTATTAATTTCATTAAAACAAAGAAAGAAAGAAAAAATGTACAACTTTGAACAGTTGTTAAAAAAGATTTTTTATATTTTTTTTATTTGTTAGAAAAAGATCACAGATTCCAGAAAAAAGTTAGGCAGCACAACTGTTTCCAACATTGATAATAAATCAGCATATTAGAATGATTTCCTAATGATCATCTGACACTGAATACTGGCGTAATGATGCTGAAAAATCAGCTTGTATCACACAAATAAGTTCTGTTTTAAGTTCATTAAAATAGAAAACCACTATTTTAAATGGCAATAATATTTCACATTATTACTGTTTTTTTCTGTATTTTTAATCAAATAAACACAGCCTTGATGAGCAGAAAAGAATGATCCCAAACTACCCGAAACTAAAGGGAATGGCCAATTTAATTCACCAAACAACGCTGTTATCAGTCCCAAATTTCATCTGATTGTATATTGTATATTGTTCTATCACTAGTACTTTGCATGTGCTAAATGATAGGTGTTTATATTGACTGGACCACTGACCAGGCTGAAAGGAAGCAGAAGGATGTGAGGTCAGAGCACTTCCTGGTTTCTCCAGATGGCTTAAAGCATCTTTTGACATCAGACTCAAGGTCTGTAATGAACATGGCATAGGATACCGGTGCAGCTGTTTCCTAAAACCTTCACTCCATTTGATGACAAAAGCAATGACTCGATGAATACATTATTATAGTATAACCGCCGTAAACCATTCAGCTTTGCCTCGTCTCAAACACACCTTTGTCGGACACAAAGGAAGAATACGTCTGTCAGTTCAAACTTCCTGCTTCATCCTTTCATTTTTCCTCAGCAATTATCCAGCTGTCAGCTCTTCTTTTTTCCGTTCTTCTTCTCGAGCTCATAATTGAATAATGTAAATAGTGTTTGCTGTAGAGATTAGGGAGAGATTGGAGTTCTGGAAGGAGAATTGACAGTGTTATCTCTGACTTTCTGTCCCACTCCCTTTATCATTCCCTCCCGCCCTCCTTGCCTTCTCCAATGGATATTCTGTTCACATCAGACACTAAAACCCCACTAAGCGACTGCGTAGTTCTCCGTAGGAAGTGTCTGTTTGTTTTGCAGGAGATAAACCTCTGGGAGGCACATCAAACGCGGGGAGATCTGTGTCCTGCCCCTGCTGTTGCGTGAAGCACTGATCATCTGATTGCGGCCCTCTTGGCTGTCTTTGTACTGATTATCGTGCCCTTCTGTTGGTGCTAATGTTGATTGCCGCAGTGCTACAGATGTGCCAAAATATCATCTTTGTTCAGTACCATCTTATTACCCCGAGTAGCTTGTTTGTCAGTCTTACAGATCAAACTGTCAAAAGAATACTGATAAGCAAATTGGTGTTATTTTCATTTTTTATTTATGTTTTGATTATTTTATAAGCAATTTATGGATGCCCGTTTACGCCACTGAATAAAAAATTAAAAAGGTGATTGCGACTTTTTATCTCATAATTCTGACTTTTTTCTCAGAATTGTGAGATATAAAGTCGCAAACTCGCATTTACGAGAAAAAAGCCAGAACTGCAAGTTTTTATCTTTTTTCTCACAAATGCAGGTTTGTGAGTTTATATCTTACAATTCTGAGGAAAAAAAGTCAGAACTGTGAGCTATAAACTCGCTATTGTGAAAAAAAAAGTCTGAATTGTGAGATAAAAACTTGCAATTCTGACTTTTTTCATGCAAATGGAAGTTTGCATTTCGCAATTCTGACTTTTTGTTATGACAATTGCGAGTTAGAAAGTCAGAATTGCGAGATATAAACTCACAATTGTGAGAAAAAGTCAGAAATGCTAGATAAAAATGTGCAATTCTGACTTTTTTTTAATCACAGTTGCGAGTTAGAAAGTCAGAATTGTGAGATATAAACTCGCAATTGCAAGAAAAAAGTCTGAATTGAGTGTTTTCGTCTCATAATTCTGACTTTTTTCTCACAACTGCGAGTTTATATCTTGCAATTCTGACTTTTTTCTTAGAATTGTGAGATAAACTCAAACCCGCATTTGCGAGAAAAAAGTCAGAATTTGCACATTTGTTTCTCGCATATCTGACTTTTTTCTCATAATTATGAGTTTATATGTCACAATTCTGACTTTGACTCGCAACTACAAGAAAAAAGTCTAATTGTGAGATACAAACTCGCATTTGCGAGAAAAAAGTCCCAATTGTGAGACAGAAACTCGCAATTGCGAGAAAAAGTAAAATTGCGGGATACCAAAAAAGTCAGAATTACAATATACACATACACTTAAGCAATATATTTATAATATACACTTTGAAAATACGGTTCATCTAAGTTTTTTCTTTTATTTTCTGAAGTCTAGTTTATATTTAGCATTCATGTCTGTAATCACCTGAGGTTTAAAAAGAGCTGAAGAGCTTTATAAGCAGTGTTAAAGATACTTATAAAAAAATCCCTCTTATTTTCCACATCATTTCATTTGGACTGCTTTCATGTCCTTGAAACTGAGCTCTTCCCTTCCCCCTGAACTCAGTTTACCTCTTTGTAACTTCTCTGCCTTTGTTATGGCTCAACTGAGGTTGACTTTCCCAGTAAACCACATCCTACAAGACAGGTGCGGAATGTCATCCATAAATGGCATTCCCTCACCAAAACCAGACCACAGACAGTTTAACATCAGGAGGCGGGTTAAACTTGTGATCATCTCAGTCCCTACAATAGGCTGGTGAATCACAAGTGGAGCAGTGACCTGGATCCATAATGTTATAGGCGTGAGTGCTGGTTTCCATTGACTTTTATGTCATCCTCCATTGATGTGAAGGATGATTCAGCCTGAACATGACAATGAGAGATGAGCTCACTGTGATGAAACTGTTATGTTTTCATGCCACGTGATACCATGTGGTGATACACACTGTGGTTGTGTGACATTGTCTGTATGTACATTTACTGACTTCTGCAAGAAGATTCCAGTGTTTGCGCAAACAAAAAAAGCTCTGCTTACTTTCAAAACTGTGTGTGTGTACACGTGTGAGAAAGAGAGCATGTCAGCGTGAGAGAAATTTGTTCTTCCGTACTGTGCAGCCTCTTTCAGCAGGTGAACAAATGCTTCCGCTGAGCGATTGCACCAGCTTTCAACATCTTTTCCCCATCTTAGTTTTTTAAACTCTTGCCATTTTATGTAGTTAACTTATTACATCTTCGAATTATATTTAGTAATATATATTAAACTCTCCATAAATAAATAACAAAATATATTTTAATTCTTATTTATTTATTTAAATTTTATTTTCATTGTTTTATTTATTTTTATGATTTACACTGAGTGATTGCACCAGCTTTCTACTTCTCCTTTCACCATTTTAATGATTTAATGATATTTATATATATTAAATTTAAATCACACGCACATAATTTTAATTTCATTTTTAATGTGTGTATGTATAAGTATATGTATATGTATATACACATGTACACACACACACACACACACACACACATATATATATATATATATATATACACATATATTATATAAAAATGAAAATAAACTTAAATTTTTATCTAAATATTTCTTAAAAATATAAAATATATACATGGATGTTTGTTTATATATATATATATATATATATATATATATATATATATATTATAATTACGCACAGTACACACATATATTAGGCAAAGTCAAACTTTTATTTTGTATGCAATTGATCAAGATTAATAATTTTACAGTCATATAATATTATATGATATATTATAATTTTTTATGTATTATTTTATGCGCACGCACACACACACGCACACACACACACATATACAGGGGTTGGACAGTGAAACTGAAACACCTGGGTTTAGACCACAATTAGTATGCCGTTTGGCCTCCTTTTGCAGCCAATACAGCATTATTTCATCATGGGAATGACAAATACAAGTCCTGCACAGTAGCCAGAAGGATTTTGAGCCATTCCTTTCGCAGAACAGTGGCCAGGTCACTATGTGATGTTGGTGTATGAAAACATTTCCTGACTTGCTCCTCCAAAACACCCCAAAGTGGCTCAATAATATTCAGATCTGGTGACTGTGCAGGCCATGGGAGATGTTTAACTTTACTTTCATGTTCATCAAATCCCTCTTGTCACCAGTCTTGCTGTGTGTATTGGTGCATTATCATCCTAATACACGGCACCACCTTCAGGGTACAATGTTTGAGCTATTGGGTGCACAAAGTCAACCTTCACACTCTGCTCTTATTGGTGGAATGTGCGATCAGTAAAGACTGGCTACCAGGCTGCATAAATATAGCCATGAAACCTCCAACACTATATTGGCCAGTGTTTCAGTTTCATTGTCCAACCCCTGTATATATATATATATCAGTTTACAATATCATCTTTTTTTCACAATTTTATGTGGTAGATTTGTCTTATGTTTTAATTAGGGCTGTCAGTTGATTAAATGTTGTAATTGAGTTCATTTACATGATATGCTAATTAAGTAATCTGATTATACCAATATTTATCAATATTTCCTGAAAAATTATATAGCATTGAGCACGCAATTACACAAAGTGGCTGGATTTATATTGTTTATTTTATTCATTAAAACCTGTCACTACTTTACAGTCCACACCAATTCACTGTCAGTCGGTTGCTCATGGGATATAAGCGTACAGTTCCACATATGTGGAGTTGTATGATAATGTTACATGTCTGTCACTGGAAAATTACAGAAATGAATTCTCAAGGCCATCAAGTGAATGATGGCCCCTTGGGTCATCTTCCGCTCCCCTCGCTGTAAATTGATTTCTTTGGTCTGGTGTCTTGCTCAAGGCCTGCTATTAGTCACAGAGCACATGTCAAGCAGGGACGGTCAGAGGATTTTTTTTTTTTCTCTGTGTCTTTTATTCGATGCTTAATGTGTTTTTCTAGCACTTTTGTTCCTCCTGTTATCACTCTTGCACTGACACACATTCTTATTGATAGACGTTGCAAGACAAGATTGTCTACTGTAACAAATTAGAAAAATTACTGAGCTCTTTGTTACTAGCATCTGGTATGTGACCGTGGCATTTTTACTAAAAATGCTGTTCTGTTTCAGATCAAGAAGACATCAGAGGCCACTCTCACTACAATCCAGGACATGGTGACCATTGAGGATTATGACGTGTCTGAATGTTTCCATCACAGCCGCTCCACTGAATCGGTCAAGTCCACCGTGTCGGAAACCTACCTCAGCAAGCCGAGCATCGCTAAGAGACGCGCCAACCAACAGGAGACGGAGCAGTTCTATTTTATGGTCAATTTGTGCTTCTTCAAAATGTTAAATTAAATCAGTCACTTTATTTAAATAAACATGTTTCATAGGAATTTAATAAAATTTAACCTTGAAATGGGTGCATTCCAAGAATATATTTGCCAAGTTTGGTTAGAGATAGATAGATTCACTGTGATTCACAGTTTCACTGTGCATTATAAGAAAGTCTTGAAAAAATTAAAAAAAAAAATATATATATATATATATATATATATATTTTTTTTTTATTTATTTATTTATTTATTTATTTTAATTTAGTGTATTTTTATTTCATTTTAAATGGTTTAATTTTAATTAAATCAGTCACTTTACCTTCAAACTGGTGCAAAATACTTCAAAATATTTTTCACACAAGATTGATTGTTTGATGGATAGATAAATAATAAATAGAGATTTTTATAGATAAAATTTCCATGTTATCAAGTTTCACTGTGCATTATAAGAAAGTCTTGAAAAAATGACTATATATATATATATTTTTTATTTAGTGTATTTTTTCATTTCATTTTATATGATTTACTTTTAATTACATCAGTCACTTTATTCTATTTTTCATAGGCATATTATCAAGTTTCACCTTCAAACTGGTGCATTATATGAAAAATTTGCCAAGATTAGTTGTTTGATAGATAAATAGATAGATAAATAATAAATAGATAAATAAATATTCATAGATAAAATTTGAATGTTACCAAGTGTCACTGTGCGTTATAAGAAGGTCTTGCAAAAAATGAAAAAATAAAAAATATATTTGATTTCATTTTGTTTTTAATTTCATGTATTTTTATTTAATTTGATATGGTTTAATTTAATTAAATTAATTTATTCAAATATTTTTCATAGACATATTATCAAGTTTCACCTTCAGACTGGTGCATTATAAGATAGATAGATAGATAACATGTTACAATTAATTTCAATTTATTATTTAATTAATTTATTTAATTTTTTAAAATTTTACATTTTGACTGAGAGAAAAAAAATCATTGCGTTCCATTGCTCATAACAATTACATTAATGGCTGGTAAATTTTCTCAGTTCACTCTACATTGCCAGATGTAGCAAAAAGTTAATTCCGGTGCTGTGCTTTAGTCAACCTGCTGTCAAATGTTTCTGGTCTCATGCTGGTCTCAATCATGTCTCTTCACAGAAGTTCCGCGAGTATCTGGAGGGCAGCAATCTCATCACGAAGCTTCAGGCAAAGCATGATCTACTGAAGAGGACCCTCGGTGATGGTATTGCTTGCTTTTCTTTGTTCCTTCCAACATAAGGTCAGCACTTTGAACTGAAGAGACACAATAATGAAGATACGTTATAACACATTTGAATCATAATCCTCTTGGCCAGTAGAAACCGGCAGGAAGCTGCTTATGACACACTAGTGGGTGGTACAACCTCATATTAATTAACTGTGATAGTATGGAGGATTATAATTCCCGCATCACGTATAAATCTGCTCATCATTTTGCCTCTTCATGTTTTGAAGCCCGGGGCATTTCAGTTTTGTGTTGTGAACACTGCAGACTCTGCTGTCAGGGGCCGCTGAGTGAACGCTGCGTGGGTGGGATCAACAAAGCTGTCAGGAACCATGTTCCCTGGCCTAAAATCAACCGTGTCTGTTTTTGAAAGATTGTAGGCAGTAGTCTGCCTGCTGCATACTGACATTTCGATTAAATATTTTCTATAGCTAAACGGGTACTTGTAGCTCAAACATAGAAATGTAGAAGTTCTCTTCAAAATGTCCTAAAGGTGTATGTGTGGATGTCCAGTTCCAGACAGATGGCTGGCTGCATGTGCTTTACCAAGCATAAACGAAAGCCTCCCTTGGGCCTCTGAAGAACTGTGTTCTCATATTCTCTCTCACAATCTGTCTCTCACGCAGGTTACCGGCCCGAGTATGCAACTACAAGGTAAAAAAAAAAATTCTTTGCTTTATTCAGTTTATCCTGTTTGGTAACTTCAGCAGCCCATAAAGTGTCAGATATAAAATTAGGTTAGGTCTAACTTCCTCTCAGTGATTACAAGCAAGATGTGCTATCTGTCTGCCTGGGTGCGTCTCAATCAGCAAATTCTAGGGAGCATCGGTGCTCGCTGTGCTCCCTTACCGGAAATAACGTCACATTTCTGAAACATGAAATATAAACCACACAAGCCAACTTGATACAGTGGTATGCCAAAGTTTGAGCACCCCTGTAAATTTTCATCATTTTCCTTTATAAATCATTGGTTGTCTGGATAAGAAATTTCAGTTAAATATATCATATAGGAGACAAACACAGTGATATTTGAGAAGTGAAATAAAGTTTATATGATTTATGGAAAGTGTGCAAGAATTATTTAAACAAAATTAGGCATGTGCATAAATTTAGGCACCCTTGTCATTTTATTGATTTCAATACCTTTAGCACTAATTATTAGAACTCAAAGTTGGTTTGGTAACCTCAGTGACCCTTGACCTCCATACACAGCTGAATCCAATCATGAGAAAGTATTTAAAAGAGGCCAATTGTAAGTGTTTCTCCTCTTTGCATCTTCTCTAAAGAGTGACAACATGGGAGCCTCAAAACAACTCTCAGATGACCTGAAAACAATGATTGTTGAACATCATGGTTTAGGGGAAGGATACAGAAAGCTGTCTCAGAGATTTAAGCTCTCAGTTTCAACTGTGAGGAACATTGTGAGGAATTGGAAGACCAGAGGCACAGTTCTAGTTAAGGCCCGAAGTGGCAGACCAAGAAAAATCTTAGATAAGCAGAGGCGCAGGATGGTGAGAACAGTCACAGTCAACCCACAGACCAGCTCCAAAGACCTACAACATCATCTTGCTGCAGATGGTGTCACTGTGCATCGTTCAACTATTCAGTGCACTTTACACAAGGAGATGCTGTATGGACGAGTAATGCGGAAAAAGCCTTTTCTCTGCACACGCCACAAACGGTGTCGCTTGAGTTATGCTAAAGCACATTTGGACAAGCCAGCTTCATTTTGGAATAAGGTGCTGTGGACTGATGAAACTAAAATAGAATTATTTGGGCAAAACAAGGGGCGTTATGCATGGCGGAAAAACAACACAGCATTCCAAGAAAAACACTTGCTACCTACAGTAAAATTTGGTGGCGGTTCCATCATGCTGTGGGGCTGTGTGGCCAGTGCAGGGACTGGGAATCTTGTTAAAGTTGAGGGTCGCATGGATTCCACTCAATATCAGTAGATTCTGGAGAACAATGTCCAGGAATCAGTGGCAAAGTTGAAGTTGCACCGGGGCTGGATCTTTCAACAAGACAACGACCCTAAAACCTGACTGAACTGGAGATGTTTTGTAAAGAAGAATGGTCCAAAATACCTTCTGCCAGAATCCAGACTCTAATTGGAAGCTATAGAAAGCGTTTAGAGGCTGTTATTTCTGTAAAAAGGAGGATGCACAAAATATTGAGTTAATTTTTCTTTTGTGGTGCCTAAATTTTTGCACATGCCTAATTTTGTTTAAATAATTCTTGCACACTTTCCATAAATCATATAAACTTTATTTCACTTCTCAAATATCACTGTGTTTGTCTCCTATATGATATATTTAACTGAAATTTCTTATCCAGACAACCAATGATTTATAAAGGAAAATGATGAAAATTTACAAGGGTGCCCAAACTTTGGCATACAACTAAATATAATGACACGCAATAGAACTGAAGTCTGTCTGTCTGTCTGTCTGTCTGTCTGTCTTCTGTCTGTCTGTCATTCTGACTGTCTGTCCGCTTATCTCTGTCTGTCTGTCTGTCTGTGTCTGTCTGTCTTTCTGACTGACTGTCCGTCTATCTTTCTGTCTGTCTGTCTGTCTTTCTGCGACTGCTCCGCCTGTCTTTCTATCTGTTTTTCTGACTGACTGTCCATCCGCCTGTCTGTCTTTCTGACTGACTGACTGTCCGCTATCTATCTATCTATCGCCTGTCTGTCTGTTTTTTTCTGACTGACGTCCATCCGCCTGTCTATGTATCTGTCGTTGTCTTTTCTGACTGACTGTCTATCTATCTATCTATCTATCTATCTATCTATCTATCTGTCTGTCTGTCTGTCTGTCTGTCTGTCTGTCTGATCTGTCTGTCTGTCTGTCTGTCTGTCTGTCTGTCTGTCTTTCTGTCTGTCATTCTGACTGACTGTCCGTCTATCTATCTATCTGTCTGTCTTTCTGACTGTTATCTTTCCATCTATCTATTGTCTGTCTGTCTATCTATCTATCTACCTACCTACCTATCTGTTGTCTGTCTGTCTGTCTGTCTATCTATCTATATCTACCTACCTACCTATCTGTTGTCTGTCTGTCTGTCTGTCTGTCTGTCTGTCTGTCTGTCTGTCTTTCTGTCTATCTATCTATCTATCTATCTATCTATCTATCTATCTATCTATCTGTCTATCTGTCTATCTGTCTGTTTTGTCATTCTATCTGTCATTCTATTGTTCTATTTTTCATTTAGATGTTCTATCAGTCTTTCTGTCATTCTTTCTATCTTTCTGTTGTTCATTCTGTCAGTCAATCTGTCATTCTGTTCTATCATTCTATCTCTTGTCTATCTACCATTCTCTCTCTCTCTATCCTCCTGTAGTTGTATCTTTTGTATCATTCTGTCATTTTTTCACTGTATGTGTCATTCTATATCTTGGTCTGTCTGTCTTTCCATATACAGTTCTGTCTGTCATTCTGTTAGTTTGTCTGTCAATATATCATTCTATTCTATCTATCTGTCAATCTATTGTTCTCTTTTTCATTTAGTTGTTCTATCAGTCTTCCTATCATTCACTCTTTTAGTTTTTCTTTTATTCTGTTTTATCATTCTGTCTATCAGTTGTACTATCTATTCATTGGTCTGTCTATCGGTCTGTCTATCATTCCATCTATCAATGTTTTTGTTCATTCTGTCTATCTGTCATTCTGTTTGTTGTATCATTCTATCTCTTGTACTGTCTACCGTTCTCTCTGTCTCTCATTCTATCTATGTGCAGTTGTATCTATCATTATATCATTCTAGCCGTTGTTCTGTCATTCTTTTGTTAAACTGTATTTGCCATTCTGTCTGGCATATTTATCTGTCTGACTTTCTATCTCCTGTTCTGTCTGTCGTTCTATCAGTCTGCCAGTGTATTGTTCTATCTATCAGTTGTTTTGTCATTCTTTCTGTTTGTCGTTCTATTGTTCTGTTTTTTGTTCTGGCATTCTGTTTATCAGACTTTCTATTTATGGTTCTATCATCCTATATTTATAGATTTCCTTTAATAGAAAAGCACTTGTGAGAGAATAGAACTGAATGTTAAAAAGATAAGAGTACATACAGCAATTAGATCCAAACAGTAGACCAGATGCTTATGACTGCTTTCTTCAAAATATATTCATGCTGCAATATTTCCCAGGGATCTTCTCCACAATGCTTTGCACTAATAGTGTGCTTTATATTGAACGTCACAGGAAATCCTACAGGGCACAGTTTAAAAGCATGTGGAAAAAGCTCTTTTTTTTGTGTGTAAAGGCCAGATTTACTGTATTCTCTATACATTGAAGAGTGAACTGACTGATATTAAATGCTGAGATTTTTAGGTATAACCTCATGTGATCTCTCTAAAACACCAGCTACCCAGGCTAAGCCAAGAGAGTTTGCTTGGAGAGTGCTTGGACATCTCTCGCACTCCCACCACCTGCTGTTCCCAGCAGACCTGCCATTTCCATGGCCTTTGATGTGCGGTGGAAGTGAAGTTTATGAACAGGACATTGGCGTGTGCAGATCACTGAACTAGGCACAATGGGAGCTTTCCCTAAATAACCTGAAATCACATGTCTCTCAAACAAAAATTGTTTCGATACACTGTACATGTGAAGATATGAGCTCATTAGTGGTGCTTGCTAAAGCTTACAACACATTCAAGATTAAAAGTGTAAACATCTCTTTATAGGCCTCCCAGTCTTCCTCCTAAACCGTTTGGCACACAGAGGCCCAGGCCACGCTCTGTATTTAACGTTAAGCTGTTTAATGGCAATTTGGAGTCATTTGTTAAGGTACTTAGAGCTTTGGGTGCCGTACTACCTGCACTGAATACCGCCGCTTGAAGCCATAATGATCCACGGCTACTTGCTTCTACTTGACTGATCATTATGGCTGGGGAAGGTTTTTAAACAGAGCAGAAACAGAGGTGTGTGTGGGTGTGGGTGTATGTGTGCACATAAAGCGAGATGACAGAGATAAAGTGAGCTTCAGGCATCAACATTCACATAGATGCCTCAGGGAAGCATGAAACCTTCTTAAAGGGGTAGTTCACCTAAAAATCTAAAATTCTCTATCTTGTGTGGTTCCGAACTTGAATTTTTCTCCTCTGTGGAACACAGCAGAATGTTCTAATCTAGAATGTTCACAAAGCTTTTTTCCATACAATAAGAATACTGAAGACAGATGTTGTAAAAAGTGCCTTAAAGGAGAAGTCCACTTCCAGAACAACAATTTGTAAATGATTTACTCACCCCCTTGTCATCAGAGATGTTCCTGTCTTTCTTTCTTGTAAAGAAATTGTTTTTTGAGGTAAACATTTCAGCATTTGTCTCCATATAATGGACTGATATGGTGCCCCAATTTTGAACTTTTAAAATGCAGTTTAAATGCGGCTTCAAATGATCCCAAATGCGGTTGTAAACGATCCCAGCTGAGAAAGAAGGGTCTTAACTATTGAAACGATCGATTAATTTAATAAAAATAATACAATTTATATACTTTTTAATGCCAGACGCTCGTCTTGTCTTACTCTGCCTGGACTGTTTTTGTTCCGGTTCATGACAGTTAGGGTATGTCGAAAAACTCCCATCTCATGTTCTCCCTCAACTTCAAAAACGTCCTGTATCGCTGTTTGATCTTCTTTGCATGTTCACTTTGCAAAGACTGGGTCAGAACTTCTGCAGCGATGTAGGATGATTTTGAAATGATTATTGAAGTTGAGGGAGAAAATACGATTGGAATTTTTCGACATACCCTAACTGTCTTGAGCCAGAATACACAGAGTTCATGGAGAGAAAGGCAGGACGAGCGTTTGAGATTAAAAAGTATTTAAATTATATTTTGTTAATTAAAATAACCGATCGTTTTGCTAGATAAGACTTCCTCGGCTGGGATCGTTTGAAGCCACGCTTATACTGCCTTTTGGAAGTTCAAAATTAGGGCACCATATCAGTCCATTATATGGACAAAAATGCAGAAATGTTTTCCTCAAAAAACATAACTTCTTTAGGACTGAAGAAAGAAAAGACATGAACATCTTGGATGACAAGGGGGTGAGTACATTATATGTGAATCTATGTTTTGGAAGTGAAATAAATAGCACAAGTCATGTTGACCACTTTTATGGTGCTTTTTTGGCCATATTTAGAGTTCATCTCCATCTAACTATATTCCTTTTGTTGTATGTGAAAAGAGTGTCTTGTATTTGTTTATTTTTTGGTGTGCCATGATAAAAAGAAAGTTAAAAAAGTTTGGAACGACATACGAGAGAGTAAATGCTTTATTTTTGGTGAACTAACCTTTTTAATATCTAGCTTTAATTTAAGTTTAGATGCAAAATTTGTGTCAGCACACCCCCTCTTTTTCTCTCTGTGAGGCTGGAGCTAATAATGGTGTCATTGGAAGACTAATAATGATTTTGTAGGCTGTTGTTGGTGGCTTGTAGTGCTGGGACCAAATAACCTTGGGATCGCCTCTTTCTTTCTGTTTTTCTGCTCTCTCACTCTCTGGCTCTCTGTCGTCTCGTTCTGCTGTCCTTCTCTCATAGTCGTGGACGACGGAACTCACACACAAGGCACCAGGTACAGAAACAGTCGGCTCGTCCTGATTACCTCAATGCTGCATGTCTGTCTAAGCTTCCAGTAGTTCCAGTCACCTTTGCTTAATCCTAAGGAGGTGTGAACCATGTGCAATGGTGTCTGATTGTCTGAGACCGCATGGATTATGAATTTTTAATTTAAAAATGAAAATGAGGAAACTAAGAAAAGTTAGAAGTAAAAATAAAAGAAAATATGTATAAATATTATTAGAACTTTTCAGTCAGATTGGTTTGCTAACAAATGATCAATATGCAAAACAGTGTTTTTTTTTTCACAAGTGGTCTTAGACTTTTGGACCCCAAAGTATGTGTGTCCATGTGCTTGACAAGAGTTCATCCTTTTTGGCTTCAGTGACCCTAATGCACACAATTATGATTTATTGAATTTAATGGAGAGAATATCCCACCAACTTTTTACATTTAATTAAAAGAAATTAGTTCACTCCAAAATTAAAATTTCCTGATAATTTACTCCCCTATGTGTCTTTCTTTCTTCAGTCGGAAAGAAATGTAGGTTTTTGAGGAAAACATTTCAGGATTGTTCTCCATATAGTGGACTTCAATAGGGATCAATGGGTTGAAGGTCCAAATTCATTGCAGCTTCAAGGGGCCTCTACACAATCCCAACTGAGGAATTAGGGTCTTATCTAGCAAAACGATCAGTCATTTTCTAAAAAGAAGTTCATATACTTTTTAACCACAAATGCTCGTCTTGCACTAACCTGACTTCATGCATTACATAACTATGTTGGAAAAGGTCACGTGTTTACAAAGCAAACGCCCTTTACAAAAAAAGATAAAACAACAATGTCAGATGATTTTGAAGTTTTCGGAGAAAATGAGATGGAGATTTTTCGTCCTGCCCTACCTTTTTTTAAATCGAGTACACAGACGAAAAACTAACCATGTGTGACCTTTTCAACGTGATGCATGAAGTCGTAGACACGCATTAGAGCTAGTTGTTAAAAAGTATAAATTTTTTTTTTTTTTTTTTAGAAAATGGCAGATTGTTTTACTAGATAAGACCCTTATTCCTCAGCTGGGATTGTGTAGAGCTCTTTGAAGCTGCATTGAAACTGCAATTTGGACCTTCAAACTGCTGATCCACATTGATGTCAACTATATAGAGAAAAATCCTGGAATGTTTTCCTCAAAAACGTTAATTTCTTTTCGGCTGAAGGAAGAAAGACATGAACATCTTGGATGGCATGGGGTTAAGTAAATTATCAGGAAATTTTGTGAATACAGTAAAGTGCAGAGATAGTTTTCCAGCATTCCTTTTCATTTCCATCTGTTTTGATTATGATTAATGAATTTGTATCAGTATTAATAATTAAACATGTTTGCTGCAGTACATTTTGTATTCACCATATTGCACTGATCATGGCTGGGAAATGTAGCGCCTGTGAGGTCTGCTGCCTCTGTTCCTGGCACTCTCACAGTGTACAGACTTGGCACATTCCCTGGGTTAAAAGCAGATAACATTATTTTTAAAAGCTTGTAAGATAGAGCGCTGCCAAGCGCTGAACAAACAGCTCCAACCCCACACAACAGGCAGCCCGGCCATCACGATCACATAGCTGGATTCACTAAAGCATTTCAGTTTTTCCACTGGTGGCTTTCCCTCCATTCATGTTTAAGAACCATGTTAGCATGCAGATCTAAGTTGTCATTTCATTTCCTGTCTGAGACAGGATAAGGCACAGAATCATAGGTGTACACTTTCAAAAAGGGTCTGTAAAGCTCAAGAAGGATTATCTTCTCATCTCCGACATGAATGATACATGGTGTGTGGGATATGTTTAGTTGATGTAGAGCTAGACTGATTGTTAAGCCCATATACTGATTTACTGCCAATGTTTGTTTTGTTTTAAGGACTCTGGACAAGCAATACCAAGAGTTGTTGAGAGCTGTATTCGATTCATCAACCTGTATGGTAAGTTACAGTTGAAGTCAAAAGTTTACATACACCTTGCAGAATCTGCAGAATGTTAATTATAGAAGGGATCATACAAAATGCTTTTAAATTAGTGCAGTCCTGAATAAGATATTTCACATTAAAGATGTTTACATCTGTTCAAAAGTTTACATGCACTTGATTCTTAATACTGTGTTGTTACCTGAATGCTCCACAGCTGTGTTTTTTTTTTTATTTAGTGATAGTTGTTTGTGAGTCGTTTGTTTGTCCTGAACCGTTAAACTGTCTGCTGTTCTTCAGAAAAATCCTTCAGGTCTCACAAATTCTTTGGTTTTTTGCCTTTTTGTGTTTTTAAACCCTTTCTGACAATGACTGTATGATTTTGAGATCAATTTTTTTACACTGAGGACAACTGAGGGACTCATATGCAAGTATTACAGAAGTTTCAAACGCTCACTGATGCTTCAAAAGGAAAAATGGTGCATTAAGAGCCGAGGGTGTAAACTTTTGAACAGAATAAAGATGTCAACATTTTTCCTATTTTGCCTAAATATCATATTTTTTCATTTAGTACTGCCCTTCAGAAGCTACAGAAGATACTTGCATGTTTCCCAGAAGACAGAATAAGTTCATTTTACCCTGATCTTCAAATTTCAAAAGTTTTCACCCCCGGCTCTTAATGCATTGTGTTTCGTTCTGGAGCATCAGTGAGTTTTTGAACCATCTGTAATAGTTGCATTAGTCCCTCAGTTGTTCTCAGTGTGAAAAGATGGATCTCAAAATCATACAGTCATTGTTGGAAAGGGTTCAAATACACAAAAATGCAAAAAAACCAAAGAATTTGTAGGACCTGAAGGATTTTTCTGAAGAACAGCGGGCAGTTGAACAGGACAAACAAGGGACTCATGAACAACTATCACTAAACAAAAAAACACAGCTGTGGATCATTCAGGTAATGCAGTATGTAAACTTTTGAATGGGCTTTTTTTTTTTTTTTGTTATAAGTTCAACTATTATTTTTCTCTTGTGGACTATATGTAAACATCCTTTATGTGAAATATCTTATTCAGGTCAGTACTAAATAAAAAATAGCATGTATTTTGTATGATCCCTCTTATTTTTCGTAAAATAATTAACTTGTTGCAGATTCTACACAGTGTACAGTATGTAAACTTTTGACCTCAACAGTATATTGTGATGGCCTTGCAACTTAAACCATAAAATACCTATAATTCCTTAAAAACATCACACTATTGTGAGCCGAAAAGCCTAAAGATGAAGTCTTTAAACTTGCCTAATTGAATTGCAACTTGTCCTGAAGTTTGGGACTGACTCGCACCCCTTCTGAATCCGTCCTGTCCCAGTGTAGGCCATGCACAGATTTGTTTTAGATCTATTTTAAGTTTAGTGCATTTAAATTATGTGCTTTCCTGTCAGTGTCAGAGGATGTTCAATCCAAAGAGGTTTTTATCATATGCCTGTATAAACTATGCGAACGCAGTTGTAGATCCTGTGAGTCTATTGTAATCTTTCAAGGTTGTCTGTGTGTGGCCGTCTTACTGGAACTATAGAGAAGTTTTAATTAATCTTTTCTGACCCTCAGCCAAGCTTTCCATTAAAAGCTAATCCGGACTGACGGATGTTTTTGTACAAGTTGATTGCAGTCTCTCTCCTTCATTCATTATCTTTAATTAGAAAAAGGGAACTTTTTTGCAAGCACAGGGCTTAGCTTTTGAGGTTGGGATTTGAATGTGCTTACTATGGGCTGGCCTTTATTTCCAGCGGATTTAAATGGACATTGGAAGACGTCTTATTTAAGCAGTTATTTCACAGTTTCTCTCTCTATATTTTTTTTTAGGCCTTCAGCATCAAGGAATATTCAGAGTGTCTGGATCTCAAGTTGAAGTCAATGATATCAAGAACTCTTTTGAGAGAGGTAGGTGTTTGTGTGTTTTAATGTGGTAGCAGAGTTTCTAAAATAGTTCTGAAAATAGCCTAATTCACATGATTTAAGGACACTTACTTCCTTGTTTTTGACATTTTTCTTTTTATTTATATAGATCCATAATAGTATTTCTTCCATGTCAAGTTGTCAAAATAACTAGCAAATGCTGATCTTTTAGGGTCTTTTTTTTGTGTACATGTGTTTTAAGTATAAATATCTTGTTCAATTGTTAGGTAACGATCCCTTGACAGACGAAGAGAATAACCACGATATAAACTCAGTTGCGGGAGTACTGAAACTCTACTTTCGAGGTTTGGAGAACCCTCTGTTTCCAAAGGAAAGATTCAATGATCTCATCTCCTGTGTCAGTAAGTGCCTCATTTTTTTTGCTTGCTTTTGGCCTGCAGCTGTAAATCTGTCATTGATTCTCAGTGTGAATTAACAGTGCTTTGAACTGTTATCTTGCGCTCTCGCATAAAGAGATCTCAGTCATTTGCCCCCAACAGTGGGACAGTGACTTTCTTCACTGTATGACAAGACGTCCAGTGCCTCAGGCTAACGCTAACAGCCTTACGCACACTCCATTACAGCGCAGTGTGTGTTTCACCGCGGCATGACACATTAGGGCTTCAGCTGGTCCTTCAACTGGCATGAATGCAACTGTGTGTGCATTTGAAAGGGTTCAGAAAGCGTGCTTTATCATGATCATAGATGACGCTACACTGCACTGAATGAATGCGGTATGATACCATGATGCTCAGGAGTTTCTGTTGGGTTAATGGGATGTTTGTGATCCAAAGCTCGAAACAAGGATACGAGTTAGGGGGGAGTAGGGTAAGCTGTGCCACTTTGATGCCAAGTTGTTCTCTAGTCAAAGAACAGTATATGGTCAATTGACATTTCTAATAAAAATATGAACATACAGTAAATGAGTTATAAAAATATGAACATGCAGTAAATGAGTCATGAATGTAAACTAAATATTAAAATAATAAATGAAATATGAATAAAATTAATTATACAAAAAAATATACATGTCAGTTGTATAAAATAATTATTAAATTATAAATTTGTATGTTATATACATTGCATTGATATGGATTTTTCATTGTGCATTCCAATTAATCTAAGTCAAGCTGCAGCTGGGTTATTTGATTAAGTAAAAATAACAAAAAAAAATACAGCTAACTAACAATAAAACACAATAAAAACATTATAACATAATTAAAAAAAACATGTTTTTTGCAAAAAACACTGTTGCAAATAAACACTTTATATATATATATATATATATATATATATATATATATATATATATTTGTTTATAATATAAATCATAAATATCACTGATTCTTCAATCTATAAAAGTGAGTATTTATATATACATATAAATACACACTGTACACACGCATGAAAACACCAACTTTTATTTTGGATGTGATTAATCATGATTAATCGATTTAACAGCACTAATATATATGTATTTATTTGTTTATACTGTACACACACATGCAAACACAAACCAACTTTTATTTTGGATGTGATTAATTGTGATTAATTGATTCGACTGCACTAATATATATATTTATTTATTTGTTTATAATATAAATCATAAATAAATATGAAATATTCTTTTTATATATAATTTATATTATATAAATGTATGTGTGTATTTATTTATACATATAAATAGATACCATACACACATAGACTGATAGACTGATAGACAGATAGATAGATAGATAGATTGATAGATAGATAGATAGATGCATAGATATTAGTTGTTGAACCACTGGCACAGTTTACCCTGAAGCTTTCGACAAGCTTTAGCCCAGAGGTACAATTTAATTTAATAATTATACGCCTAATAATTCACAGGGTTTAATGCAATTAGCATTTTTAGACCTGGATACATTTACTTTGACATTTTACCTGCCATGTACAAAAATTCTTTTGAAATGCAAAAAAGGTTTTTAGCATAAAAATATCACTTGTAGCTTTATACGACAGGCCTTTCTAAATATTTGGCCACATGTCAAAATAATCTTCCCACAGAGTTCGCTAGATTGAGGGCTCCTGAGCTTGACTGTGTGGGTTGGGTGGGTTTTGTTTGTCTGTGCGTGTGGAGGAATGTCAAGGCCTGTGTTCGTACATACCCGACCAACGTGCGGCCCTGTGCCTGTGACACTCTGTAGAGTGTGACTAATGGGGATTCCCTGCTGTTTACATTTACACACGACTAACCCCTTCCCAGCATACCACACACTCCCTCCAACGCACACGGCCTGTCCTGTTCTCTGTCCCCGGCAGATCTATATATAGACTGTCAGAGTTGTACATTCACCGCGCTGTGGGAGATTAGTTTGAATTGTGTTTCTGCAGACATGTTCCTTGTCTGTGGTGAGTCTTGACAGTGTCTTAAAATTGCTTCACTTGTTTAGGATCGTGCTCAAGTAAGATGAATAACATGAGCAGCATATTCGCAAAAGCCCAGATCTTTTTTTAATGGTGACATGGCTATTTTAAGCTGCTTCCAGAGGATGAATCGGGGATCTGGGTGCACTAAAGTAGCTGTGGATGAGAGCAGGTCACAGCAGTTTTTAATTCTGTTCTACAGAGGCTGATTTTGCTTTTATAAGTACTGTGTGTGTGTCTCAGCCAACCCATGGGAGACGATGAGGTCAGGATGTAGCTCTTAATGTGAAGCTATGTTTAGAATGAGCTAGTGCAGTATGCACTTTATATTTTTAAAAACAGTATGTGCAACAGTGTGCAAACATTTCAAACAGTGCTATGCAAAAGTAATTGTTTAAACCAATGAGTCACATCCAGTTGTTGACTTTCTAATGCATTTTTTTGGGTAGAAATCTCTTGGCAGTCAGATCAAATATTGAGATTACAGCTGACCAGTTCAGTCATCACACTAGTGTTGCCGTGTAATAGCTGAATAGTATGCTTTCAAACACAGTTTGAGAACGCTTCGCTAAGGAGACCGCAAAGATCCGTAATGGAATTCCAAAGAGGACAGGAAGTGAGTTATAATGGCTCCAAAGAGAAAACCCCAGTGAAAACTGTGTGCATTCCTGCAGGATAGTCGCAGGAATACTCACACACATTTCTGGGATGCCAGTCTTCTGGATTAAGTTTTAAGCTCCTTTAAAAAGAGGAGTTGAATAGTTTTTAGACTTCACCTCTTTTAATGCTCTGGTAATCAGCTTCATTAAGTCCGGGGTGAGGGCTGGCACACTCGACAGTTTAATTTAAATGAACACAAGTGAATTGCCTGTTTTTTGTTTTTTTTTGTTTTTTTTTCTTTAAATGCAGCCAAAAATGAAAATTATTAGTCATTAATTACTCACCCTCATGTAGTTTCAAACATGCAAGACTTTTGTTCATCTTCGGAGCACAAATTAAGATATTTTTGATTAAATTTGAGAGCTTTCTGATCCTGCATAGACAGCAGTGCATCTACCACGTCCAAGGCCTAGAAAGGTTGTAAAGATAATGTTAAAATAGTCCATGTGACATCAGTGGTTCAACCGTAATGTTATAAAGCTCGAGAATACTTTTTGTTGTGTAAAAAAAACAGAATAACAACTGTATTCAACAGTTGTTTTGTGGGATTTCAACAATTTTGTGCGTTCACTAGAGTCCCACGACATATGCGCCAAGGCAACATTTCTAATTTTCTTTTTGTTTTTTAAGCTTAAGTTTTCCATCTAACATTTGTAATTTATAGATTTAATTTTATTATATAGATTTTTTTTTTCTTACCAAAAATTTTAAATTTTGTGGGATTACAACAATTTTGTGCATTCACTAGAGTACCACAACATATGCATCAGGGCAACATTTCTAATTTTCTTTTAGTTTTTTTAATTTTAAGTATTCCATCTAATAGTTGTATTTTATTTTATGTATTTTTTAGTTAATTATTTCATTTTTATTTTTTCGTACTAAAAATTATTTCAGTTTCGTGCAATTTCAACTTTGTGCATTCACGAGAGTACCACGACACATGTGCCAAGGCAACATTTCTAATTTTCTTTTACTTTTTTAAGTTTAAATTTTTTCGTACTGAAAAATATTTCAGTTTGGTGTGATTTCAACTATTTTGTGCATTCACGACAGTACCATGACATTTCTAATTTTCTTTTACTTTTTTCATTTTAGGTATTACATCTAATATTTGTATTTTCATTTATTTTTTCTATATTATTTTATTTTATTTTTTTCTTACTAAAAATTATTTCCGTTTCATGCAATTTCAACTTTTTCGCGCATTCACAAGAGTACCATGACCCATGCACCAAGGCAAAATTTCTGTCTTTCTTATAGTTTTTTAAATTTAAGTTTTCCATCTAATATTTTTATTGGATTTGATTTTTTTTTTTTTTTTTTTTTTCTTACTAAAAATTATTTTGATAGTTTTAGTCAACGGTAACACTACAACAAGTGAGCGTTGACTGTTGGAAGAGTCCATTTGCAACATGACAAGGTTGGCGCAGAGTTTAACTCTCTGCGATCCAAAGTTATTTTTTCCCACGTATAATGAGCTCAGCCTTGTAGCTCCGTGAATAGCGCTGCAGTGATGTGGTTATCAGTGAATTAACACATTCAGATGGAGGCATGTCATTAGGCTGTTAAGTGCCTTGGATGACAACAGCGGCCTGAATAATCATTTCTGAATGTCATGGCAGGACGAGTACGTTTCCAGGGCTTCTACACTTTCATGCGATTGTTGTCATGTCATGTTAAACCAAATAAGGCTTTTAAATAAATTCATAGGCTCTGAGTGGGAGACTTGCAGAATCCTGTGTGATATGTTTACCTGACTTCTCTCTTTTCTCTTTCTTTTGTAGGAATAGACAATCTGTATGAGAGAGCGCTGTACATACGCAAGATCCTTCTGACTGTACCCAGATCAGTGCTCGTGGTCATGCGATATCTGTTCGCCTTCCTCAACCAGTAAGTCTAAATGTCTCACAGACACACAGAAAGCTTTAAATGCATGAAGTGACATCTGAAATGCTGATGATTTAATGCGCTATTTGACTGAGAGTTACATAATCACTTTTCTTGCTGGTTGTCAGTTGCCTAAATAGCTTGTTTGTTCTTCTTGCAGCTTGTCCCAGTACAGTGATGAAAATATGATGGACCCCTATAACCTAGCCATCTGCTTCGGCCCCACCCTCATGCCCACTCCAGAAACTCAGGACCAGGTTTCCTGCCAGGCCCATGTCAATGAGGTCATCAAAACCATCATCATCCACCACGAGACCATCTTCCCTGACGCGAAGGAGCTTGACGGCCCCATGTACGAGAAGTGTATGGCAGGCGGAGACTATTGGTGAGTGCTGGTGATGATGGGTTTAATTATTTATTGATAACTGTCTGGGCAACTGCATTTAGGTGGGTGAAGAAAGTGTTTGTAATAATAATAGGATAAAGGATGAGACGCGAGACAGTGTTTGAGCTTGTTAACGTTTTAGACTATTATATTTTTGAGGATTAGTGGTGGTATCTGGACATCCATGGTGTGACTCGAGTGAAATAAAGGAAAGTATTAGTCAGTGCAATAGTGAGTCAGTTATTTTGTTAGTACAGTTTTAGGGTGTGACCTCTTTTTTTTCAAGATCATCTGATCTAGTCGATCTAGACGACGAGCATAAATCCTTACAAAAGATTTGGAAGAAAAGTAATACAGGTCAAAAATGCGTAAGGGATAGTCATCCAAATAACGGAAATTCTGTCATCATTTACTGACTGTCGAACGTAATTGTATTATTTATATTGTGTTATCTTATTTGTACATGTTTGGAATTAGCTTTTATTTATTTATTTTGAATATTTTAAGTTTTCATTTTAATTTTAGTTTTAGTTATTGTGTAATGTGCTTTGTCATTTTTATTCATTTTTCATTTATTCATTTTTATTTATTTCAGTTAGTTTTAGTAATTTGAATGTTTCAACTTAGGGTTAAAATAGTTTTAAACCAAGCACCTTTTATTTTATTTTATTTTATTTTATTTTATTTTATTTTAGTTTAGTTTTTTGTTTTGTTTTGTTTTGTTTTGTTTTGTTTCCAAAAATTGAATATTTTTAGTTTTAAAAACACTGTCACTTCTCATATCGTTTCGAACTAAGCACCATTTATTTAAATTTTATTTTATTTTTTTATTATTATTTTTTTTTCCAAAAATTTAATATTCTTAGTTTTAACACTGTCACTCTCATTTTATTTCAAACCATTTTGACTTTTTTTTTTTCCACTGTCACTCTCATATGGTTTATAGCACCATTTATTTGATTTGATTTGATTGTTTTATTTTGTTTTATTTCATTTTATTATTGTAATTCCGAAAAAATTTATATTCTTAGTTTTAAAAACAGTCACTGTCATTTTGTTTCAAACCAGGCACCATTTTTTTTTTTTTCTTTTTTATTATTTCCAAAAATTTAATATTCTTAGTTTTAAAAACACTGTCACTCTCATTTCGTTTCAAACCAAGCACCATTTATTGTATTTTTATGTTATGTTATTTTATTTATTTTAGTTTATTTAATAAATTTTTATATTTTTAGTTTTAAAAACACTCTCACTCTCATATTATTTCAAACTAAGCACCATTTATTTTATTTATTTATTTATTTTTATTTTATTTTATTTCATTTTATTTTTTTCCAAAAATGAAATATTCTTAGTTTTAAACACACTGTCAGTCTTGCTTCATTTCAAACCAAGCACCATTTATGTTATTTTATTTTATTTTCAAAAAATCAATAGTATTAGTTTTAAAAACACTCTTATATTGTTTTAAACCTGTATGACTTTTTTTTTTTTTACATAGAAGTTAAAAAAGAAGATATTTTGAAAAAATGTGTCTGCATTTGTCAGGGGTTTTTTTCCTCATAGTGAAAGTTGTTTTTGGCCCCGTTGACTTTTATTGTATAAACAATGTGTTCCTCAAACATTTTTTACATTTAACATTTTCATTTTTCGGATGAATTATCCCTTTAAATAAACTTGGTGTGGATAGTGTGTGATAGAATCTATCATCAAATCTATAAATTAGCTGTAAATTTGTGTCATAAAAATGGCTTTGTATTTCTCATTCTTTCTCTGTGAAGATATACCAGGCTCAAGGCCAAAGGTTTGTTTTTAAAGCACACTGAATATCACAGGTATGTGTGTCTGGATCTAAAGAGTGACGGGCCCAGCTGCGTCTGAGCCGTGTTTGAATTCGGTGTGGGTAATTATGTGAAAAGATGAGGTGCAGATAGTGAGCTCTTTAATAGAGGTGGGACATTTTTTTTAGAGGCCGGAAAGGGTTCAGAGATCTTCAACTAGGTGAGACAGACTGAAACCATCTTGATAATTGCCACCATTAAGTTATGGAAAGATCGGCAGCCAAACCAACACTTATTTCTCTGTAAAATTCACATAGATGAGAAAAGGAAAGAGACATTTTCCGCCAACTCCACAGCTGTGTGTGTGTGTTGGCTAGTCTCAAAGAGACTCCCACAAGTCTTCATCCCCCAAACTGAAGCAAAACACCTGCCACTGCAAGTGTCTGTACTTGAGCATTTCAGATATTACATCCACCCTTCTTAAACTTGCCGAAGCCAGTTCTCATATTTTTCCGCTTTTGGTAGTGTGGCATGTGGGAGTGGCAGTGCTGTGTTTGAAATGGCTTTACTGTGTGTCAGAGGTAATCTGCAAGGATGTGAAGGGCATTAGTGCCAGTCTCAGTAACCACGCTGTGCCTCTGACAGAATCCCAATCACCCTGACCGACTCCTCCTGAATACTAATCACAGCCTCTGTACTTTTTGCTTGATGCTGAGTTTTACTCTGGCTCTGACTTAACCCTGTGCATGCATTTACTTACGTAGGGAATAATACATACACTACCATTCAAAAGTTGTGAGGTATTTTTACAATTTCAAATAACCCCTGTGTTTTAATTTTTTTTTTTTTAAAGTAAGATGAAATTTTAGCAGTGATTTAATTCCATCTACAGAAATCATTCTAATATGCTGATTGGTGATTAAGAAACATTTCTTATTATTATCAGTGTTGAAAATAGTTGAGCTGCTAAATATTTTTGTGGGAACCCTGATAATTTTTCATAGGATTCTTTGATATACAATATATTGATAATACAATGTAATGGGTCCTTTAATTTCTTAAAAAAAAAAAGAAAGAAAGAAAGAAAATAAATAAATTGTAGTGCATTTGCATCTTTTGATGTAGAAAACCAGTCAAAAGTTTGGTCAAAGTCATGTAGTGACATGGCATTTGACATTTGACAGGACCGTGACATTTTTATTATTATTTTTTGATTTTTATTTTTGTTATTTTTTAATGATTCTATTTGAGTTATTGTATTTCAATTAGTTTTAGAAATTTTAATGCTTCAGCTTAAGCTTTAAAAAAAAAAAAATATATATATATATATATATATATATATGTGTATATATATATATATATATATATATAAATCGTCCCTTGGCAACTAACTAAATTTTTTTTTTTAATTTAATTTAATTTAATTTATTTATTTATTTATTTTTATCAAAAATGTAATTTAAAAAAAATCCTTTAACTCTCATATTGTTTTAAACCAAGCACAATTTTTTCATGTATTTTATTTTATTTATTTTATTTATTTTATTTTATTATCAAAAATTGAATAGTTTTCGTTTTAAAAACTGTCACTCTCATATTGTTTCAAACCAAGCACCATGTTTTCATGTATTATTTTATTTTATTTTATTTTATTTTATTTTATTTTATTTTATTTTATTTTATTTTATTTTATTTCCAAAAATTCAATAGTTTTAGTTTTAAAAACACAGTCACTCTCATATAATTTCTGTTACAGAAAAGCAGTCAAAAGTTTGGTCAAAATTATGTAGTGTCCAATAAACGTGCAATATGACAAATGTTAAACAAATCAAATTCTTTTTTCTTTTCTTTTTTCTTTTCTTTTTTCTTTTCTTTTCTTTTCTTTTCTTTTCTTTTCTTTTCTTTTCTTTTCTTTACTTTTCTTTTCTTTTCTTTCTCCTCTTTTCTTTTTTTTTCTTTTTAAAGTTTTTATAAATATTTACAGTGATGTAAAGTAACTGATTAGACGTAATCTGGATTACGTAATCAGATTCCAAAAATTAAGTCATTGTAATTGGATTACATTTTAGAATACTCTTAATCAGATTACAGTTACGTTTTATGGATTACATATTCACACAATGCCAGTATATTATTTAAAATAGATTGATTGTCCCTAATTCTTCTTTGTTTGTTTGTTTTCCTTTCTAAAAATCCCTGTGTCATACCATTTAGTTTAGACTATATTCACAATATTTAATTGTTGTGTAAATAACTTTTGATCCATGCACAATTATCTGACTTTTTTTTTCTGTCTTTTACTGAGATTTGGTTATTCAGTCCTTAAATATTTGGTTTACAGATGCTGTATGTGACACAATTGATTATGTTTTTGAAAATACTTCCTATAAACCTACATTATGTACCTGAGTAATTAACTGTCTTTATTTATTTCCTCTTTTCTTTTGCAGTGAGAGTCCATACAGTGAACATGGGGCTCTTGAGGAGGTCGATCAGGATGGAGGAGCGGAGACCCACACCAGTGAAGATGGTATGTTTATATCTTTTACCACACCCTGTAGTACGTACACTGTGACGTCTCATGCTAGTGAATCTAGATTATTAATTATGAAAGCACTGTGAGGTCATGGGAACAAGGTTAGGTCATCTTTTCCGATCTGGTCATTCTTCCCATTAGCTCAAATTAGCTTCAGCCAATGTGCATCGAGCCTCTGGATTGTTTTTGCTTCATATGTTTTCTGATGCCGTCAGTCAAGGGTTAATTCCTTCTTGCCCTGACCTGGGTAATCACTTTTCACAGCTCTGTATAAAGTGATCGTTAAAGAGCGGAGAACTTTGTCCAACTCTTTGGGCCTTTTTTTTTTGTTTTCTAATCCTTTGGGAAGGGAGACACATCCGTAAACAAAGGAAGGGAGTTTGAATTAAGTCTGGTAAATGCTTTCCAGCGCTGCAGGGCAACATAGACCGATCTGTCATGGCTGTAGGGCAGTTTGCATTAAAATTACATGTGAAGTCTTCACCAGTCTGGCTCAAAATTGAGTTCTTTTTGTAGTTTTATTATGGAAAAAACTTTTCTAGACGTTCCCAAAGCTCACTGTCACAAACAAACTAAAACCAGATGCTTGGCCCATTGATGACACATGAACCAATTCCCACGTGTAAACTGAGAAATAAAGTGTCAGAGTGAAAACTCAACTCAATCAAGTTTTTGTCTTCTGTACAGTCTTTCAAAATAACTGAAAGGAAAATGTTGCTGCTGACCTGTATGTTACCCCACTGAAAATAGACACATTTCCTGTCTCTCTCCGTCTCTACCTGAACAATGCCTGTTTTCTTAAGCTTTATTTTATTAGAGAACCGGAAGTCTGCTTTATCCATATCTAAGATTTCTCAGACAGACAAAAGCCACGTTTATTCTATTGTTTAAGAGTGTGCGTCTGTCCAGGCAGTCAGAAAAATGGCAGGACTGTGGCAGATATGCACAGCTTTATTAGAAGATGGTTGCTTTTAAGTATACCTTTGTGTCTGGATCTTAAAAACAAAAGGGAATAGATTCTCCCTGTAATTGGTCAAATGGGATTTAATTATGTTGCTAAGGCAATAATATTACTGTTCGTTTTTAAAGGGGCAGTTCACCCAAAAATGAAAATTACCCAGTGATTTACTCACCCGCAAGTCATCCTAGGTGTATATGACTTTCTTCTTTCAGACGAATCGGAGTTATATTAAAAAAATGTCCTGGCCTTTCCAAGCTTTATAATGGCAGTGAATGGGTGTTAAGATTTTGAAGTCTAATAAAGTGCATCTATCCATCATAAAAAGTGCTCCACATGGCTCCAGGAGGTTAATAAAGGCCTTCTAAAGCAAATTGATGCGTCTGTGTAAAAAAAATATCTATATGTAAAACTTTTTACGTCATTTTACGTCATCCGCTGGAACGCCACTCTGGTGAACGTGCAGAAATGAGAGTTTATACAGTTTTAAATATGGGTATTTTTTCTTACAAAAACACATCGAATCATTTCAGAAGGCCTTTATTAACTCCCTGGAGCCATGTGGAGCATTTTTTTTATGATGGATGGATGCACTTTATTGGACTTCAAAATCTCAACACCCATTCACTGCCATTATAAAGCTTGAAAGAGCCAGGACACTGTTTAATATAGCTCTGATTGTATTTGTCGGAAAGAAGAAAGTCATATATAACTAGGATAGCTTGAGGGAGAGTTAATCATGGGTTAATTTTCATTTTTGGGTGAACTATCTATTTAAGGTTAGGGATTTAAACAAACTCTTAACCCTGTGTGTTAGATATTAAACTAAGACTCAAAATTTGTCCCTCACTGTTTATGCTATGAACATGAAAGATGCCTCAAATCAAGTGCTTTCACTTGAGATTTGTGATAAAACTGACAAAAAATAGACTTAAAGTACAGTTCCATAAGCAAAAGTTTGGTTACATTTTGTGAGGAAAAAAGTCCCATCATGTTTTCTTTAGAAAGTTTTTAAATTTTAAGGATGACCTGTATCATTTGACAGGCGTTTAAATTGGACCTTGGACTTGCGTCCAGCTCTGACATCATGCTGCCATCATTTGTCCAGTCTCTTCTTCTCTAAACACTGCTGAACAGACAGATCTCATATTCATTAGAGTATAAACAGAACCCAGAACCTCTGGTGTTTAATTTATTTAGGAACGGATTCATTGAAGGATATTACACGCAAGCGTGTCATTTGTTCATAAATCACTATTAGACCTCCGGACATGCGCATCTGCAGATTAATTTTAACTGTTCCCATCTTGCTGTCTGTTTCAATTTCGTGAATCTGTAACATTTAACTGAGAAACGTGATACTTCACGTATGTCACGGCTTCCATTAACTAACCCAGATGTCGGATATAAGTGTCAGGATTCATAACTGACCCAAAAATTTTAAAATTGCTTTCAGCTTCAATGTTTTTTCTCCAAATGTTTTCCATATGGAATAATTGTTCTCTTTATTTACACTGCGAACATAGATTATGTCAGATCTCAATTATGGGTAACTTGTCTTGTTTCATAATAAGGAATTTGGATTATATTGTATTCCTAAATCTTCTCTCAAAAAGTCAGTTTCTGGATATTTATCAGCTGGAGACGTAAACAATACTGAGGAACCAATGGCTGTACTGTTGACTTAAAGCATAATTATATAAGCCTGCTCAAACTTGTGACCAGTGCAGCATCTGTCTCAGTCACTGCATCTGAAGGGGATTGTCTCTGGGCCCGTCTGGAAAACCTTTTTGCCAAGTGATGGGACCCCTGCCTTTAGAGCCATTTATTCATTCAAGTGAACTGGAATAAGCAGACAGAATGCTCTCTTGGGAAGAAAAATACAAATCTCAGCATCTGTGAGAAAAAGATGTACAATAAGAATACTGGTTGTTTTGGAATTATTGGTTTGTGTAATATACACTACCAGTCAAAAGCTTTTGAACAGTAAGATTTTTAATGTTTTTTTTTTTTTTTAAAGAAGTCTCTTCTCCTCACCAAGCCTGCATTTATTAGATCCAAAGTGCCGCAAAAACAGTACAATTTCAATATATTTTTACTATTTAATATATCTGTTTTCTATTTAAATATATATATATATATATTACAATATAATTTATTCCTGTGATTTCAATGCTGTATTTTTAGCATCGTTACTCCAGTCACATGATCCTTCAGCTGCTCAAAAACATTTATGATGTTGAAATGATGTTGAAAACAGCTGAATAGAATATTTTCAGGTTTCTTTGATTAATAAAAAGCTCAGAAAGACAACATTTATCTGAAATAGAAATCTTTTCTGACATTATAAATGTCTTTATCATCACTTTTGATCAATTTAAAGCATCCTTACTAAATAAAAGTATTAATTTCTGTAATTTCTTTCCCACAAAAATGTATATTGTATAATGTTACAAAAGCTTTTCATTTCAGATAAACTCTGATCTTTGGATCTTTCTATTCATCAAAGAATCCTGAAAAAAATGTACTCAACTATTTTAAATATTAATAATAATAATAAATGTTTCTTGAACAGCAAATCAGCATATTTGAATGATTTCTGAAGGATCATGTGACACTGAAGACTGGAGTAATGATGCTGAAAATTTAGATTTGATCACAGGAATAAATTACATTATAAACAGTTATTATATGGGGCAGCCGTGGCCTAATGGTTAGGGAGTCGGGCTTGTAACCAAAAGGCAGGGATTGAAGATGGTGGGAGTGAATAACCAGCGCTCTCTCCACCCTCAATACCACGGCTGAGGTGAGTCCCTTGAGCAAGGCACCGATCCCCCAGCTGCTCCCCGGGCGCCGCAGCGATAGCAATATGGCTGCCCACTGCTCCGGGTGTGTGTTCACGGTGTGTGTGTGCGTGTTTGATCACTTCTCACTACTGTGTGTGTGCACTTGGATGGGTTAAATGCAGAGCACAAATTCCAAGTATGGGTCACCATACTTGGCCACATGTCACGTCCTTTCCTTTCCTTAAATAGTAAAAATATTTCAGACTATTACTGCTTTTACTGTACTTTGGATCAAATAAATGCACGCTTGGTGAACAGAAGAGACCATTAAGAGACCATTAAGAGAACGTTAAAAATCTTTTGACTGGTAGTGTATCTGGTTAAAAGCCAACACGAAAAATGGCCCTATTTATTTCTTAATAACAAGTATAATGTATAGATAAACACATTATAATTAAATTACTGCCATTGTTGGGGCAAGTAAGATTTAGTTTTCTTTTGTTTGTTTTTTTTTAAGAAATTAATGCGTTTTATTCAGCAAAGTTGCATTAATTGATCAGAAGTAGCGGTAAAGACATTTTATAATGTTACAAAACATTTATAAAAAAATAAATAAATGCTGCGCTTTTGAGCAATCTATTAATCTAAGAATCCTGAAATAAATTATGGTTCCCACAAAAATATAAAGCAGCACAACTATTTTCAACATTAATTAAATTAAATAAAAAACAAAAAATGTTTTTTGATCATATTAGAGTGATTTCTGAAGGATCATGTGACACTGAAGACTGGAGTAATGATGCTGAAAATTCAGCTTTGCATCACAGTACATTTAGTAATGCATCATATTATTACTGTTTTTACTGTATTTTTGATCAAATATATGCATTGGTGAGAATAAGAGACTTTAATTTATGAAAATGACTCATAATATCTTATGCAGAATTGTTTCTAAAGTACATTTATCTTGTTTTGTTTTTTCCAGTTCATAAAACACTAATTTTGCTTAAATATTTGGGTTCGCTATAAAATAAGTCACATTATACAAGTCAAACGAGTACTGAATTCTAATTCATGTTTAATTTAATTAGAATGTTTCTGTTTTAAAGCAAAGCTTTGTTGAAATGCCAGCCTTTGAGTAGAAACCCTTTAAAACTCTGTTAAAAACATGTGGCTTTTGTTACAAGACAGAACGTTTTATAACGGGTCCCTGATGATATTGCAAAAAGCTAATTTTCTCTTCTAAATCACAGCACCCCTGCAGACTGCAAACATGTCTTTATGAAAAACATTAAAAAACAGGAAATGCAGCTTACAGTTTTCTACTCTGTCAGCCTTTATTCCTCCTGGGTGCTGGTGGGTAAGCTGCTGTTAGAGCAGTGTATGTTTAGCCAGAAAACCTAGCATGGGTTGTTAGCTCTCCTTTGGGGCAACAAAAAGTCCATATGGTACAATGTGCAATCAACTAGAGCAAGCGGGTGCAAGAACAACACTTGTTTAATGTCTGCTGTATGTTTAAAAATAGCACCATAACAGTAGAGTTACAGCCTTTATAATACAGACTATTAGTTCAAAGTATATTTTGTCTGCCGTCCATCTTTTCAAACTCTGTCCTTGCAGCACTGTGATACATAAACAGGCTTTCGCAAGGACACCGAATGAATGACAGCATCTGTCAGGCGGAGATGGAGCAGAGACGGGGACGTGTGGACGGTTGATGGCCATATTGATCTCCACCCCGTCTTCTTTATTAACAAGGTGCCTGGTCTGAGAGCAGCCCTATTAATTCAGACAGTCAACTCACGTCCGTCACGTCTCATTGACTCGTTGTCATTTCCAGACTGGCGAGAATGAAAAAGCATTTCCTTTTTGAGCTCATGCTTCTTGTTTTTATATTGCTTTTACTGTCTTCCCTATGATGAATTGTGTGTTCTCTTTTGTCTGATTTGTTAGATGTTTTCCCATCAGTTTTCTGTCTTATTTCCAACAGTGGTAGAGCTGTGTCTCTCTCCAGAGGGTTTTTTGAACATTTAGCAAGTATTTCTACTGTTTTACCAACATTTTTGACAGTTTTGATGCTTGACTAATGGCTGTAATGCACAATGCATTACAGAAAGGAAAGTAATTGTTATGCATTTAATTGCATAAAATACAAATAGACTCAGTTACTTTTAACTTTTTAATGAGACTTGTTTTTATAAAATGGCCATGTGTTACCCGGGTTTTATGGACATAGTAAAATTGTAATACTTTGATGGATATGGACATGCTAGTAACACCAAAGTCAAATTAAATAATTGCATATATAATATGCTAATATAAACTAAATTAATATTTAAATATAATATTTTATTACATAAAATAATGTTATTAAATATTTATATTTATTATTTAAATATAGAAAAATAAATATTTGTATATATGTTATTTAATATTATTATTATAATTATTATTATTTACATTTAGGAAGCAATAATTTCCAATTTCTTTTTTGCAATACTGCAGGAATTGCAAGCACTGTTATTCCCCTTTAACTGGGACTTAATTCATAATTTAGCAACTTTTGAGATTTTTGTCTTTACTGAAAAGTACAATGGTGTTATCATGGTTTTATTAACATAGTAAAATAGTAGTAATATGCTAGATGTCACCATTATGGTAATTCCATAGTTTTTTTTTTTAAATATCTTTGTGCCATGTAAAAATACCATTGTATGGTATTCATTCATGATCATGGTTTACATGCATTTATAAAATGTGGATTAGTCATTTTGCTTAAAAATATTGTTATTTTTCACTTAAAAAAAATGTACTAAATAATGTATTAAATGGAAATAAATATTTAAATATTAATTATTAAATATTTATTTAAATATTGAAGTGTTGTTTAAATATTAAAATATTTATACAAGTTAAATAAATAATTATTTAAAATTTATAGATTTTTAATGGTTTGCAAGCACCGTCATTTCCCTTGTGACTTAATTAATAATTTAACTAAAATCTAATTGAAAGTTGTTTTTACAGAAAAGTACCATGGTATTATCATGGTTTTATGAACATAATAATATGGTAATATTATGATAGATGTCACCATTATGGTAATTTCATAATTTTTCTTAAGTATCTTAATATGGTATTCATTCATTATCTATTTATAAAATGGTGCTCATAGACACTGATTGGTCGTTTTGTGTATTTTTTTATTATTTTTTTTATTGATCACTTTTTTTATTTAAAACAATTGTATTAAATATATTCATTAGAAATCAATATTTCAATATTAATTATTAAATCTATTTTTAATATTAAACTGTCAGTTAAATATTATAACATTTATATAATAAAGTATAATATATATATATATATTTTTTTTTTTATTAATTTTTTTTTTTTTGATCAGGCTCTCTAATGAGTCCTTATGTAAAGGGGGTCATGGTAACTAGTCAGAGACTCTATAATGTTGATGCATTCAAATGTTCTCATTCACATGTAAATGAACGGTCAGATCCAGTTGAGGCATGTGCACTGTATGGATTCATTCGACTTGGTACTGTAAATAGCACCAGCTGGTGTTCAATTGACTCCATTTTCTTTCCCTTTAGGTGTTTTATATAGCATAAGTGAAAAGTGCAGAAATGGGTGACGGCCACTCATGCAGAAGAGCTAATTGATCACACAGAAGTTATGATTGGATATTCTCCAATGGAAATCTGCTGCTGATGATGCCGCTGACATCTATTTCCGCTCTCCTAACTCACTGAATTGATCATGCTGTGTTTTTTTTCTTCTTTTACAGAGGGGGAGCCCATTGAAGCCATCGCAAAATTTGATTATGTTGGTCGCTCTGCACGGGAGCTGTCCTTTAAGAAGGGTGCATCTCTACTGCTGTACCAGAGAGCGTCGGATGACTGGTGGGAGGGCAGACACAACGGCATAGACGGCCTAGTGCCTCATCAGTACATTGTTGTACAGGATATGTGAGTATAAACAATACAAATAATAATAGTGCTTCAACAGAGTTTGATGTTGTTAACCAAACAAGAAAATACATGGCATACAAATTTTGGGCTGAATAGATTTACCTGTTTTTGAGTGTTAGTCTATTTAGTTCTTTTCAGTATTGTATAAATACAATTACAACATAATGTAGAAAATCTAATATAAAATTATAATAAGTTATATTGTATGTAAAAGGAAAAATATATATAAGAGGTAGGTGATAGCAAGAGTATTTGTTGTTAATGTAGTATATATTAGAGCTGTGAATCAAATAAAATGTAAATAATCGCACAGATTTTTATGATTAATTGTAATAAATCACATAAATTAATACATATTATTAAATAAATATTGTTAATATATAAATTATTATATAACAATCACGTAAAAATGAAACCATAATTAAACTATTTTTATATATAGTTGTCAAATCAATGTAGAATCATAATATATTTTATATAATATTTAATGTTTATTTAAAAAATATATATAAATATCA
Organism: Labeo catla; assembly: GCA_012976165.1. Classification (NCBI taxonomy): domain Eukaryota; kingdom Metazoa; phylum Chordata; class Actinopteri; order Cypriniformes; family Cyprinidae; genus Labeo; species Labeo catla. Next base: position 2,104 of record VONZ01000821.1, on the reverse strand, counting down.
AACAGTCTATATAGTTGGCCAAAATTATTATTTATTTTAATATTCTGAATTTTTTCTCAACCCTAGTATGTAGGGCTGCAACGATTAATCGAACGATGTCGTGAGGCGAGTTTAGGCAGTGAAGCCGGTACTTTGATTAGTAGTAAAGCTCCATCACGTGCCTTCAGCTGGAGCGGCAAGTAATACACAGAGCCGTAAAGCACTGACAAGCTACGCCAAATCGCGCGCAAAATCGAATTCGATTTTGAGCGCGATTTTGGCGTAGCTTGTCAGTGCTTTACGGCTCTGTGTATTACTTGCTCTGTGTACTGAACGCACGTGATGGAGCTTTACTACTAATCAAAGTACCGGCTTCATTGACTAAACGCGCCTCACGACATCGTTCGATTAATCGTTGCAGCCCTACTAGTATGTATAGTGCAATATTATTTCTGTTGATTTGTCCACTATTTTATTTTTGCACTGAGCTTGTCACATTGCATTCTGGGATTGCCTTCTCCTCAAGAGTTAAACAAGTTGTGTTTAAAATTAAAGGGAACCCCAAGTATCAAGACTTGTATGGCTTAATATAATGTAAATGATGTCTCTTACTGAAATATGTAGTAGAAACCCATAAAAGACTTAAAAAATGTGGTCATCATATCAGTATTTATTTTCAGAGTTGTGTTGTGGTAAAAATAGCAACAGGTAGTGCCAGTAGCTCACTGAGTGCAACCATTTCACGTCATTGAGATAATGGCCAAATAGTCTAAATTATGTATGTGGATTTTTAAAAAAACATAAATCTTTCATGGGTTTTCTACTATGTTTTTCAGTATGAGACATCATTTATCTTATATATTAAGCCATACAAGTCTTAATACCCGGGGTTTCCTTTAAGAACTTTGTGACTATTAATAAAATATGTTCTATATTACAATTTAAAGTTGCTCTGTCTGCCGTCTGAATGCTGTGTATTTGCAATTACAGCTTTGATGTACTGCTTTTTGCATACTTTGTAATAAGGAAGTAAATGCCTACTTATGAGGAAGTTGTCTAGGTAGGCACCTAATTAGATTTGGAACTTAACCAAGGCACATCTGAGTTTAGTTTCAGCACTCTGCTGTGGAGCATCTCCTCTAGTAAATCCCTTTATCGTCATGACAACTTGTTCCGCCTGGGCAACGATTAGCGCCTAGTTGAACAGATTATGGCTCATAAAGGGGGCAAATCTAATGTATCGGGCACAGTGCTGAGTGACGCCAACAACAGAGCCCATACCAGCCCACTGTGTGTGTGTATCAATAATTCACATCATGACCCTCTGTTGATGTGTGTTCTTGGCTCGTGGCACTGAGAGAATTTACAGCCTGGCGTAGAGAGGGAGTTTAAGAGGCCCTAGACCAGCAGCGTCAGCCCCTCGGTCCAATAAAAGAGCCAGAGAGGGAAAGGATGGACAGATCATACACGCAGGATATCCTCTATGGCACGCATGCAATGGAGAGAATTCACATCACAGCTGATGGAAATGTCTGTTTGGTGCTAGAAAACATGTGCAAATATGTTGTATCAACAGCTGTGATTTTACACAGGATTTTGTGGCGCTTGCTCTGCAAGTCTCTTTCACAGGCCTCGTGTCAGGGCTTTAACGCACCGCTCAACACAAGCATCACGTACCGTTTGACCTTCACATGAAAGCAATGAAGAAGGGTAATGTTGCCAGGAGTTAGGAAGGAAGTATACATTGTAAAATTGAGCTTGCAGCAGAAGTCCTTGCAGTTGCTTTAAAACTTTGCTGAAACATTGCTGGTGTTTTTTGCACCACCCAGGAAAGGTTAGTGACAAACAAGGTCGAGACTGAAAATGTTTGAATTGCATTCAATATCTGTAGGGATGTGTGGTTACTTGAAATAAAACTGAAATTGCAGTATGGGTTGGTGCAGTTATCAAATGCAAAGACTGCAGTTTAATTAATCTTCTATATATATGCCAAGCAAAGCACTTGGTGTTTTTAAGCAGCTCATGATCTGGTGATTTCAGTGTCTCAGAGCGGCTTGGTTTAATGTAGATGCATATAATTATAATAATAATAATAATATATACAAATATATATATATATATATAT